>VXAX01001775.1:203907-336791 GCA_013399835.1 Leptocoma aspasia
GCCCAGCCCTGGCCAGGGGCGGGTCTGTCCTGGGGCCGGCTGGAATTGGCTCTGCTGGACACAGGGGAAGCTTCTGGCAGCTTCTCACAAAGCCACCCCACCACCAACACCTGGCCGTGCCAGCCCAGTGCAGGTGAGCTCCCAGATTTGACCTTTAGCTTATGCTTCTGTCAGTGTCTGTGATCCCACTTCAGTTTTCTCTTTGTTAAACTGTGTTGTTGGTTGGTTGAGGCATCTCAGATGTTATCTTAGCATGGTCTGTTGAGTTTATAAGAAGTCTTCTAGATTAATGATTAGAAATAAAATTGAATTTCTTTTCAGATTTTGCAAATTTAAATCTAAAATTAAAGATCTTATGAGAATTGAGTTTTGCGTAACTTAGTGAAGCCATGTATTGGAAGATGTAAAGCGTCAGAATCTCTATTGTGAAAAAATTTTGTGTGTTTGTTCAAATGCTATTGGTGTATTTTTTTCTTTTTTTCTTCTCTATCAATGGATAGTGGCCAAGTTTATTGACAGGAATAGTCATGAGAAATGTATGGAACTTACTTGTCAGAAGTGAGCTCTAGTGCAGAGCCTGTGCTGCTGGTACGTGGAGTGTTGGTCAGTAGGTGGTTCTATAGTACAAAATACAAGTGTAACCCAAACCTGCTCCCAAGGACTTGCATACTCTGGCAGTTTGACTTCATTTGATAAAGCTGTGAATATGCAATGCAATCTCTAAAATTGGTACAGTCCTGCCTTGGCAGTGACAAATTGTCTTTGGCTATTTTGACTGTTTTCTCCGAATTCAAGTGACTTGCTTTTTCAAGTGCAGTCTTGTGTATTCCTGGAAGTACAGGGACAGCTTGTTTGTGTACAGCAGGTACAATGGATTCTCTCCCAAGCTTTGCCTCCCTATTCGTGTGCCCAGAGCTCTGGGGAGAAGGAAAGTAGAGATGTTGTTTAAGGAATGAATCTGTAGGACACAGAGTATTTCTGCACTGTGAACAATTCCAATGTACTCTGACTGCCTAAGTGGAAGTGACTTTTGCATCCTGAAATTGGAGTCACTTGTGTTACCTGTATGACTTGGGCAGGCAGAACAAGCCTTGGGACACCCCCCTCGCAGGCTGTCCCTCCTGAAATCCTCCTTTCCTCTGTAGCCCTGTGCTGTGCTCCCTGTTTCTGGCTCTGTGGACAGAGCCAGCTCAGGTCAGTGTGCAGATGCATCTTCCAGTGTCCCCGTGGGCATCAGGAGCAGGTTATTGACTGTGCTCATTCATGGGCTGGCTTCCTGCCTGTTAATGGCTGAGTACAGGGCAAAAGGCTCTTCAGCATTACTTCCTTGTATTTAGGGAATGTAAAAACATCTGATTTATCTAATAAAAAATAATACTTACCTTTGGAAACATTTTTCTTTCTGACTCTTCTGGTAATTTCAGAATTTAATAGCATGCTACCAAGCCTCAGCAGCTTTTCCTCAAGGAACATCATGAATTCTTTTAGATTCTTCCAGTAGGAACTTGATGCACTGGGTTATGATTTTTTGTTAAAATAATGTTGATAATTTTTGTTTTCTTTTTGACGTGTTTCTCACGAGATCTGTTTACAAGTTTGCTTCATAGAAAACACAGCTTCTTCTTTCTAAATAATTTTTTATCAGTTCTCAAAGCATTCATTTTGGGAATCCTAGTGTCTTCTGGCAACTTGTAGCTGTCACTTGAAGATCATTTCCATGATATTTAATAATTTCTCCAGGCTAGTTCCTTGTTATGTTTCTCATCCCCTCATTTCACACTTACCTTTTTAACCCTTCTGAGTTTTGGAACCACGTTAATAAACCATTGCATTAGTTTGTTTGCACTTCTCTGATGGTGAGGGATTTCTTCGTATCCAGCACATTAGTAGGTTTTACTACCATTTTCTATTAAAAGCTTTTGTCACTATTGATTTTTAAAACCAAGGGTGAATTTCATTTTCAAGTTTTACAGTTTGCTGCTGAGATCTGGCACATGGGAATACATTCTTAGTTGGGTATTATAATGGTGAAAATTTATATTTTAATTATGTACAGTTTTATTTTCAAATATGTTCCTGTGTTGAATAATGGGCATTTATTAGCTGAGAAAAATTCTCTAGCTTGCAGTCTCACTCTGTATTTGTGGACTTCTGGCTGCAAGTCTTGCCTGGGAGCCCAGACTGATAAGGGGGCAGATATCACAGACATGCTATGTTCTTAGGCTGGAAACTGATTATAAGCAAGTGAACAAGATACACAATATTTATATTTTAAATGCAACACTCATCAGGTAGATATAATTTCATTCAACCAGTTTTTAAAATTCTTGGTCATTTTTATAATGAAGAAAAGAGGTGTAGCATGTTTAAAACAGAAAAAGCTTTATATGGTCCTTCTTAGAAAAAACCAGACAATTCTGCCTCTTCATGATGATGCTGTTTATTGTCTCTAGGCTATCTCAGGATGGAAGGCAACCCTAGTCAAGATTTTAAAAATCTTGAAAGCTATACAAACAAAAAAAGGGGGTTGTTCAGATGTCAGGTAGATTTATTTGATTTGTTTCCTTTCCTCCTTTTTCCCCCCAAGTACGGAAGATTGATATCCAGTAGATGATGTTGCTGGACTGATTTGTAAGGAATCCTTGGGGCTTTGAATGCCTGCCTGGGCTTCTGTTTTAGAGTACACTAGATGTTCTTTGGATAAGTATTTTATGTAAGTTTAACAGACAGTGTAAGAACCTAAAATAAGGAGTTCTTTATAAAATATGAATTTTAGCTACATATGAATTAAATTTTAAATCAAAGAAGACTAGTTTTATCTTGTGAGAAGCAACATCAGCCATGATTTATTACTCTGTCCTCTTAGAAAATTTGTCTTTTTCAAGTGTGTGAATGCAAATCTTAATAAATGCAAGTTATAAAACACCAGCGTGGCCTCCATTTTTAGTAATGTGTGGTTCTCATCTTGTCATAATTGCCATATTGTGTGATGCATTTAATTTATAATGGTATTTACATTCCTGCAGAATTAAATAACTTCTTTGGTGACATTTCTTTAATTCCTAAATCTTGTCTTTTTGTAAGATGGCAGGAGATTTCAGCCTTGCAATGAACGTAAATCACAAAATCAGTAATATGTTTGCTAAATAAGATAAATTTCCTGAGCTATAGAATGTACTACTCACTGAAAGGCTGTAGTAGTCATTTTCCTTTGTCTGCACTTCACATTGCAGTTGCTGTCTGGGTACAGAGTCTGTGTTCTGTGACAAAGGCTCTCCCAATGCTTAGATTTCATTTCTCTGCAAGTTAATTTCTATGTAATTCAATCTGAAATGATTTTAAGAATATTTTTCTGCTTTCTAAATTTTCTGTCCATATTAATTTTCATAAAGAAAAAGCACTAGAACAGGCCAATAAATACCAAGAGGAGCAGTATGCGTTACTGGCAATGATAAACTCAGATATTGATGAATACTGACGTGTAAATATTACAACTGAATTAATGCATCAATGTAGCATCAATTTTTTTGCAGGTCACATTTGTTTTTTCTAATCTTTTCCATATAGCTGTACAAGTAATAGCTTTTAGGAGAAATATTGCAAAGCTGTCATTGAACACGAGAAACCTAATTTTTCCAGTATTTGTGAATATACATGTAAAAGCACATCACTAGCTTTGATTTTTTTTTCCCCAGTATTAATAATGATTATTCTTGTAATCACTATTATTAAAAAACCTTGGTGATTGAGTTACTAAGGAGAAAAACAAGTAAAATGCTCCTTTTTCCTCTTTCAGCAGCCAACGTCCGTGGCCACGTCCAGCGTCCGCCTGGGGCTCCCCGTGCAAGCCAAGGTGGTGCCACCCACGGCCACCAGCGCCGCGGCCACGCTGCCAGGAGGGGCTGTGCTGTCACACACCACGGTCAGGGGCTGGCCAGCAGGGCCTGGGCTCTGGGCAGGGACTGTGCTGCTAGCACTGGGAGGGGAGATGGAGGGCAGGTACATGCAGGAATTGTTCCCTGGGAGGGTGGGCAGGCCCTGGCACAGGGTGCCCAGAGCAGCTGTGGCTGCCCCTGGATCCCTGGCACTGCCCAAGGCCAGGCTGGACTCTGGGGCTTGGAGCAACCTGGGACAGTGGAACTGGATGAGCTTTTATGTTCCTTTCCAACCAAACCATACAACCATTGTATGATTTTACGATTTATGTGGTTTTTTGAAAGTGAAAATTAATATTTTTTCAATATAAAATATTAATAGGTATCAGTAGCTACGACAGGCGCTCAAAATTTATTCAAGACAACAGTAGCAACTGGAACTGGAGCTTCTCAACAGCCTACAGTGATCAGTGGTGGGCAGAGCCAGGGCTCAGGGCAGCCCCAAGGGCAGCCTCGGCTGCCGCTGCCCCCTCACACGGCAGCACAGGTACCAGCACAGCCCCTGGTCATCCCGAGCTCTCCTGTGCCTGGAACTACGGTTGTGTCGCAGGCAAGTGTGAAAACAGTGCAAACGTGGCTCTCTAAGGATTTGGGAACTCCTTGGGTGTATTCAGAAGCAGGAAGAGCTTTATCCCCTGGTGGGACAATTGCTTGGCTGTCGCCAACATTTTGTGGGTCCCTGGGTGAAAAAACCTGCAAAGGCTTGTCTTCCCAGGGAGAAGTACATTCTCAGCACAGTTTCTATAAACAAATCTCTGAGCTGTGTTTCAAGGACAGAGGCTTCTCTGCCCTGTTTCCTGATAATAGGAGATGGGGTTTTTCTTCCTTTCAACCTGTGAGGTGAAAAGTTGTTATCTCTGATTGTGTGAGCTATTCTGGCATTCCTTGGACAGAGCTTCAGGCAGCAGCTTCGATGCTCCAGACTGGGCAGATAATAGCCCAATTCTTTGAATTATGGAGTCATCTTAATAAATAATATTTAAGCCTTCTGATATATGGAGTCAAAGACTTCTGATTCATCATCTCAGGGCCATTCATAATAAATGGCTTTGTAATACTTGGCAAACAGGAAAGCCCTTCCCCTGGTGTCAGCTACATGGGATACAAATTCTGAGAGGGAAGAAGAATACTTGTGGTCAGCTTTCCCCATCCTGCCATGTATGTGGCACTCGTGAAAGAACTATTCTGTTCCTGTAGCCAGAACAGTCAGGCCTTCAGTCTATGGCCTTCATGATTGTCCTGTTGCTGGGCCTCAAAACTATGGTTACACTGAAGACGTTTCTGTTTCTTGGAGCAATTATGCCTTTTAAAAATGATGGCTTGTTTTACTACTAATGAAAAGAAGATTAGATATGATGATGTTTGAAGACTTATTTCTAATTTGATTTTACTGCTGTAGCTGCTTTGTACAAAAACATACTGAATCAATAATTTAACAAATTAAGATAGCTTGGGGAACATCTGTACACTGTCTGTTAGGCATCTCAAAGTCCAGCAAATTGTTGTGTTACTTCTCATATTTAAGGTTATTTGTGCCAAAGCAGATGAAAATATAAAATATATTTCTTTCGTTGATTTTTTTTTGTTATTTGCAAGCTAAGATGTTCAGTTACCTAAAGAAGATAAGAAAGTCTCAGGTAACAAGCAGTAATAGCAAAACATATTTCATATGGCCTGTCTGATTTAGAAAAATCTCATCATTTTCCTTATTTGTAGTGATCAGAGCATGCATTGATTGTGATGGAAAAATACCATGGAGTTAATAGTTGTTTTCTTTGGCTTTTGCAGGAAATGCAAGAGAATGTGAAAAAATGTAAAAACTTTTTAGCTACCCTTATAAAACTTGCTTCTCATAATTCACCATCTCCAGAAACGTCCCGCAATGTGAAAGCTCTGGTTCAAGATTTGTTGGTAAATATTTAGTTACTGTTTGTTTTGTCAGTTATCTATTAAACTTCTTATTTATGTATGCTGAAAACTATTGCTTTGATCTTAATAATACTTTTGGCTGTAATGAAAGGGGTTGGGCTTCATCAAAATGCAATATTCTGTTAAATCTGTTAAATGCAGACTTTCTTTTGGTTTTTGAAAGGGGAAATGCAGCAAAGTATTTAGTAGGCAGTTATCAAAGTCACTCTTGTTTTGATGAGTAGTATTTTCGTTGTTTCTTTAGTAAAATATGGGATTTTTCCTTGAGGATTCGTTAAATTTTTTTCCTTCAAACCCCAGTCTTCTCTGAAACAAGAAGCTCTTAATTTTTGACGCTCAGAACGATTGTAGATACAATCCCTTCACAACGTGGTTCAGAGTTTCTAGGACTGAAGGAAAGGTATTTTCCTGAGCTGTTGTGCAGACAGGTGCCCCTGCCTGGAGTCCTAGTGGCACGGGGATTTCCAGAGGCAAGGCTGTGTTCGAGTCCTTGGGGCCAGAGAAAGGCTGGACTTGCTGCAGTCTGCAGTGCAGCAGATGCTGCACTGAATTGCATCAGTGAGCTGCAGACAGAGCTTACTGTGGAGCTGGGAAAAGAGTCAACTTCCTATAAGAAATGTAATATAGTCTGTGAAAAACTTGGATTTAAAGTAGTTGTTATAAATTTCTTGGAATTCATTGCCAGATAAATCTGTATATTTTAGACAAGCATAAGACTTTGCAAGTGTGAGCTGTTCAACAGTCATATTCAATGATTCCAGGGAAAACTTGTTTTAACTTAAAAACTTGAAAAGAGTAAATAAGTAAAGGTAACTACTTACAGTATTTTAAACAAAGTACCAACACACACACATAATAAATATACTTATTGAAGCTTGTTTTGGTTTGTTTTTTCTCTTGTTCTGTTTCAGTCAGGAAGGCTAATTAATGTTTTTATTACAACCTGAACTTGTAACCAATGATACTTTAGAAGTGTCAGAAAATACAGTCAAGTTAGAATTCTCTTGAATTACTACTAAATAAATGACTGATTAAGTATTTGATGTAAGTGTGTATTTTGTGAGTATACGTACAAATTCATGGAGGAGAAAATTTTATATCTACTTATAAGCATGCTTTTTATGTATAGTCATGCTTTACATATGTAGTTTTATGTATATATGGATTCTAGAAGTTAAATAGTACCATCCGAATTGGTTTTGGAATTTTACAAAGGCTGACAAATTTTATATTTGTAAGGTTACGTCAACAACCTGTTGCTGTTGTTTTCTTTTAATTAAAAAAAAATTATGTAAATATTAGCAAAAGAGTGAAGTCCCAAAAGAGACTTGAGTGTTTCTGGGGCCTTGTTTTGTCTAAAGTTGTGCATCCCCAAGGGAATTCTCTGAATTTTGAGTGGCATGCTACCTGTTTGAATTAGTTGCTTGGCAGAAGGATCTTAGAGAGGAGTTGAGGTATTTCAGCTCTAAAAATTTTTCATATGGCAGCTTATTTAGCTAGAGAGATGTGTGTATATAGTAGCTGGGAAAGAGGCAACCAAACAACTGAACTGAGATGTTGGTGCTTTTTTTTTCTTCACCCTGAAGGATGCAAAGATTGATCCGGAAGAATTTACAGGCCGCCTTCAAACAGAACTCAAATCATCTCCTCAGCCATATCTTGTACCTTTCCTTAAGGTAATGTGAATATTGTTTGGATACATTTATTTCAGAGCAAAATTTCATTACATTAAGTCTTAGAATATCCTTTTTAAATAGTGTTATCTTCACTGGTCCATGACTACACTTCTTTTACTTCTAAATGCTGCCCTTTTCTGCCAAGATCTTCCTGGCTGGAAGTCCCTTGCAGGTTCCACCTGTGTCAGGCCAGGCAGGGGCTGCTCCAACAGCCTGGGACAGTGGTGACAAATAGACAATTCCCACAGGAGAAAGACCTTGGGCATTTGGGACCTTGGCTGAGTTTTGCAAGAATGTATTTGTCATCCAGAGCTGATCTGGAGTTCACAGCTTGAGTAGCCCTATCTAGAACTTTGCAGTAATTAGATTAAAAAAAAAAAGCAGTTACTCCCTAGGTTGGAAACCATCCATTGGCTGTTCTCTAGTGATCCTTTACTTTTAGGATAAATATGCTTTTCTGTGGTTGTAGGTAATTTTTTGTGAAGAAGAAAGACATTCGTATTTCAAAGAGTCCCAGGTTATTTTTACAGAATGCTTCAAGTAATTTTTAATAAATTTTTTCCATACTGTTTTCCTAATCTATGTTTGGGTCATAGATAACTTTCAATCCACATGTAACAATGATTGTGAAAAACTGAACTGGATAAAGTGTTGATTAGATGATTCTGCTTCTAATCTAGAACTAATCAACAGTAGAATTTCTGATGTGATACCAAATAGATTTATTGTGGGGTCCTAAGTTAGTATATGTGGGGGTAAATGTAACTTTTTAATTGATTCTGTAAATTAGCTACAATAACTTCCATATGCAGGATTATATACAAACATAAAAAGCATGTTTGAGTCCCAACAAAAATACAAATGTGATTTTAAAAGTATTTTTGGTCTAGTTCAAAACTTCTCTGTTTAGGGCAGATCTTCTCTCTTCTCTCCCTGCAACTTTGTTTCAGAACTTCTGCTCCTGTTTTTTCAAGTTATCATTAACTCTTGTTGGTGGCTTTTACTGCAGTCAGTTCTAGCATCATGATAAGTTTTGATTTATTTCCTTTCTTTGAAGTCCTTTCTGGGCAACAGACATTAAGTTTTTAAATCAATATTATGAGTTTAGGAAGAGCTGTAGCTTGGGCTAAACACTGTTGCATTCTACAGCTGCCTGGGGGAGCACTTCAAAAGAACACTTCTGCCACTTAAAAAGTAGAAAGTTTGTTCATGAAGGTACAGTACAACTTTTAGAAGTATGTTTTCCTTGAAATGGTATGAACATGGAGCTTAGAGTAGTACACTTTTCTGATCCATTCACAATACCTTACTTCAGAAATAATACAATAAACAGCTACTGCTGTAGGGCACCGAGAGGGAAATCATTTGGTTGTAGATACTGGAGGTGTGCTAGGAGGAGTAAATTGGTGCAGCTTGCTGGGAATGGGGTTGTTCCATGGTTCTACCTTTCCTGCTTCCATTTCTTGACTTTCCAAAGACCTAAGCTACAAGTTCTACATAGCCTTGAGAAGAAGAGTGTTTTTTCTGCTACAGTGGAATTAAGGGCACATGAAAATCTGCAGGGTTGCTAAATCCAAACTGAAAGCTTATTAAAAACTGAACTTTCTCTTACAATATATGTTCAATGTTAGTTCTGTTTGATGGACAGGCAGTCAGTCAAATTGGAAAGAAAGATGCATTCTTTTAATTATGTTTACAGCAAATTTCAAAATGCTTTTTGTCAATCTGCTAAGTTTGATATTTCATAAACTTTCTTTTGTTTTTAGAAAAGTCTACCTGCACTGAGACAATCCTTACTGAATAGTCAGCATTTGGTTTTGCAAGGACAGCCGTCTCAGCAGTCACTCCAACAGACCAAGCTCTCACAAGTGATACCTCAGTCTGCCTCGGGAAGCATTTCCTCTGTTGTCACGACACAGACAATAGGAATAAGGCAGCCAAACAACATTTGCACAGTCTCTGTATCAAATACAGTGCAGCCTCCTCAGGTTAAGGTGGTACAGTCAAATCAGAGTTCTCAACTGGTAGGTACTGCAGTGTAAAAGAGGATTTCTTAATGAACTGTATAGCAGTTTTCAGTGTCACTTTCATTGCAGCTTGTTTGGGAAAATGCTTTTTTGTTTGTATCATATTCTGTGGTATGTGGTAGTACCTCATTTTCTGTCATTTCACATGTATGCTCAACCATTACTTCAGACAAGATTATTAGCTTAAATTTAAGGAAGTGCACTCTTGGTCTTTTTGTCTGCAATAGAGTGGTTGTTGTATGAGCACAGTGGAATTTGAAGGAATTACAAATGTAGAACTGAAAGCTTTCCAAGATTTACAGCCAAGAGTATAGTGTTGAGTATGTCATTAGGTATGCTGCTTTGCTTTAAAATTAAAATGAACTCTCTCATTTTAAACTCTTCTGCACATAGTTATAAAATCTTGTAGAAGAATAGCTGTGCTGTACCAGGATGTTTCTGTTTAGCAATAATGCCATTCTCTGTTACTCACTGCACTGTATCTTTGTTGAGCATAGTGGAGTGTTAAGTGCTTAGATTCATTAATTTCAAAGGCACTATCAGTAAGGCAGCTGTACAGCCAGGTAGTCACTGAGAGTTTGGTGACTTTATCCTGCTGTTACATGGGATCTTGTGTGTGTGTTTGCACTTGTAATCAAAAGGTGTTAAGGATTTTTACAAGGCCTTGGGTTTATACAGGCATTACTACCCTTTGTGAGAGTTTCCTGTTTGTGGTTTCTGTGTATTTGTGAGTCAAGTACTTTGCTTAGGTTTCAAAATCGTATAGAGAGGTTCCAGAACATGCATCAAGTTGGTAAAAAATTATTATTTTTAAAAATTAAATATTAAAAAAATTAAATATTATCAAGGTCAAGAAATGTAAATGTGATAATGTAAAACATTACAGTGATCTGTCCTTGAATTTATAGGCTCTATAAAGCATATAAATAATTTGTAAGGTGTGTGGAGCGAGAATACTTCTTTAATTTAAAAGTAGCAGTGCACAGTCTGAAAATACCTAAGCTGTGTCTTGAACCTTACAAACACTTTCTAGTGGTTAAACTATTAACTTTAAAATAAAATTAATATAATTTAATAATCCTTTAGTGAGCATAGTTCTAATGTGTAAGAACATCTTGAGTGGTAAGATTGCTGACTCTGGCACTTGTAATACACACAAGACAGTTGGGTGTTTTTCACTTGAACTTGGCTGCTTCAATGCAAGTCCAGCCACCTTTCTCTTTCTGAGATGGCTTCTCCCTTCTCTGTCTGGGTTGTTGTATTAATTGAAAAGTGTTCCTCACACTTTTTGTGACATCTCTTTGATTTGTCCACGTTTCATGACTGAATGGACAATAGCTTTGGCTCTTCTAGGCAGAAGAGCAGAAACTGGTGATAATTACAGGCAGTAGGTGGAAAAATTACTCCCTGTCCCAGGTTAAGCAAATTTCTGCCTGCAGCTGACAGATTGCTTACAGGTAGAAATGTCCATGGCCAGTAAGTGTGGCCTTATCTCATGCCATGATCTAAGGCTAAACAGCTGCCATGTAACATGGCTTTTTCCAGTGTTGTGCAGCCCATCTTAAGTGCTCCTGTGCCCACTAGGCAGCTTTCACCCCACCTTTTGAGAAACACTGATGCAGGACAAAAATGGGTAAGACCACAGGAATTCTTACTCTTATGGTTGTAGTTCTGGTGGAGTATTTTCTGGTTGGGATAAAGCCAAATTTCTGGGAGAGGCACATTGTGCCTGTCTCATGTTAATGGATACCCTAAGCAAGCAGTTGTGGTGTTAACACAATTGTGATTGTGTTGTGTGTAGAGATTAACAGTGTGAAGAGCTTTTCTGACATGCCTGTGTCGTAGGAAGAGCTGGAAACTGCTCAAGTAACATTGTGGAGATTGATCTGATGGGCAAGGGAAGATGCTTTTCTGTCTGTAAGGAGGTCACAGGTCTAGGGCTGAATTTTCATTTACTGGGTACATGAAATGACCACTACATTTTCAAAAGGTCACAAACTGTGCAAAGCAAAGCTATGGTTAATACTATTTCTTTTCTGGGAAGGATATAATATATAAAAATACATATAATAGGGACAAGACATTAAGAATCATAATTTATTTGCTTTAGTGTGAAACAGTCTTTTCATATTTCCTTTAAATTTACCAGTCATTAGTTAATAGAATCAAACAGTACATTAACCAGACACTTAATGACCCTCAGAGTAGTTCTATACAGACAAAAGCAGCATCAGACATCAAGAGTTACTGCATCAAAAAATCTTAGCACAGCAACCATCAACTCATGTGCCAAGCAGACAACACAGAGCAGCTCCATATCAGCCCAGTAACTGCTGATAAGTATTGATTTTCTTTGTAGTGACAGTGATCACACTGTTTCAGTTCCCAGTGCTCCCCAAAATCAGAGCACAGAGCTGCTGGCCATCTTGCCTTGGACTTGTCCAGAAGAGGAAGATTGCAGCTGGCTTGCCTGAGGGTAGCCAGCACTGATGGAAGAACTGGCTGAGCTCCAGGTTTTCCAAGCCTGAAGCTCATTGGAGAGAGTTCCAGCTGGCTTTGCAAACTGTCCAGCTGCAGAAGGGCAAGCTTGTTTTAAACTATAGATCTTTTCATACCAGACACTTTACAGTAGTCCAGATTCCCTTAAAACATGAAGGGTCTGTTAGCTGTTCTTTGTCTTTTCTGTTTCTCAAAGGTGTCAGCTGTGGTGATGCTGTCTCAGTTACACTGAGGTACCTTGCAATGTGAAAATCCTGTGTACACTATCAGCATGGAGCATAGCTTGCACAAAGGCTTTGAAATGTACAGTGTTAGTGGAGATGAAACAGGAGACATTTAGTGTTTTGTAAAGTACTGGAATCAAGTTCCAAACTATGAAAAACAATGCTTTATAAAGCTAGATAGTGCTACTTCTACATAAAGAAAAGGGGAGCAATCTTAGGCTAATATTATATTGATGAGACACTTATGAGATAAGCCAGCAATCAATTTTTTTTAATTGTTCTAAATGCAATGTTCAAAGTTTGTCTAAATTGCTATTCTTAGGGTCCATGTGCTCTGGGTTGCCTTATATATGCAGACATTGCCTGTCTTGTTTTGGGTGTTGCAGCAGGTAAAATTTGTATGAACAAGAGAGATGTTCTTTATTCCATGTGTTGAGGTTATAAGTAGGTTGATGGGTAGTGGAGATGGATTAGCACTTTATATATTGTGTTGGCATCATAATCATTATGTATTGTGACTGCATTGTAAGGAGAAAGTACTCCTGGTAGTTAAAGCCAAGTATTAAACTTGAGTGATAAAAAAACCCAGTAAGAAAATCAGTGATCCATCTTAATTGAAAGATTATAAAGCTGTATAAAGATTCATTAGGATCCCTGATCCTAGGATTAGGAGGGATGTGTGGAAATACATCTGCCCCATTAGTGCTGCACTAATTGGGCACAGTGTTCAGAGGGTAGGCTCTGCCATATTCTAAGTTACATGAGAACAGGATTTGCTCAAACATTTATTGACACTTTCCCTGCACTGTCACAGTGGTTGGAGTCCCTCAGATTTGGGATAGAGTAATGTCATTTGGAAACAAGATACAGCAGCAGAATAAGAATTACGTTATATGGGGACATTCTGCTTGGCTTTTTAGTTCTCCACTGAAGCTTTTCTGGCATCACTTTTCTGTTCATGAATGAATGTAATTTGTACACTTCAGTGAAATTTTAGGAAATAATTTTCTTTTTGTCTTGTCTGCAAGGCAGCTTAGAAATGGAAGAGTAATAGATGGCTGTTTGAATAAAAAGAGTATTTTCTATTAATTGACTAATAGAGATCTAGCCACTAACATGGAATTTGGTGTGCAGTAAAATTTAAATAAAAATGGCTGTTGAGCAGTAGATATCTGGGATCCATTAACAGGAACAAAGCCTGTACTTGACAAATTGTATGCCTATTTGAAACACAGCCTAGTGGTTTTCTGAGTTGTTATAATGGACTTTATTTTCAGAATTTTGTGGGCTGTACCTTAATATAAGGAGAATATTGTCACTGATTGCTGTTTGGAAACCAATAACAAAAGGCCAGGCTTTAAAGGAAAGATTGAAAGAAAAGCTTAAGAGAATTGAACACACATAACTTGTTCAAGCATTGATTGTAAGGGAGAATAAAAGGGAAAGTTCATTATTTGGAACAGACCAAGATGGTAAAAATATGAATAACAGGATATAATTAAATGAAGTAAGATTTAGGTAGGATATAAGGCAGAATATCTTTAAAGTAAGAGAGAATATTAGATGGTAGATCAGGCTCCTGAAGACAGTGAAAAAGCCATAATTGAAAACACTCAAAAGTAGACCATTTGACCATTGTAGGAAGAATTGTGTAATAAATTGAGGAGCAGGTGGGACAAGTGATCTCATGGCTTCTGTTTTATTTTTCTTCATTTCTTTGTTGAATGTCTGTAACGCAGTGGGATAGTATTGTTGTCATATTAACATTAAAATGTATGTGCTGAGTTTTTAAATAGTTAGTTTTTTTTATTTGGGAGGAAAAATAATTGCTTATGTAGATTTTGAGGCACCATTGAAAAACTGTAGCTGCTACTGCAGCATGGTAAGCAATGGTAAATATGAATTCTAAGCCCATAAAAGCATGAACATTGTAAGTTAATGCTGCCAGATTACATGATAGCTGAGGTTTGATATGACATTTATCTTCAGGAGTGAGTAGACTGATAAATCACAAGTGGCATAGCCACAAGTGAGTTAGCAAGTGTTTACTCATGAGTGAAGATAAATGTCATATCAGACCACAGCCATTCTGAGTTTTATATATTTACGCATGTCTTGTTTCTTCCTTCCACAATATTTTTTTAACTTAATTGAGAGAAAGAAATGCTTGGTAAAGGATATATTTTTCAAATTTATTTTTGGTTTTCGTTCTTTGCAGAAGCTCTTGTTTACTGTGTTTTTGTCTTTATTACAGTACTCGATAGGTTTAAGCTTTTGGATCAGATGCTTTTGTTGCAAAGGGTGATTCCTGTGAATTGAGCCAGGCTGGTTTTGCAGCCCTTGTCAAGTAAAAAGGAGACAAGTAAAGGTTGGAACCTTGTGCATCTGCACTGGTCCAAGAGATTTGCAAAATCCTTGTCCTCAGAAACTTAAGCAGTGAGTTCTAATCTTATTGTTCTAAAGGAATTTTCCTTTCAATGGTTTGTAGGTAGTGGCTCCTGTTTAATTTTGTCTCTCTTGTGCAGGCATGAGAAAGACTGATAACTTCTGTGATCTTTCTTCTGTACATTCGATGTGCTTTGGCTGGGTTCTTCCTCAGTCTGTTTTTGTTGGTTTTGTTGTTGATTATTGGTCTGTGTTCATGTCTATAATTTGTTCTCTGTCCTGCAATAACTTACACAGTAGATGACGTCATGGAATGATCATCACCTTTTGGCTTGAGATTAGGACCAGAGAGAGCCATTACTTTATTCTCATAGAGTTACCAAATCCATGCTTTTTGAAGAAAACCCATAGGAAAAAAAAAGTATTTCGGCTGTCACCTCTTTGTTATTCTGGTTATCAGTAGTGGGATTGTTGTGTATCCTTTTTTGTCTTCATGAGACTGCTACCTTATGGAAGCACCTTTGTAGAAACATCCCTTTTTTCACCTGTGAAAGTACAGTCAGCTTTAGCAAAGGGCTGAGTAGTATCTGCAGTGTTCAGGAGGTGAGAGGAGGAACTGGTCTGGCAGAATAGACAAATGGTGAATCAAAGTGAGTGTGAACAGTGGAGAGAGATGACAAGGAGAGAAGAGCAAAGATGAAATAAAAAGAGAGGGAGAATACTTTTTATTGTGAGAAATGTACATCTTACTTTGCAGAAAAATGCTATTTTATAGCAGAAAAATGTAGGTAACTGTTCCCACATTTCACTTGGAGAAGCAATGCCGTGACTTTGCTGCTGTAGTGTGTTCCTTGAAGAGCTCCAAAGTGCAGCAGCCTAGGACATGATTCTTCAACTTCAGACAGAAAAATTGAAGGGGAATAACTAGTATATGACAGTACTTACTGTCTCAACACTGTCTTGATCATAATTTTGTTTGGTAATTTTGCCATTTTCCAAACCCTATCAAATCCAGGCACTGACTAAATCACATTCTGTCGTTTCTATATTCTGTGCCTTTGTTGTTCAATTGTTGTGCTTGCTGTCTTCAGAGGTGTACATAATTAAAATGCTTTCCTTTTCAGGGGAGGTGGAATGATAAACAGTTTCTGTAAGCTCTGAAGACTTTTGTATTCTGTATTGTTACCTTTTGTGACTCAGCACTTTAATAAAATCCGTGGTGTTGTGTTTATGGCACAGTGGTGGAAGGTTTGAAAGGACTCCTGGAGGTGTCATGTGCAGCCTCCTGCTTGCACATTGGTATGTCTCCCATGTGACCAGTCATGTTTTGAATGTCTTCAAAAAGAAATTGCACAGCCTCCTGGGGCAACCTGTTCCAGAGCTTGCCCACCCTCATGGTAATTTTTTTTTCTTCTATTACATTGGAATCTCCTATATTCCAGCTTGTGTCTTTTGTGTTACATCCTTCTGGTCTGCACATCTGAGGGAGTCTGTCTCCTGTACATCTTCCCAAAGGTGGTTGCAGCAGCACCAAGATCTCCCCTTTTCTGAAGGCAGGAGTAATGTCCCTGATAACCTTGGTGTCCTAAAACTTCTGTATCCGCTCTCTCAGTCTGGGTCAGTGCTTGTCAACTGAGCAGTGGCATTCAGCTTTGATTCAGAATATGAATACATAATGTGACTGGGGGTACACTTGTTGTGCATGTTTTTAGTCTGTGAGAAATATGAAATAATTTAAGTTAATCATATCCCAGACCATCTTGCTAGTACACTTGTTCATTGTCTACAACTTTCAGTTCAAGCTAAGGACTTAACAGTAATGTTTATGATGTTGGGAAAACAGGCAAGAAGATTAGAACAGTTTGAATTATCTTAATTGATGAAGTGTGGCTTAGATAGTTACAAATTTTAATGCAGGATCCTCTGATTCATTGGTTTTTGCTATGTGCCTAGTTTGCCTGCAAAGAAGTTACATACTCTGTTTCAGAAACAAATTGCTGATGTTAATTCCTTGATGACTTTCAGAGATTGCATCTGTATTGAAACATTTCTTAAAACTCCAATATAGAAACTGAGATTTAGTGTAAGATGCTACTGTGAGCTCTAGTGCAGTTGTTCTTTTGAGAGAGTATGTGACTGTTGCTGATTGGTTTCTGTAGGGAGTTCAAGATGATGATTTTGGTCTCTGCCCCTTGGAAAAGTTTGTTTCTCAATAATTTTCTAGACTTTCAATATTTGTACATACATTGAAGTCCTAGTACAGTACTTGCCAAAAGACAGTTTTTGGAATGTATTGGATAGTAAACAAAACATTGCCATTTATGTCATTGTAAATGGTTAAATATTGTCCTGTCTTTAATGGTATTAGTGGCTCATTTTGTAGGGTGAAATACATGAAAATATTAATCAAGGGAAACAGAACTTGGTTCTGAACTGTAGAAGTTGCCTCACAGAGAGAAAAAAAATGCAACTGCAGAAGATGACTCTAATACCAGATGGTAATTCTGTCCAGAGGTCCCAAAAATCTCCTTTATGGCCTGGCTTGTGGCCCATTGAAGTACAACAGCTTTTCTTCACTATTCTCTGAAAACTGAGGAGCCAATAAATTATTGTAGAAGTGGCAACATTCTCCTTTTTCATACCAATGTATGCTTTCTTAACATGGACTGTTCTGTCTTTTTACCAAAACCATGCTTGTTCATGTTTCCTGTGCATCAAAATGCAGTTAAATTCAACTTTTTTCTATTATTTTAACTGATCAACTCAATTTCTTTCCTGTTTTTAAGCATTGTAGCTGCTTTATTCTTTCCCCTCTGAATGTGACTATTCACTCTGTCTTGACCAAGTAAATTTATATCTATTTGCTCCATTTCTGTGCTTAGTACAAATGCTCCATTTTCCTTCAGTGTCCATAGTTGAAGCTGAATCCTTAAAATTTTTTCCCTTTTCTCTTTCTGCAGGGTGGTTATTGCTAACACTTCTACATCACAGGTTTATTGTAACTTTTCGACTCTGTATTTTAGGATGTACAAAATGCAGTTTTGTAACTTCAGAATGGCCCTATTTGTCTTTTCTCCAGAATACCGCACAGATCCCTCATTACTCTTTTCTTGTTTGTAGTTTTCACCTGTCTCCCTTCCAGTTTTGGGTCCCTGGTTCCTGCTAATGGAACAGTTTCTGCATTGCTCATCCTCTGCTTTCACGTCTCATTTGCAGATTCTGTTTCTCCTTTCCTTTTCTCCATAGATTGCTTTGCAGTCAGAGATGTGGCCCTTTGTTGTCCAGCCGAGTGAAATGGTTCTAGAGACTCTTTGTGGGAGTGGTGCTGTGTGGGGGTGCAGTGTGATGCTGCCTTCCAGGAGGGAATGCTGCACCCCAGGGCGGGAGGCTCGGGGCTGCAGTGGGAGGAACTCAGCTGTGACTGTGAGGAGCACGTGGCTTCTCAAGTTGCCGTGCCTCAGTTGTGGTTGGACTCTTACTCAAATAGCTATTTGCCAGTGTTTTATTTTCAGAGTTTATTTATGGGGTTTTTTTACAGCTCTGCAGCATCCGCACATCTCTCTGAATCTTCTGTTCATCATGTCTGTGCCTACCTTGTCCCTGATCATATGAATGTTGATTTTTGGTTTTTTCTGTGGTTTTTTTTGTTGAACATTTTGCTGTTGATTAAACATGACCCTTGCATGTGTTTTCTTTTTGATTTGATTTGTTTATGGGTCAAATTTTAAGTTTCTAACCCAGGTTTAGTTTTAAGGAAAGACTTCAGAACCTGAATTAGTAGTAAGTGAAACCTTGAGAATATCAAATAAACATTTAAAAGATTCATAGTATATGATCACCACAAAACTTGGTTTGCTTTCTTGTGTATATCTGACTTTGGAACCCATAATAATTTAGAATTTATTTTTAGTATGTTTTCTTTAAAACACATAGATATTTAGTGCAAGGCGTAATGTTTGTAGGTGGATACCACTACAATTACTGCAGCATTTTCTTCTACAAAACTGCTTTTCTTCCTAGTAAAATTTCTAAACACAAAGGTCTGAATTTTAATATTAACCGTACGAATTTGAAATATATTTTTAGTGAAGGTTGTGAGGTATGACATTTGTGTCGTATATTATTGAATTTTTTTTAAAGCATAATGGCAAAATAGGTATATACACACACACACAACCACATGCATTACATGACTCTGACTTTTGTCACCAGCTGGTTGTGCTTGTAGAGATCCACGTGCTTATCTTGGTAATTACAGGTATTAGTGTATTTACGTTGTGTGTGTTTGTGTATAAAGAGTATAATGTAAGTATACTTTTCTTTAATAATAGCAGATTATCCAGTCAACATCTGCTCAAACTGTGAAACGAACCCCTGCTTGCCAGACTACCCAGATTAGGATGCCAGTGGTAATAACTCAGACCATTAGACCACAAGGTATGGGTTTAAATGTTTTAGTGAGATTGTTACCTTTGTATGAATTTTGTTGTAATTACAAACTAGTAGCATGGAAAAACGTACAGTGTTGACATTGGCAACATTGTTGACATTTATTTTTACCTCATGCTGGCTGAAGAATGCATGTTTTCATATGCAGTTTCAAGGTGTTTCAGACCAACACTGTGAAATGTTTTGAAACAACCTTAGGACTAAACTCTCATATGTTTAACTCCTTACTTAGCAGTTTTTCAAGGAAAGTTCTAAAACCAGGTCAGGAACTTGGC
This sequence comes from Leptocoma aspasia, assembly GCA_013399835.1. Lineage (NCBI taxonomy): Eukaryota > Metazoa > Chordata > Aves > Passeriformes > Nectariniidae > Leptocoma > Leptocoma aspasia. The sequence continues at coordinate 223,307 of VXAX01001775.1, forward strand.
TCTCACTGTCCTAAACTGTAACTCTGGGCCAAGAAAAAAAAAGCTTCATTTTCCTGAAGCCTAGTGGATGCCTCAATTTAATCATCCTACTTCTAATTCATACTCCTGAAGCAGAACACAGTAATCCCCATCTCTGCAGCTACAGAGGTCAAGGTGGGAGCCCTAGAGAAATTTCTCAAGCCTCAGGTTGGTGTTCTTTGACTCCTGTCAGTGTGTTTATTTTTTGGTGAGGTCAGAGACTGGTTACAGCAACCTGACATGCCATGATTAGCCATGGCATGTCGTTTGTACACACCTTCCTCATCTGCCTGTGCACAGGTGGGTCCACGTCTGGCTGATACTTCCCACTTTCTAAGAGGATTCTTGACGCCTCCTTACTTCCTAATAAATACCCATTTGTTTCTTTCTACCACTTAATCTCTTAGGCTTGAGTTTTATTTTTCCTGAATATGTGTGAGAGTATCTTACTGGATGTGGGCATTTACATGATTGAGGGTTTGTAATGGAATACAGAGCTTGTCATCTTCAGGTACTGAATCAGGACTCAAACTAGTTTAAATGCACATAAAAGCTATTGCTGCCTACTTGACTTCATTGCTTGGTCGTTTTTATTCTCCTTGGGAAAAAAAGCATCAAAAATGTTTAATAGCAGTTGATGTTTTACTTGCTCTGCTCTCCTAGGGGAATCCTAAGGTTGAATGGACAGAGAGACCAAGCTGTCACTGTAATCCTGTAGGCTCTCTTCCAGTTAGGAAGGAATACATTTACTCACTGTAAAATGTGTTTGTTTGATAGCACTGATACTCATGTCCTGAGTTTATAATGTGTCTATGCATCTTATAGCATGAGCTTTCACTTCTGACTAATGTGTTTGAGAGTGAAGGCAGATTTCATTTCTTTGCTTGTTCAGTCTCCAAGTTGTGAATGTCAACAGTGTACTGAGAATTTGCATGATCCTGGCATCTGTCTTTTAAACATTAGGTTTGGAATATGAGTTTATTCTTGATAGCCCTTGATCAGCCAGTGCAATGTGACTTAACTGGCAATTTGACTTATGGTAGATGGTTTCAGAAAAGCCAATTTATGCAAGGTCCTGCTTTCTGGTGAGCTTATTTGAATTTACAGGTTTGGTTAAGCCCTCCAGTATATTGTTTTATTCACACAGACAAAACAAACAAGAATAGGCATTTAGAAAACATCTCAGTATAAAACCACTCATCCTGCAGCCCATGTCTCGGGAGCAGTCTGCCTGTGTGCTGGCAGCACTGTCAGGAGTGCATCATCGTGACATATTGTTAAAACCTTTTGCTGTAAACACCAGTGTAATGATATTTTATACTGACCTAGGTATTCCTGCAGAAGGAGCTAACATACTGGAACAGGACATAATCTAAATAAAAATTATGGTAGCGTAATTTTGTGGAGTGTGACTTGTTAAGGATAGTTACCTCAGAACTGAGCTGACCTCCACAAAGTGCTGCATTTTCCTCCTTGACAGGAGTGAATCTCCAAGTGTAATGTATCTTCAGTACATCCATGTGAACAGACTGTAATGCTTCTTAAAACAGTAGTTTAGATAAAACTGGCATACTTTTAGGATCTTTATATAAGTAAAATTACTTCCACGCCAGTGGAAGTAACACTATTGTTACTGCATGAAAAATTCACACTCCTTTACCAAAGCACTCTGCTAGTATCATACTTAGGTGAAATTCCATCTTTTGGATGGAGGAATTGAGCCAAATAATAAAATAATTAACTAGAATATTTGTTGCAGCTATTTAACCACTGCTGAAATACAGCTGGGAGTTTATAAGCTCCTATATTTGGGCTTATTTTTCTAGATCATGCTAATTAAAATTTGAAGCAAGGATGCAGTGGTAAAAGACTCTGTATGTCATTACCAATCCCATGAAATATCTAGGCCCACAGGTGATTTTAATTTTCAAAATATGCTCTGCCCATTATAAAAATGGATGTTTTAGGCATATTTTATGTCTAACCCTTAGTCATGCACAGCTGTGATTTATTGAAACCAGAAAACTCAAATGTCATCCCAAATCTTACATTCGCTTTGCCCGATCCATTGAGTAGAATTAAATATACTTGGGATGAATGTGAGACTTAATTCTTCCATATCACTATACATGTTTTGGGGGTGTTTTTTGATCAGAAGTTATCATCTATATAAAACAAAGCATTGATACTGAGTCCAAAGAAATACATTGATTCTGGAGGAGTGCTGTTGTTACTTTAAGTTGGCCATTGGAATAATTTTCAAGGTTAACACATTTTTAATCTTCTAGATCTTAATTGTACAAAGCAGAAGTCTGCTAATTTTTATTACTGTATTATTTCTTTCCTTCCTTCCAGTTCTCTGGGTAGAAAACTTTTCCATTAGTTCATCTGAAATAGATAAATGAATTGCCTGGTCCATGAACTAATGCTGTCTGTGACATCTCATGGACCTTGAATAGTCTGATGACAAAATATTTTCATTCCCCAGGCTTCAGCCTGAAGTCCTAAATCTGGTTCTGTATTTGCAAATGTTGAGAGTCCACATTACAGTTTATTTATACAGATGGAGAACTCAACAAACACTATCAAATTGGTTTCTCTTTAAGATTATATGTTGGAGTTGATAAAGATTTCAAAATACAAAAAAATAAAAGTAATGGAGGACTCAGTCAAAGCTAAGAGCTTTGTATTAGCCAAGAAATATTCTTAAAAGGATTTTTTAGGACAGTTGTGTTTCAGGTTTAGTAAAATTTCTAAACACAAAAGTCTGAATTTTAATATTAACCTTACCAATTTGAAATATATTTTTAGTGAAGGTTGTGAGGTATGACAACTGTGTCGTATGTTATTGAATTTGCTTTTTAAAGCATAATGGCAAAATAGGTATATACACACACACACAACCACATGCATTATTGAACCACATGAAAAAAAATCATGAAAGAAAAATTCTGTAACTCTACCAAGGTTCTTACCCTGCCATTTAAGTGCAGCTGAGTCCCTGGGGTGCAGGAGCAACCTCCACGTCCTCCTCAAAGTGTCAAACACTACCTGGGTAATGCTCAGTAGAGTGGAGTGGTGCACAAGAGAGAGGTGAGCTCTTTTAAGGCAAGTAGACATGCCAAAACACAGGTGGGATTAAAGGAAACCCAACATGTAACCCAAGTAAATGTGTTTAGGCAGTCAAGGAGGGTCTGCTCCAAAAGTCTCATGTCAGAGAGGAATTTAGATCTCCCTAATCTACTGAATGTCCACCACACTTGGGCTCATTTAGAAAGCCCTGTTTTACTTGTGCTTCAAGACTTGTGAAGTCTAGATACAGACATGAATTATTTTTGAGTCATTGTTTTCAAGATGAGAAAACAAAAGACAACCTTTATGGGGGGTGTATGTCAATTTTGGCAATAGTGTTTTTTCTTTTATATGCAATGTGAAACATTTTAAAATACATGCAGTGCTTTCAACTCTGAAATACATGTTTTTCACTGCAATAAAGGACGATTAATATATAAAAAATATAAAAGGCATAGCTAATACCCTGAGTAACTCTGACTTTTAAGTATTTGTATTAAGAATATTTCAAATTCGCTTTCTTTATTCTGTACAGATTATCCAGGAAAGTGGTTTACTGGCAATTGCAAACACACTTACAGTTATTATAAATATTATAGCTGTTTATGGCCAATGGTTTTCAGTTTTGGAATCTTCACTGTTCTATAAATATTGAACAAACTGTAATGTTAATATAAATTTTGTATTTTAAATTGTTCTTCTTCAGCATATAGTCTTTAAAAATAATAACTTCCTTTGTTTGCAATTTACAGACAGTTAAATTTAGTTCCTGGACAGAAGGTTCTTTGATGTAAATTGTCTAAGACAGCTCATAATAACATTGCTTGGTGTTTTTCAGGCACAGTAGGGAAGGCACCAACAATACAAGCCAGTAAAAGTCCTGGGGGCTTTGGTGTTCAGGTCTCTGCAAATCAGAAAAACAAGCTGAATGACCCTGGAGGTGGTTCTTTCAGGTAAAAAAAGAAAAAATAATAATAAAAAAATGCAGGGGGGTGGTTGGGGGGGATTTGCAGTATAAAACAGAATTTAGAATTGGTGTAACACCAGAGGGCAGTCTTTTACAATAATTCCTGTCTTCTTTTCCTGGGATTGGATGGCAATTTACATACTTAATTCTGTTTTTAAAAAAGGAAGAGGATCATGACATATCTTGAGGATTTTCCTCTAAATGCACATTTTAATGTTTAACAAAACCTTCTAATTTTAATTCTATGGATTATGATAAAACTTCTGCTGAATGGAATTACGTGCACGAGGATTTAAAAGAATCTGTGGTTGGTGTTGTGCATTGGATTCTGCTGCTGCTGTGGAGTGTGTCTTGCTGGGAAGATGCTGGTTGTGAGGACAAGGCCTCTGTGGAGCAGCCCCTCCTGGGGCTGGGAGGGGATCCCTGAGCACAGGGGATTGTTGGTCCTGGCTTTAAAGGGAAGGCTTTGCTGTGTCTGAGCTTCCTTAGGTCGTGGAGCTGGGGTGGCTTTGGGCCCCTGTAGGAACCAGGTGCTGCAAAGGTTCAGCACAGCAACAGTGATGCACTGAGCTGCTTTGCCAGTTCTTTACACTCCAGACTTTTATTTATATATATTTGGGATATTTTTGCTTTTGGTAGTAAAAGTAAATCTTATGTTTACTGCATTTTGCTCTCGCTAACACCATTTTATTTGTGTACATTTTAGTTGTGTTAAAATATTTTCCTTCTTTATTGAATGGCAACACATTCCTAGATTTTAATTTTCATCTTCTGGGATTCTTATGTTGCTCTGACATCACCAAACCACTAATTAATTTTCTGGCTTCTGCTTTTGCAGGTGAAGTAAAAGAGAATTTGTAGCTCTTTGAAATATCTCTGCTTTGAGGCATGTCAGTATTGTAACTAATAGTGGTAGTACTTAGTATTAATCTGGAAGCAAAATCATTCCATTTTTTATTTTCCAATGCTTTTGCCTCCCACGGAGTATTTAAATGAATTAAAATGTCTGTTGGGTTCAATTGTACTGTCTTAATAAGTATTTTTTATGTTTGTAAGCAACATGAGCATTTATTCTTCGTTAGTATAGCTTTCAATTTTACATACACCAAAAGGGACAGGATTTTTTTAGCTGGATGTTGTAAACTGTGCCAGGATTGATTCTTGCATTCACTTAGTTTATACATAGAATATATTAGGTTAGCTGGAATTGTTAATTTTCCCTTGGGGAGAAGCAAATGCTCAAGGCACTGATTGATAAATCAATAAATCTTTAGTGAGTTTGGTAAATAAGCTGTCAAGGGTGTATGTCATTTTTCCTCTAGAGAACAAATTTTAGTCAGAATGAATGTGTTTGTTTCCTTACATTGTTTTCTCCTTCAAAATAGTAAGACACAAAGCTGCATTTAAATAAGTCCATAAAATTGCAAGGATTTATTAAACAGCAGCAAAGATCAAGCTTTTTCCTGATATCTTAACAAAGAATTCAGTTGTTTGCATATTTGCATTTCAACCCCTAACCTGTCCTGAGGACAAATAGATGTCTGACTATTAAGCCTAAAGGCACAGAGCTGGAAATCTGTATTAATCCTCTGACTGCTGACTAGTTTTCCTCAACATTCCCAGCGTGTGTGAAGAATGTGTTTTTAGCCAGAAGGCAAACTGGCATCTAAAGCAAAGCAAGAATTTTGAAAAATAGTTGTGTTATGTATAAATTTATTTTGCCCTTAGTGTTTTATTATTGCATATTTGTTTCATTATTTTACATTCTGCTTTCTTTAAAATAACTTATTTGAACTTTTCACTTTTGTGGCGAAGTGGTGGTCACTAGAAACTGAAATTTTAACTTCATTGTTTTCTTTTTTTTTTTCTTCTCTGGTCTGAACTGTAGGAGATACAAGATGGAATTACATAAAAGATCTAGCAATTAAGAATTTTGCAAATTGCAGCTATGCCTTTAAGGTCAGCATTTATTTATGAGCTGTAAGACTGCTCACATGAGTTCACTGTTCGTTACAGTAGCTGTTCTGTGATGCAGAGTTCTCAACCCAAGGGTTCTGCAATGTGAAGCTGTGCTTGTGAAATTTTAGTCATTTTTAGGTGTTAAATTTATTGTTGCTGTATTTTTCAGAGAGAGCTACATACAACCCCAGTTAGTTGACTTTTCAACTCTGTTAATACCTAAGGACAGAAATCTGAGTTTAATTTTTAGTAATTTTTGTTTGTTTTGCAAGCAGAGGTCTAGACTTGGGTTTGTGCCATGACAGGCCAGCTTGAGGTTCCTGTAGCTGAGAGAAGCAAGAATCCCACTGAAGGCTGCCAGGGACCTGCCTGGCTGTCCACAGCTGCTGCTCATCACCTGCTCTGGTCCCCTCAGCCTGCCCCTGACACCAGCTCCTCCTGGCCTGGTGAAAGCAGCAGGCTCTCAAGTGATCCTTAGCCACAGCTCAGGCAGTGGCCATTAAAGGGAGCCAGTGAGAACTTTTGTTCTGATGTTGAGACAGAATGATTTCAGCTGGAAGTCCAGCTTCCCGCTCGGAGCGGGTTTGCTTGGATCAGGCCTGGTCCGGGTGTGCTCTGCGTTTCTCCAAGGATGCAGGTGGATGTTTGTCCTCTTGTGTTCTCCCACCACTTCCAGACTGTTGAGCAGGGCTCAGTGGTGTTGTGTGGTCCGTGTGTTAACAAAGGACTCTTGACAATAATATCAGAAGGCTAAATATGATTTATTAACATGACTCTATAATTCAGAGAATTGGGCTGTTATCTGCCCAGCCCGGAGCATCCGAAGCTGCTGCTTCCAGCTCTGTCCAAGGAATGCCAGAATAGCTCACACAATCAGAGATAACAACTTTTCACCTCATAGGCTGAAAGGAAGAAAACCTTCATCTCCTGTTATCAGGAGACAGGCAGAGAAACCTTTCTGTCCTTGAACACAACTCAGAGATATGTTTATAGAAACTTGTACAGAGTAAAAGACAGTAAAAAGATGCTTTCCCATGGGATAAATTTTTCTGCAGGCCTGCATGCAGAGAAACTTATAATATGTTCATGCAACACAGTGGCATTGTGTGGCAAGGCCAGAAGTGAAGGGACCTATCCCCTGGGGTGTGGGATGATGCTGTGTTTTGTTTGCTCCTTCCTTTTCTCAGAAACCTTTCCTTTTCTGAAGTGGTATTTCTGAGTTACATCTGACCTCCTGGAACCTGGCAGTGTCAGGTTTTATACAGCCAGTGTGATGGGGTTTGTTTTCAGAGATAGTTCTGTGAAGTCTCTGAGATCATTTGAGGCTGATCTTAGTATCTGTGTTTTATTCTGCTGTCTGACTGCATTTTGATGTGGACTCTTATGTGGAAATAAAAAATTTGTTTTCAGACCTCCCTTGCATAGCCAAAAAAAATCTCATATTTAGTATTTATTTTCATTTTTAAAAGTAAAATTTTAACAACATAAGCAAAGCAGCTTGCCCTTTAAGTGGTAGAAAGCTAATGTGGATGTTAAATGGATAACTTGAAAGTTTTAATCTCAAAAGGGTATGTGAAAAAACCTTGCCTTTGAGGTTTTTGTTTTTCCAAATGAATATTTCAAGCTATAAGAGGATTGTGTTTTTCCATATATTTCAAAATAAAGAAAAATGCTGACCATAAATGTAGTCTGTTCTGTCAGCCCTTTTGCTTTTCAGGGAGAAGATTTCACACAGAGAATGAATTGTGCGGCAAAGCAGTGTTAGGGAGACATTTCAAATTATAACATGAAAGTCAGAATAAACATAATAATTGATGTGTAAATGGAATCTATGCCATTATAAAATATAATACAGTAGTGGCTGTTCCAGTAATTTCAAGTCACCATTTATATGCCATGTATTGTTAATCTCTGATTGTGTGATCCATGGGATCTGTGGGATGTAGGGACTTTGTCCTGATGACATGCAGTTTCCCTTGTAAGAGAGAGGGGAGCCACTAGTACAAGGATGTCCTGATTGATTTGTGCATTCTTCTGGCTTATTTGGGAGCAGTTCAGTATTGCAGTTTGGGACAGCAGTGGCTCAAATCTGACAAAGAACATGAGAAAGAAAGACTGTGTCATCATGCAGTTAAGGTTTGTTCATAAAGAAGATGCCACCAGGTTTTTATAATGGCTTGTCTTAGTTTAAACAAAATCTTTGAAACCTTTCACAGGTAACTGTGCAAATGCTTTGGGTTTTCTTGCTTATATTCTTATATATATAAGATTATACAAGATATATATAATATATATATTATAAGATATATATAAGATTTTTTGGGGGTAATTGCATGAGTGTTTGTAATGAAAAGGAAAGGGAAAATTGTAACAAGAGGTTGAATATAGGAGGAAGAATTGGAGTCTTGGATTATTTCAAGTTACAGTTTGTGTTTGGAGGGAGTTTGAGAATTGATGCTGTCTTAAAAATACCATGTGTGTTGGAATGTTAGATTCATCCTATGAGACTCAGAATTTAATTCAGTGAAAACCAGAAATATTTACTGAAACAGTAGAATTAGGATGGGCATATATATGCCCAGAAAGGTGAAATTGTTAAATGCACTCATCTGATGAAAAAGGAAAGATAGACAGTAATCATCAGTCTAGATGACCACTGGATGGCATCTTTGTTCCACAGAATGACTTCTGAAAACTCACTTATCTGGGCTTAAAAGTTCACTTTTATAGGAAACTGTTAGGCAAGAATGGCAACTCTATATATAAATCTATGTTTCAGTATCCAAACACTTTTCATTATGAGGTTCCTTGAAGTAAGGAAGAATATATGGATAGGGTTCTTCCTGTCAGAAAAAATTGTAGTCTCAGCTGTGATTAATATATTTCTTATTTGTCTTTCATGTAATACTGAAAAAAACAAAAGGATGTACTTGCAGATTGTAGCTTGCAAGTGTAAGATGGAAGAAGATGATTCTGTCCAGGAGTTACAGTGATGGTCTTTGTAAGTGCTATTGCATTGGTTTTGATAATTTCATTGAAACCTAATTTGTGTCCAAAATACTTGTCTGGTTTTATTTCAGAAATATTTATTTATAATGTGGTCACAGATCTGTACACTGAATAAAAATTGGACTAGCTAAACTGCTAAGCAGAAGGAAGGTAAAAATGAACAGTACTTTCTTCAGCTATGAAATAAAAGGAGAGAGAAGTATAAACTTATATGGGAGGTTATGTTCTGGAAGTCAAGAATGCCATCTTGATTTTTTTTTTTTATGGATGATTGCTTGAAGGAGATGAAAGTACCTTTGTCCTGGCAACCTGATGTGGAAATACAGGATTGAGACTCTTGGTTACTGCTGGCCAGTTGTGCCCAGCTGTGAGAGCTGCTGGCTGAGGGGACAGGGCGGTGGGGCTGTGTGGGGCTGAGGGGACAGAGCAGTGGGGCTGTGTGGGGCTGAGGGGACAGGGCGGTGGGGCTGTGTGGGGCCAGCAGTGGGAACCTCTTGGTTTGTGTTTTACCCGGCTCCTCTGGGGCTTGCACCCAGACCCACAGTGGGGTGAGGGGCCACGGGGCATCACCACTGCGCTTGTAGTTTGGTCAGTTTGAGCTTTATTTTGAAGTTCTGGGTTCAAGTCTGTGTTCCATAAGCTTCTGCTATTTTACATAGTTTGGAGTTTGTGTTCTGCTAACTGCCTTGATAGGAGTTGGGTTTTCCCATGGTTTGAGGCCTGCTGGATTTGGGCCTTGTGAGTCCTGGGTGATTCTCATTCTATTTCAAGCATTCAGGTTTTAACCTGACAAAATCTTGGTTTCTTTCAGTTTTACCTGTGGTTTTTCACTTGTAGAATTACAAACTTTTGAGTTGGTCACTGAGTATTTCAGCTGGTGTTGGTTGTGTGGTGTTGGGGACAGTCCTGGGGCGGGCTGGGTGTGGGCACGGAGCCAATTCCTCATTGCAGCCCAGGGCTCCTCTGTGAGTATCGTGTCCACACCGTGTCGGATGTAAAAGTGGCAGGATTAGAGGGATGAAGCACCTCCTCTAGGAAGAAAGGCTGAGAGAATTGAGATTTTTCAGCCTGGAGAAGAGAAGGCTCCAGGGTGACCCAGTTGTAGCTTTCCAGCACCTGAAGGGAGCCTGCAATAAAGATGGGGAGAGACTATTTACAAGGGCGTGGAGTGGCAGAATGAGGGGGAATGGCTCCAAACTAAAGGGGAATAGGTTTACATTGGCTATTAGGAAGAAATTGTTCCCTGTGAGGATGCTGAGGCTCTGGCACAGGTTGCCCAGAGAAGGCTGCCTCTGGATTCCTGGAAGTGTCCAAGGCTGGGCTGGATGGGGCTTGGAGCAGCCTGGGATAGTGGAAGGTGTCCCTGCCCATTGCAGGGGGTGGCACTGGATGGGCTTTTAAGTTTCCTTCCAACCAAAACCGTTCTATGATGTTGCAACACTGTTCTTAGGAATTTTATTTAAGACAAGAAATCAAGTGCTTAACACTTCCGGAAATTAATAGAAGCTCATTTGTGTAGATTTCTTCTGAAAAGCATTGTAAAATATTCTATTTTCTGCCAAGTCAAGTGTTCAGCACATTTCTGCATGTTTGCACAAATAAAAGTCACTTCTTGACTTCTTCCCACAAAAGAAAACAAAACCAGTATCTATCAAACCATTGTAGTCTTCCACCAAAATTGGCTGCTGTAGTGGAGATAACAGGAAAAGCATGGGAGGAGAGGGAGGACCTAGATCATGGATTTCTGGATTTCCCTTCTTTTATTCTCAGACCTTACTTGCAGCTATTGGTTTTTATGTGGGCATTAAGCTTCTTACAAGTGACAAAGTATTTTAGGGTGCACAGGATGTAACATGGATGTAACAATTTTTAAAAACTCTTCTAAATTAAGCTTTTGTTTGTTTACTTTATACAGTAATAGGAGTCTGGACTTGAATGTTCTTATCCATATTTATATATATTCTGAAAATAATATTCTCAAAGATTGTGTAATCACTCTAGAATATGTTGAAATGATGTTTGTGTCAATAATAGCTGTGAAACAGAATGTGCTAAATCCAGATGGTTGTTTCCACAGCTCTGAGTCATACCTCAGACAGGTAGGAGGTAAAGATGCTTGGGAGATACCAGTATGGAAACTCAAATTCGTTTGTACTTTCTCAAGCTGTTGAAAAGGATGTTGCAGGGCAAAAAATGGCCTCGGAGTTGCTGTCATCTTCTCAATTGCAGCTCATTTTCTTCAAACTTGTTGACACAACTGATATTTGTATGTTGCCAGAGAAATTACCAGCATATACTCCAACCACACTTGGAGCCCAGGCTTTCCTATGAGCTCAGCATGGTCGAAGAATCTTCCCCAGCTGTTGCTGAAAATGCTTTGATGCCTGTTTTAGTAGGAACTTGTGAAACAGTGCAGGGTTAAAAATTCATGGGTTTACTTTTAATTTCTGTTATTTATTTTACCATTTTATGCCTAGTTTTCTTTATAAAGAGAAAAGCCCAATGTTCAGTTGTTAGTGGTGACCATTGCCTTTAGTTTCCTGATCAGCCTGGTTTCATTGGTATCACTGACTCTCAGATGGAGACACCTCTGTCACACCTTCTGTTACCAGTCAAATTGTCCTGCTTCTGATGTTTTCCTGATATGGTCAGAGCAATACATGGTTGTTTCTGAAGATATTTTATGAAAATGGAAACACTGGGGGTTGTGTCTCAATTAGCACACGCGCTGGGCATGTGGCATGGCGATTACTTCTGGAGAAGCAGGTGATGCAAAAAATGAATATATTGCATGCAGAATTCGGTTTTATATGGCTTTTTTTTATTGTAGAGATGACGACGACATCAATGATGTTGCCTCTATGGCTGGCGTTAATCTTAACGAAGAAAGTGCCCGAATTATGGCTACCAACTCTGACTTGGTTGGAACCCAGATCCAGTCCTGTAAAGATGAACCCTTTCTTGCTGCTATACCTCTCCATAAACGCATACTTGAAACGGGTGAGAAGCACATCCTTTCCTTCTGGGAGTGTTTCCTTCAGAGTGATGAGGTTCTGAGGAACAGAATATGCTTAGCACTTAAGATGGTTTTTGAAGCATTTGACTCCATAATTTTGTATTTCTAAACTTTCAAGGTTTTCGTGATAAAAGTAACTTACCTCAAGTTGGAAATAAAGTAGCATGCTAATACTTTAAAACTTCATGATTTCCCCATATTTTTTATATCCAAGGATCTCAAAAGCTCTTTGCAAACATTAATTATTTCTCACAATTCTCCTTCATGTTTTACACATGAGAAGATTGAAACATAGAGGTAAAGTAAGTAGTACAGGTCACAGAGGACACCTGTGAATAACATTTAACAGAATGCTTAAGTTTCCTGTCAAGATTTTCTTTTCCCATACAAACCAGTTATTCAGTTCTTAACACCTGCATCTATTTAAGTTCATAGTGGTTTTCTTATGACGTGTTTTCAAAAAGCTGTGTTTATTTTTCATGGCAAAAAGATATGTTTATTTATTCCGCCATTTGAAAATGGAAGTTAAAAACTTTAGTAGAATAACTGTTCAAAATCAGTGATGTTCTAAGGTTGGGAATATGCTTCCGTAAAACAGAATGCATTTTATATGACATATTTTATTAATATGCACTATATGTTCTGGTACTTAAATGTTTTTTCAGCATAATTTTCGTAGTGTTTTCAGTGCCATCAGTGTCCTAACATACTAAGCTCCAGTTATTTAGAGATGTAAATTGTATCTCTATGCTTACATCACAAATTTATAGGGATCTAAAGATAAGGCCAAAATCTTGTTGCAAATCAGCGCCGTTAGGATTTTTTAAGTCATGTGGTTGCTTCTGAAATGCTATTTGTGTTTATGTTCATTGAATTAACGGGAGCCTTTTTATATTGCAGTTGCAGGCAAGTTCTTCATTGACTTACTGTCAGACTTCACTCTTGTACTTAACAAAATGCCATTTTAAGTTCCCCTTCAGAGAAAGGAATGGTTTTGCAGGCTGTAGTCAGTTCGCTGTGAGGATGTGATGACGGCTGGGAAAGCATGTCCTGCCTTTTGGGACTGGCTTAGCACCACCTGAGACTGCAGCCAGCGAGGTCTTCATGAAATGTGTCTGAGAAACTGTTGGGAGGGATGCTCACATAACAGCTGATACAGGTGTAAGAAAAGTAAAGGCAACCGACATAAAACTGTTAGAAAGAATGGGAAATCAGTAATGAATTTGCCACATAAGCCTTAACGAGCTGTTTGGCTCTAACAATTGCTGCACAACATGGAGCTGTAATTACAAGTGCAGGACTTACAGGAATCTGTACATACTTTGAGAGCCACAGAACCCATCACACTATTCATCACTGCCTTTTGGGGTTTGCTTCTCTGAGGAACAAATCCCTATGGCTGTTTTTGAAGCTTTATTGGCTTTGATAATTGAAATGAAACTTTCAAAGCTTTTAAAAGCAGCTGCAGGGATTTACTTCTCAAAAGCAGTGAATCCAGAAGAGCGGCCACTCCTAGTGATCTCCTGCAGCCACTTTTAGAGCTTTATTTTGGTTTTACATGAAGCCTTTTATAGTTTTGAAAGTGGCTGTGGAGTTCAGAAGTGGCTACTATCTGGGATCTATGGCTCTTGAGCAGAGAATTCCTTCAGCTGATTTTGAAGTTTTAGAAGCTGGGTTTTCACTGTGTGTGGCCAGATTTGTTGTTTGCTTAGGACCACACACAAATTTAGTAATTTGTGCTACTGGGCACTCAAAATAATGACATTGTAAGTTCATGACAAGACTCAGTATTGCCATATGTTGCTGTGACAACACCAGGACTAAGCAAAGCGCCTGTGACCTTCTCAAGCACATTAGGAAAAAGTCTGTTATGTGAGTCCTCATTCCTCTGTTTTCATTATGCCTGTTGACAAATGAGATAAGATATATTGTTTTTTCTTACTTTTGCCTGAATATTACTTAAACAGATGTTATTTTCTACCTTTAGGTCTATTCATATTTTATCACCTCAGTTTTAGGGCAGGTTTTTAATGTTTTAGTAAAAGAGAGATTTGTGGTGTGTACAGTATTAGGAAACTGCTCTTGTCTCCTTTCTCAGAAGCTAGATCTTTCAAGTTTTCTGTCATATTAATCTCCTCCTCTCTTTTCTGAGTAAGAGCTGTGTCGAGCAACTCAGTAGTGTTCCCCAAAGGCTGTTTCAGAGATGGTGCTTTCATTCACCAGAGTTGGAATATAAACTGCTAAAGTGAGAGCAGATGCTCTTCAGACTTTGGCAGTAACCACCAGCCAGATGCCTCAAAGACATAGTGAAAGAGGTTTCTTAATGTATTGCATGTTCTTATCTCTACTTGAGCTTGGCAGTGCTATAATGCAAAGTTTATTTTAAATCTCAGGGACTAATATTGATCCACTTAAATGGAAGAAGTAACTGAAAGGTAATTCATGCAAAGATATTCATCTACTTCCCACATGCTTCCTTATCCAATTTTGTATCTAGTCATTTTGGACTGGTAATCGTTGCCATTTGTTCATGTAGGAAGGCAAGGCTGTGACTGTTTCAAATTCTTCTTTGATGCAAGCTCAAGAGTGGGTATTTCTCAGCATATAATGTATTTCTTTTGTTATTCCACTCGGAATCATAAAACTTTAAACCCTGATCTTTCTACATGACAGCATAGTACAATGAAACATATACAAAGCGTTGGAAGGCTTTTGTTTCTCTTTTTGGGAAGTTGAGAGGCAGAGGTTGATATTCATCATGCATGTGCATGTGTTTCACACTTCCTGGGTCTTTAACTTTGTTAGTAAAATGAGCAGTGTTTCTTCAGAGGGCAAGCAAGCTGATTAGAGCCTCACAAATAAATAATGGTGAAAAATCCTAGCTTTCCCACATGGTTTTATGGGAATGAAACAAGAAAAATAACCTTAATAATTTGTAATTGTTTCACTTTTGTTCATTCATAAGTTACTTCTTGCTGAGTAAGAATGCTTAATTAGTTAGTTAGTGTTAGTTAGGTTTTAGAAGCTAGTTTTTGACATTCTGAGATTTTGCTGTTTACTGAATAAGGCAACAGGCAGCACTTAGTAAAGCAGGTTTTTAAGTGTTTTTAGGAGTTTTCTATCATTTATAACCGTCTTGTGAAAATAGAGACTCCTTGGCTTTAATTCCTTGATTACAGCTTTGTTTCTGAGTGCAGATAAGAATGAGGCTGCACTGTATTTTATATTAAGTGTTAGTGAATGGTAGCAGGACACGAAGCAAAGGATGGCATAAAACATGATCCTTTTTATAATGCCTGATAACTAAATCCTTGGAAAAAGGGAACAGCTGTCTCATGTGCTTTTCTGAGAACTTGGTGGTCTCTCAAACCTTCACTGGGTGTTCCAAAAAACTTTTGCTTTTGTTGTTTTGTGAACAACAGAGCATGATACCTTCACAGGCATAGAATCTGCAGCAGCTCATTAATTCCCACAACGTTTAGTTCTAACTGATATCTTCTACAATCAGGTGATGCCATTTTGCTTTTATTAACTCTCCCTAAAGTGTCACAACTTGTGGTGAACCCTAACCATAAATTAACTGTCAAAATGCAATAATATTTAAGCAGGAGTTTGGCATATTGTATTCTTTGACTTAGATGGTTCCTTTCTCTCTTCACTTTTTGTTCTTCACCCCATTTTTCTACTTCAGTTTTATTGTTACAGAGCACTAACTGATTAGAACAGATGCGGCATTCTAAGAAATATGGGACTGGTTTGGCCACATGGAATACATTTTGAATACTGTTCATCTTGTATCTTTCAAATTACTTTAATCTAAATACCTATGATAGAAATTTATTGGAGAATCAGCCATGATATTTTTATTTCACATTCATTCAGAATTTTTACATCTGCATTAAGAAATAAGATTGTCTATAGCATGGTTTTGCAAAATGCTGTATTTGTTTGTTACCTAGCAATGTTATCAATGTCCTTTGGAAAAAGTGTGTTATACTGACATAGCATACATCTGCAATATTTCCCACCACAGATGTGGTTCTGGATTCTCTTGCTTCATATAAATAGATTTTTAGTCTAGAACACACATAGTGGTGCATGCCAGTTATTATAAAGCTTGAAAATGTGCTGATGAATCCATTTTCTCCTAGTTCAGTGGTTACAAGGCCTACAGTCTTCCTTAAAACAGCTTCAGAGAAGCTTGGCTGGTTAGAAGTGAGCCACTGCTTCTGTCAATATAACAGTTGTATGGTTAGGCTCAACATAATTTATAGATTTACCTTTTTTTTTTTACATGTAAAATATGTTTTTAATTCTGTCTGATGAAATATTGATCATTGCTCTGCCTTGATTCTTTCTTTGTTCAGCCACGCTTGAATTGCATGTCTGCTATAAAACTGCATGTTAAAACATACAGAAATAGCTTATCAGTGTTTTCTGTATTCTGGAGTGTATTGAATCTACTGTGTGGCATCACAGTGGCAGCATACGTATATATTTTAAATAAAGTATTTGTGTGCTCTAGAGGGCATTTTATATTGCTAAACCATGTTAAAACCCATAGGGGTACCCTTCATGGAACCAGGCCAGGTGATTTCAGCCTCTATTTAAAGCATTTGTTATTAGTTCACTAAGTCTTTCTGTCATCCTCTTTTTCTGGGTTTGTTTGTCAACATTTGTATTTAGGTTTGAATGAGATGAAACTGTCCTATTGATGACTGCTCTTTCATATACAGAGCTGCTCTAACATAAAAGTGTAGTTATTTCTCTGGTTGCTTTACTTTAGAAGGCTTTTATAGCTGCTTCAGTTACAGTGGTTGTGTGCTCTGAAATTCTGAGCTCTCCGATTGCCTGTGAATATAATTTTTTGTTTTCACTGCACTTTTTGTTGATGTGACTTAGTTGTTTCACTGCTGACTTTTAACTTTTTGTCCATGAGTTGATTTGTCTTCAAACTGAAGTATTTGTTTGAATATCCTTTTTTTTCCATCAGCATCTTTCTGTCAGGATGACCTCTGTAAATGCCTGTGGACATAACTCTTGGTTGTGTTTGGGGATTGCTCTAGCACCTACATGTTCATAAGTGTAGCAGATTGAAGCCATGCACTGTCCTAAGGACATGCTTAGTCTGCTTGAACTGTACCTACAGTGGAGTTCTCTGGATTCTACTTGCTTTTTCTCAGGGAACAAAAATGTCATGTTAGGTATTGTATAATCCAAATTGCAAGTTATTATGCATGCCAAAAGCATGGACTTTCTCTAGTTTCTGTAAACTTCAGTCTGGCACTGCAGAGATGTGGCAGGTGTAGAGATGTATCCACATTCTGAGATCTGGAATAGTTCTGTAACTTGGGCTTTTTTCTTTCGTATAAAGCAAACAATTTGCTAGAAATTGTATTTAGATGAGAAGATGTGTGCTGCTCCCAATTTTCTAGCCAATGTCCATAGTTGTGATAGTTGTTTCTTAGGCTGAGATTGGAGTTTATTTTACATGTTCAATAGAGAATTTGGTTCTATATTCCAACTGAATCAATTGCTAAGGTTACAACCGTTATAAGACAATTACATTTGATTTACATTTATTATTTTCTTTTCAAAAAAGGTGGGAATACATTCCTATCTTAGTATCAGCAGCAGTGTTGCCAAATAAACATAATCAGTAACTACTTCAGCAGAATGTTAAACCCTATTGTTGTTCTTTCTTTAATAGGTCCATGATTAGACTTCCTGTTTTACAAGATGTCCCAACATGTGTTGGAATGGTAACTTCAGTACCACCTGAGAGCTTGGAGTCTGCCTTTCTGTGAAAGGTAGGGCAGCTTCTGTTCAATATTTTTTGTGTATTTCCAAGGTTTTCTTTTTATTAATCTTATTGGCTCTGCAACACTACAGAATCTGAGTTATGCTTTTAGTGATATCACCTTTAGGTGTCAGAACTGATGTTATTTCATCAAGCAGTAATTTATCAAAATAAATATGATTAATTTAGCTATATTTAAACTATGGTTATTTATGAAGAAAATGATGCTGTTTCTTCAGGCATCATTTTCAAAGGTTTTACTCCAGCTGAACTGAGAGCATGACCATTATGCTTGGTCTCAGAAATATTTAGAGAATTCAAGTTTTGTTTTCACCATAATTTTGTTTTCACCCGTTTTTCATTCTGTTTTGTGAATGTAGTGGAAGTGCCATCTTTAAAAGGTCTTGCTATTTCTGGAAGGCAGTTCTGGCCTTCAGGGCCCACCAAAATATGTTACCCAGCCTCAGAATAAGTTTGCATCTGGGAATTGAACGGCTTAAATTTCCAGGTCTCTGCAAAGGAGAGTAAAATTAAGATCATCATTCTGTGGAGATACATTCTCTACCAGATGCATTTATAAAGTCCATGGATGTAAAATAAGAACAATAAAAAGAAAACCTTAGACAACCATTCAGTATTGCAATAAAGCTGACTTACATTATCCCTGTAGGCAAGCTCCATGCTCTAGAGGTGGTGCTAATGTCCCCAGCACTCAACACATGTTGGAACATCTTTGTGGAGGAGGAAGTCATTGATCAGTGAGCAGCATCTTCAAGGATCATTTGAGAGGGAAAAAGTAAAAGGTAATATTTTTAAAAATACGTTGGAATGATTGTTCATTATGTTTATTTGGCAATCCTGCTGCTCATACTAAGGTTGTATTGTTTTCATTTCTTAAAATTACTGACAAACTTTGTAAACTTCCTTTAGCCTTTCCTTCTCCCATTGTCAGCCTCCTTCACGTTGCTGAGTCTACTGCACACAAGTTCAGAATTTACTATAACTCATTGGCAATTTGACACTTTTTTCAGTGGTTGTAATGCAGAGAGGGTTAATCTGTGATTTAACCAGTTTTGCAGTCCCTCATGTTAAATAAGTCAGAGCCAAATATTGAACTGGTATGAAGACATTCTGCTGCTAACCAAAGGATATTTGTTTTCGAGGAAATAGCTGCAACACAAAGTTGTGCCAGATGAGGTACCACCATCTCTTCTTGCACAATAGTGTAGAGGTGCAACCTTACTATAAACTATCATAAACTAAAGCTATTTTGACAAAATTAAGTGACCATATCTGACCTGGTTAAATTTTGCAGTGGTGGATTTGGTGATGCTCTATTTGGTATTAATGAATGTGGGATGGTGTCCTCATCTTGGCAGTTTTACTTCTAATCCTGGGCATGGACAGATGAAGGTGCTGACATTTTGAAATTCAGGTTATGGTCTTTGGTCTACCCTTCTGGTGTCCTTTGAATTCCCTGGGTTTTGTGTGTATCCTCCCTGTCTGACATGCCCATCCTGCCTCCTTAGATGAAGCCTCCCATGTAACTGGTCTGCTTGGCATCACTGTGATACCTGGTCTGATTGTGGTGTCAGAGAGATGGTTTCTCAGGGGAAAAAATGTCAAAATGTCTGTATTGTTCACACAATTTGCTTTAAAAGAACAGAACCACATAGGCAAGTTCTTATACTTGATATTCCTTTGGATGTGATGGAGAGTGTGTTCTGTTCCTCGTGAGGACTATGCTTTGGGATGCTGGCATGTTTGTCACCTCTGACATTCTTACAGGAGCTCTGCTCCATCTCTGTCTTACCTGGTGTACTGTCATAATAATGTATTTATGGTGTTTAAGCCTGAGGTCTTGTCTTGGTTTACTATTTTGAGTTTAGCTCAAGAAACACATTTGTCTACTCTGCATGAAAACAGATAAATCCCCAACTAACAACTTCTCTGTTGTTTTCTTAGGGACTCCTGTTGGTATCATTGCCATATTAGTACTTTCTGGTCTGGTCCTTGTAAAAATCTCTTTTGATTTGACTCTCTAGTGAGTAACCAAGCATAAAAGTGCATTGAGGCATTTACTATTATTCATAAAAATGCTGAACATATTTTCTAGTCCTCTACAGTCACTCTGTATTTATTCTTGAATGTTCCTGAATGTCTTTGGACATGCTTATTATGCTGTATTTTTTGTTTTGGGAAAACGAAGATGAAAAGATCATATAACTGTAATCTGTGTGTTCTTATTTGACTTGTTGAGACCTGCCCCTGTTTCAGTTCTCATCCCCTGCTCTGTCTTTAGTATTTTCCTCACACTGTTCAATTGCTGCAGCACAGATTACTGGGATTATAGGGTAGGATGTGGAGCTGTAGTTCTCAAAGACTTTGCCCTTCAGTGCCTCCTTTTAATAACTTCAGCACCCACCCTTCTTTTAGAATACACACATCAAATGGCACAAAAATAATCTTAAAGTTCAATTACTTAAAGAGGAGGAATTAAACATCAAACTTAAGGATATTGTCTTTGCTTAACACATTGAGATTTTGATTTCTTCTAAAAGAAGTTAGGTAATACACAGTTGAGGTACAGAAGAGAGCAGGGAAACAATTAATTGTAGCGTCATATGTTCCTTCAGAGTTGACATTCTTTCTGTCCTCTCTGATCAAGCTGCAAGCCTTCCTTGCTGTCAGAGTGCCAAGTGTTCTCTGCTCCTAGATGCACTTCTTATGCTTCCATGCTTTGTGGAAACTCCTTCCATTTTCCAAGCCTCCACATACCTGTGCAGAATGTTGTTTGGTGACTAGATGGGTTCTGTTAGAGACAATCCACTAAGGGTAATAAAAAAGACTCTTTATGGATGATTAATAGCTGCCTTTCAGCTGTTTAATTATCTAGCTTAGAAACAGAATTTTGGAAACTGGATTGTCTGGTTATGTGTACCTTAGCACAGGCCTCTTCTCAAAGTAGTTTTTTTTTGCCAAAAAGCATGAATTATGAGTAAATTCTCAGACTTACCTACTGGTTGAGACTTTTTAGAGAAGTGGAGGCTTTTTGCTGGTCAATCTTACATGACTTTCATCAAAGAACATGAGTTGTAATGTTAGGGTTAAGTAAGATTCTTGAGAAATTCTTTTTCTACTTGATGAATTTTTTTTGTCCTGCCCCAAATCCTGTGGGCTTGCATATAAAAGCTTTGAATCAGCACAGAAAATAGGATGAGACTATGGCCAGGTTACACATAGATTTGGCATGGATGCAACTATTTCTCTGGCTCTGTTGTGTTAAAATAATTACACCAATGTGACCCTCTAGAGTGCAGCTATTTTGCTCATTTTCCTTTGACAAGAAAAAAATTGTACTAAAATTAGAAATTAGAAGTTGAAAATAAATAAAAAAGTTGTATTTGCCAAGTGCGTAGTGAAGTTGTGGAACTCTCTGTTTTACAGTGTTGAAAATTCAAAAAATTATTTGAAAAATTAATGGAAAAACATTCCATCCTGACCTAATAGACAGATAAAATGCTCTAACTTAGGACAGACCAAGGCATAATTTTGGTGCACGGTGAGCACTACACACTTTTTGTGTTAATAATCTTCTAGCAGCATCTCCTAATACTACTGTTAGAGAGAGGATGATGGACTCTGTTACCCAGTGTAGGTTTACTTAACTTTTTGTACAGTTATATAAATACATAAGTATTTATTATAGTGTGGTTTGTACCGAAAAAGTTAAATCCACTATAGTGCCTGAAACATACTTTGAATGGTTTTGTGCTTGTGCATTCACACTACAGAGCTTAAAAGTCTCAGTTGAATCTTACTTTGCTAAAATAGTTTGGTTGGCATTTACTTTGAAGGGGGCAGGAAAAGACAATACTAAAAATTGTGTAGCATTTTATTCAGCATTTTTATTCTTTTAGGTTACATTACATGGCTGGTTATGTTTTTTCCCTGCTGTGTCTTGCACTGAACATGGTATGTATTTTGAAGATTTTAATCTGTAAATTCTGAATTTATTTTAGAAAAATAACCGATGTTTGAGCAGTTTCTCAGTTTCACAAAATGCTTCCTGGACAGTCAGCCCAAGGTGGGTAGTCCTGAACAAGTGTAGGACAAACACTGCTCCCAGCAGATCGGGAGTTCTCAAGAAGCTTGTCCAGTTTGTCCAGAAGTCGACTCATGAGTTAGTTCTTAAGCTCTGAGAGGAGGAATGGTTTTTTACAAACAAGCTTATTGAAGTAAGGGATGTAGGGCTTTCCATTGTTTTGCAAATAACAATTACGAGGCGATAAAAAGTCATTCTCTCTAAGGGGCACTGGAAGTGTTGAGCAGTATCAGAGACTGGTTTGCAGAACCTTTCCCGAGGCAGCTGAGGTGGTTTGGAGCTGTGGGTTCTGTCTTGGCCATCTCACAGAGGGGTGCTGGTTTGTACCTGCTCCAGGGAACCTGCTCCAAGTCTCAAAGCACTTGGCAGGGATGCTCTGTTTGGCAGGGAAGCCTCCCTAGCCCGGGGCTTTGCTGACAGCTCCCGGTACTCTTGGCCTGCTCCAACCGCTCCGTTGGGCCTGGCTGGTTTTGTGAAGGTACCAGCTAAAGTTCTGGAGTTTCTCCTTTCCTCATGCTGTCTTCTAGCAGCAGGCCAGCTTAACAGTACAGCAAATCAACAATGATTAAATTATTTATGCATTAAGTTAGTTAGACTTAAATTGAAGTTTTTATTCAAGGGACTGAAACCAGAAGATTACGGCTAAAATTATCTTACTGTTTCCTTTGCCTGGGATATCTTGCACCCCTAGGAATCTCTAGTTTTAATCATCAGAACTAGGAGTTGCTGTTTGCCCTACCACTGTTTAACAAGCTCTGCCTTCAGTTTTTCATACTGAAAGTCTGTCTAGGCCACTAGTAGCACCCCAACCCCAGGGTATTCTAATCTAAACAACCTCCATAATTTTTTCCTCTCCTGTGTTCCATCCCTCATTCTCTAGCTTAATATTTAGGGTTTTTCCCTTGACAGCTCTAGGAATGCAGTACTGATGGATGGCTTTGTGGCTGAGGACACTGCTCTGTGTGAGAGGTATCCTGTTCTTAAGTTCCACCTGATGAGGTTGGGAGAAGTGAGTTCAGTAGTTGCCATTTGTGCTTCTCAGGATGTCAAGGCCCCTCAGTACTGCAGAGTTGTTTCCCCTTCATGTTTAGGCAGCCTGACAGTTGAATGGGACTGCTCAGTTTAGAATTATTAATTCACAGTATCAGATAAAGCCCCAGTTGCTTTCTCTTGGTTTCATGGCTTGCTTTCTGTGGAGACCACACAAGCTGAGTCTTACACAAATACTGCTTATCTAGTTTCAGAAGGTGAACTGCTCTCCCCCCATCCCAGTTTTTTCAGCTTGTAATTTCCAGAAGTGTCTGTATATTGTAACTCTAGAACAGTGTCTACTTCACCAGTCATGATGTATTTGGTTATGTGTATAGAGACTAATGTGTTTTAAATGTTTCACTGCTGCATCTACAGCAGCACTATAAAGTTGTCAGTTTCCCTTATGCTGGTGAAATGAAGGAATAGAGTTCTTTATTAGAGAATTGACTGGTTTGGAAGGCTGCAGGAATTGAAGTGGTAGTGTTTCCAATACATTGCCTTTCCTAATGGGGAAGCTTGCAGGGGGACTGAGGCACAAAACTGGGGTGGTTCTTTAGGGATAACATAGGAACGGGCCTGAGCCTCAATTGCAGATGCAACCCGAGGCACAGCCCAACCCTTCCTGTGATGTGGGCAGGAGGGACGTGGGTAGATCTGACCATATGCTTCTTTGCTGCATTTTCCTAGATCTGATGGTGTTGTATGAGGTTAAACAAAAAATTAAATCATGTCTCAGATTGGAGGGGGATGGACTTTGCTTTCTATTTTGTGGTATGCAAGCCAGCTGTAATGGTAGAAGGGGTCTGGACCTAACAAGGCTGGTTCCAGTTGGATCTTGGGCCAATATTTCATCCACAGAATTTAAAGTTCAAGAAATTGCTCCTGGTGTAGGGTAATAGGAGTGAGTGCTTTCTGCATTTCTGACCTGTGGTTAGGGCAAATAGACACTAATTATGCACCATCACAGTGTTGTTCTTGAAGGACAACTCAGGCCCTAAATATGAGCTGTTTAACTGCTTAAAGCCAGTTCTTCAAGGTTTTTTTGTTTTGAGTGTAAATGTAAAGAGATTTTATACAGGCACTCAATAATTTATCACATCAATAATCAGAGTTAGACCTGATGTTTTACAAATAATTTTTCTTGTCTTTGATCTCAATCCTGTCAGTCCTCTTATAGTATAAATTATTGAAGTAACTTTTTGATTTTTTGAAAGCCTATCTGCAAAGACAGTATTTTTGTACTGCTTCCCAAATAGGGCAGTACCCTCCTTATGGTTTGTTTTGGTTTTTGATCAATAAAATATAATTAAACTTCTAAAGTGCAGCAAAGCCAGTGACTTTCAGATAGCTAAGCAGATGATAGCAGAATTTTCACTTCATGAGACCTAAAAAGTTTTCACTTACAAGGTTTAGCTGCTTTTATATTTGTAAAAAACAATCTTGTGCTACTGACACATATGCCAATATCAGAATAATATTGCTGAACGTTTTTTCCCTCAAGGTTTTTGAAACTTGTATCTAAGTTCTGACTTTACTGTAACTCTGTTGCAATATAAAAAAATTTTAAATATAATATAGTTTATTTGTAACAAAATATCCTAACACACTTCTTTGCATGCTCATATACTGTACATCTTTATTAAATTCTGATGGAACCAGGGTTTGCTATTAAGGCTTCCAGACATGTAATTAAGAATTAACATGTAGGCAGACTTTATTGTGTTGTTCTGTAATGCATGGCAGATTCAAAACTTGCAATTTGAGTTCAAATTTGTCCCTCATCTTTCTCATGTAGGCTAGTGTGACTCTTTAGTAGCATCTGATGCCTCTGAGGATGTGCTATAACTGAGTTCTGCCACAAAGAATTGAAGTTTTCTTTCAGTCATCAATTCTTGATTGTCTTGTACAGTTCTGGTGTAATAGTGATCTGGCAAGAGCACTTGAATAAAGAGTATGACCTTAGTTTTGTCTTTAAAAATATCAAAACTTGAATTCAACTGGAGAGATGGGTTAAAATTATAGCTTGGAGCATTGCTTTGCTCCGGCTCTTTTTTTTTTTTTAACCTTGATGATGTTTTTATCATAGCTCTAGGAAAAGTTCAAAATTACATTGCTAAAGTAATTTTAAAGACTTGAGGCATATACTTGTTATCCAAAATGTCTAAATTTAACAAATGTATTATTTAAAAGCAAGCAACTCTTTTCAAATTCCACATATGATACTTTTGATCACAAGACTGCAAGTTAAGATTGCCACATCATCAAACTTAAAGCACGTTGATATGATCACCTAAAAATCAGAAGTTAAACTTTTTAAAACCAGAAGACAGGGAAAAGCACTCTGTTGATAGAAGTAAGTACTTTTTTTTTTAAATCTTAATTTTCTCCTTGGTTTCTGCACATATGTAAGTGTATATATTGTAAAGATCAAATAGTGCAATTAAGACTGGAATTCAGAATGCTAGGGCCTAAATAAAAATATCAGTAGATGAAGCCCACTGTCCAATAATGTGGTTAGAAAGATGAGTAATAACAAGGATATTTGTGTTTTGTGATATAATTAACTATGTTTAGTATTTTAGAATATATGTGTGTATATATACATTTCTTAAAAGTATAAACATATTTCTGTTCCCACATCATTATCATTCTAGGGAATCTTAAAAGGAAGAGTAACCTTTTCCTATTAACACTAGGAAAAGTAATTAAGCAGACTAGAAGAATATGTCAGGAATTTCCCATTTAGAGACAAGTGTTATTTTCCTTTGATGGCAGACAGGATTCCAGTATGCTTTTTATAAATGAGAGTGGATGAACTTTTATACATTTCATTTTACGAAATTTATAAATGAGAACGGATCTCAGGAGGAGAAGTGGCAGTCGAGAAAAAAAGACAAAACTAAGACTTTAATATAAAAATGTATGAAAATTAACAGTTGCCAGCTCTGTGCATAGATTCAGTTTCTATTTGGCGTTTTTTTCTGAGTAGCAGGAAGCGAAAAAGGGACAGGCTCTAAGCAGTGGTATCACAACATCTTGTAGGTCAGGGGATTCAGCACAGTGGTGTGAGCAACTGTGTATGAAAGTATAAGCAGGCCAGCATTTCCAAGCATGGATGAAATTGGTAGTTTTCCCACCCTTGCCCCAAGTACAACCCAAGCATTTAAGTAGTGTGCCAAATCTTTATGTAGTATGCAGCTTTGGAATGCACCCTGCTTCTCACATCCCAGGCTAACAGGGTTTAACTAATGTAATTTAGAGCAGGGAAGACATGATGATGCTTCCACACATGATGAATTGTGTGGATGACAAGATGACTTTTTAGCAATCTTTTTGTAGTCTGATTACTTGATGCTAATTCATTTGAGGGGAAATTGTGCTTTTTCCCCTTATCCTGTTTTCCAAAGAATTTTAGCCTTAAGTGATTGAATATTCCATTTGCCTTTCTTCTTTCCCTTCAGGTCACTTTTGAGTTGATTGATAAATCAGGAGCTAGATAGAGCCCCCTCTGTGTGTCTGAGTTGAGGGGGAAATTAACTGATTTTTTCCCTTTATTTGCTCTTCTGCCTGGTTGGCTGCCAGTGAGGTCTCTGGCACAGACTGGCCAGGCTCAAGGTCTCTGACTGTGCTCAGCTGGCATGCTGGACAAGTATGGACTGGGACATGTGCCAGGGGATGATCCGAGATGTAGGAGAGATGCCACAGGATTGTGCAGTGATAAGGAATATGGAAGCACATATGCAGGAGGACAGGGATCATTGAATCACTCTAGTCTCTTGCTCAAAGCTGGATCAACATTCAATTTAGACTGGGTTGTTTAGGGCATTAATTGGCCAAGTCTTAAAAACTTGAGAGGCGGTACCCAGTACAACTTGTTTGTACAAAGTGTTCCATTATTTCTCTTTATTAAAGAATTCTTCCCTATATCCAGTCAGAAACAGCTGTTTCAGTTTATGAATTTATTTTTCATTCTTCTTCCAGGCAACCTTAATACGGGGTCTGGGTCCATCTTCTCAATAAACTCTCCTTAAGTCTTCTTACTCCAAGAAAAAGAACCATCATGTTCTCCTCATGTAGGTCGTGTGCTGCAACCCCATGACCATCTTGTTGACTTTTTCCTAGGTTCAAGTTTTTTCAGGCTTTTCTTGTACTGGGTGACCCAAACGTGCAGGATTGTAGATGTGGGCTGAGTGAAGAGGAGTAGTTGCTTCCCTTGGTGGGTTGGTTACCTCTGATTTACTGTTTGGCTGTAGATACAACCCATGGGGGCCAGGGGTGCTGGAACCTGGATAACTGACTGGGCTCCAGGCTCTCCATGCTTCCCATCAGTGCTGCTGAGCCCAGCCCATGGCATTCCAGTGAGTCCAGACTTGTACTTCAAGAGTTCCGTGAAGTTCCTCTGGTTTCACTCGCCAGGCTGCAAACTTGGGTGAGGGGACTTTGTGTCTCACCCCAAGGTCCCTGAGACACCCACTATAAAGGGTAAGTCCCAGGGCAAATTCCCAAGGGACTCTATGGCCTCTGGGTAGTTTTCTGGACTTGGGAATATTATGTTGAGGGATTTTAGGAGAAGAAAGTTCCTGGGAAATTGCAGAGGGTCAAGGACAAGAATCTTAAGGCATCAAGTACCTCAGAGAATGGCCCATTGATTATGGATGAACTTCTGAAGAGTTAAAGGGACAAGAAAAGTCCTATAATGATTGACTTTATTTAGAATAAAATTCTTTAGGATTCAAAAGACCTTTATTGTGAAAAAACCCAAGATGGCAACAGTTCTTGTTATGAAAGGGGTGTGTGTGTTTTCAGGGAAGTTGGGTAGCTGTAGTTACACTCAAAAGAACTGTAACAATTACACATTCTTACCCTTACCTAGAATAGGGCAGAATTTTCCATCTCCAAGCCTCTTTTCTGGATACTAGTTAATTAAATGTCCCTTCTTACTTGCATTTTATCTTTCAGACTAGGGTTTTCTGATCGATGGCTTTGCTTACATATGTTTGCGTAGTAAAATGGTGCCTGCCCAAATAGGCCAGTCTGACTTGGAGGAATTGCTCCTGCCTATAGGAATTGCCCTCCCAACTTCAAGGACTTCATTTGCCTGGGTGGCAGTTGCAGCGTTGGGATTTAATGTGTGCGTCTGCTTGCCATTACACGTTCAGCTTTCATCAGGCTGAGCGCAGCTCCAGCTCTATTACACAGGACAAACTGGGCACCAAGAAATGTTTAATTTCTTTTTTCCCCATGATAAGGCAAAAATTAGTTAAAAATCATATCTACATCTTGCTGAAATCCTTTACGGTAACATGTAAGATAGGGAGTCAGTGATTAAGTTAGTTAAGAGGTAACGACTTCAAAGAACTCCTAAAATGAGCACCGCGGTAGCCGCAGTAGAGAACTGTGTGCGGGAGGCGCGGCTGGGGAGCGCGGTGGGGCTGTGCTCCGGCCACCGCTGGAGCGGGCACATCCCGCTGGAGCGGGGACATCCCGCTGGAACGGGCACATCCCGCTGGAGCGGGGACATCCCGCTGGAACGGGGACATCCCGCTGGAGCGGGGACATCCCGCTGGAACGGGCACATCCCGCTGGAACGGGGACATCCCGCTGGAACGGGCAGATCCCGCTGGAACGGGGACATCCCGCTGGAGCGGGGACATCCCGCTGGAACGGGCACATCCCGCTGGAACGGGGACATCCCGCTGGAACGGGCAGATCCCGCTGGAACGGGGACATCCCGCTGGAGCGGGGACATCCCGCTGGAACGGGCACATCCCGCTGGAACGGGGACATCCCGCTGGAACGGGCAGATCCCGCTGGAACGGGGACATCCCGCTGGAGCGGGGACATCCCGCTGGAACGGGCACATCCCGCTGGAACGGGGACATCCCGCTGGAACGGGCAGATCCCGCTGGAACGGGGACATCCCGCTGGAGCGGGGACATCCCGCTGGAACGGGCACATCCCGCTGGAACGGGGACATCCCGCTGGAACGGGCAGATCCCGCTGGAACGGGGACATCCCGCTGGAGCGGGGACATCCCGCTGGAACGGGCACATCCCGCTGGAACGGGGACATCCCGCTGGAACGGGCAGATCCCGCTGGAACGGGGACATCCCGCTGGAGCGGGGACATCCCGCTGGAACGGGCACATCCCGCTGGAACGGGGACATCCCGCTGGAACGGGCAGATCCCGCTGGAACGGGGACATCCCGCTGGAGCGGGGACATCCCGCTGGAACGGGCAGATCCCGCTGGAACGGGAGCCAAGGGAAGGGGCAGATCCCTCTGGAGCCAAGGGAAGGGGTAGATCCCGGTGGAGCGGGAGCCAAGGGAAGGGAAGGGACAATTCCCGGTGGAGCGGGAGCCAAGGGAAGGGAAGGGACAATTCCCGGGGGAGCGGGAGCCGGGGAAGAGAAGAAAGGACGGGACCGGGCAGGTGCCGGCTCCCCCTGGCTGCGGCCCCGCTCCGCTCCCGGTGCCACCCGTGCTCGCTTCTCCCACATTATCCTTTTAGACGTGGGACGGTTTCCGGCTCTCGAATTTAGTCAGGGAACGGTAGGAGCGCCTCGCAAAGCAAACGCTCGCTCTCGTACAGCGGGGGTTTACTCAGAGACCCCTCCCCGGACGAGGATTCCCCTTGCAGTTGGCTCTGTAGGAAGCACTTCCCGAAATACAGATTTCCTGTAGTGTTTTGCATAACCGTTCTTGTGTCCCAGCCAAACTGCTTTTGAAAGTCTTGTGTCCATTCAGTGCAAAACTGACTCAGCATATTTATTCTTTTGTGGTGGGTCAACACCAACGGTCCATACAAAATACAACTACCCATTATTTTCCTGTGTAAAATATACATATCTGTACGTGCACACAGGGAGTTTTCTACCCAGAAAACTGCCCTGCCAGGACCACATATGCCTTTGTAGGACTGTAGTTTAAATAAGTACATATATTCATATACTTACACATTTATATCCAATACTTAGTAATTTTTCTGATGAATTTAGGAGTCCTTTAGTGTTACCCATATTGGTTTTTTTCTGTAGTTTGGATGTTTTTTAAATACATAAATTCATTAGACTGTAGAATGTTTGCTTTTCTTATAAACTCAGCACAAAGTATCAAATGTCCAAATAATAACCATGAATATGTATTGGGGGGACAGCTGCTGTTTCTAAACAACTCTTTTTAATGTGACTTTATTTCTTTGCCTTCAATTAATAGGTTTCTTTTTCCCTAAAGAATTTCTGTTATTGGTACTATGCCAGTGGTTTAGGCTAAAGGATGCAACAGAATGCTTTGGGCTGAGCCCTCACCCGCTGGACACTGAAATTCATCTGCGCTAATGCTTCTGAAAATAAAGGAATTATTTTTTCTTGTGTAGAACAACTGAGAAGGCAGATTGTCTCCTACTCTGACATGCCTCGCTTTAATGTGCCAAGCTAAACTTCAGCAAAGTTCTTAAGTGCTTTTAAGTGTTAAAGAAATTCTCTGATTTCTCTTTTAAACTTGTAAAGTAGAGTTGCACCCTTTTCAGGGGGTCATGAATGTGTCACCAAAGCCACATAAATACACTGTCATGGATTTTTCTATTCAGGAAAATGAAGTTGTAATGTAAAGTCCTTTAGAGCTTTGTTTGTGTTTTGGTTTGTTTTTTTTTTTCTGTGGGGGGTAAGCTAATTCTGTTTTGTTTTGGTTTTTTGCTTTAGCTAAAAAACTAGGAATTACTGATGTGCCAGCTGAGGTGGTTACTTTTATTTCCCATGCAACACAGAACAGATTAAGAACAGTGATCGAGAAGGTGACAGTGATAACCCAGCACCGGATGGAGTCGTACAAAGTAAGTGTGCCCAGAGCAGGTTTGCAGCTCAGCACAGCCACGTCCTGCCCGTGCTGCAGAGCTTTCCTGCAGCTCTGTCTGCTCAGCAAACACGCTGCTGCCACAGGGCTCCAGCCAGATCCTCTTCCTCCTCTCTGGGGCAGCTTGGGTCTAGAGTTGTTCTGTCTTTCTGTGCTGAAGTGTCTGGCATGGAGCATGTGCTAAGCAATTTCTGCTCATTCTGCAATTTAAGCAATTTCTGCAGTTTCTGTGACTAAGACTTGATTCCTGATAGCTCCGTTTTTGTCCAGGGTTGTTGAAGAACATATTATAAGTTTCTCTGCATGCAGGCCTGCAGAAAAATCTTCCCATGGGGAAGCATCTTTTACTGTCTTTTTACTCTGTATAAGTTTCTGTAAACAAAATCTCTGGTTTGTGTTTCAAGGACATTTAGATTTCTCTGCCTGTCTCCTGATAGTAAGAGACAGAGGTTTTTCTTCCTCTCAACCTATGAGGTGAAAAGTTGTTATCTCTGATTGTGTAAGCTATTCTGACATTCCTTGGACAGAGCTTGGAGCAGGAGCTTCAGATGCTCCTTGGTGGGCAGATAATAGCCCAAATCCTCTGAATTATAGAGTCATTTTAATAAATCATATTTAACCTTCTGATATTATTGTCAAGAGTCCTTTGTTAATGAACAAACCACAGCAATACAGGGTATTCAGGAATTGGATCGAAATTGCTTTGTTATTTAGGAATCTATAGTAACTTTTCTGGATGTGAGAAATACTAATATTTTACAAAAGCTGCCAATATCTGCCTTAGCAACTAAAGAATTCAGCTATAGATTCTTCACATGAATTTCTATTTAAAAAAAAATTTAAAGGTAAAATGCTACTGATTATTTCGTTAGTGATTATATTCCTGAGGAAAACTGAAACAATTCTGATATCTCAAACCAGGGGGAATTTAAATAAAGATCTACAAACCAGTTTGAAATTCAAATTAATCAAACATCTTTCTTGATATATTTGAAATGTCTTTTCCAATAGAAATAAGGTGCTTGTTAGTTATTATAGTTATTAAACTGATGTCAAAGGAAGATAACAATAACTAGTTCTGTGCTTTCTAAGCTGTGTTTAGATTTCTTTAGCATATGTATATGTTGAATAGCTCTGGTTTAGTTTGTTCCTTGGTTTTGTGGTGTACTTTTTTGTATTCCTGGAGTGGCAGTCTAGTCAAACAGCTTTGGACTGTGTCTTAGCCTACCTATTTCCCAAACCTGGGGACCCCATGACCTGAGTCATGGTTGAACTAATTCTGTGTGATATTTGCAAAAATAATAATCTCTGGGATCTGTAGCTATAATCAATGTCATTGTGATAGAAAAATGGATTAAAAAATAAAGGCCACTCTTCCTGGTTATTACCTACACTTAGATCTTTAATTGCAATTGATTAATATATTCTACTATATTGGATTAAAAGTAAAATATCCTTGTTTTTTTCAGTATTCTTTATCATCTTCAGAAGCATTAAATCTGTGCTTCCTTCTCTCTAGGATGGTGTCTGAGAAGAAAACAGTTTGCTTACTCTATGTTAAGCCAAAGAAGCATTTAAAACACTCTTAAGAGATCCTTAGGAAAAAAAATGGTGTTGTCTCTGATTGAAATGTAGCATTGCCATTGCATTTGTATTTTTCTTAGTTAATGCTATTCTTTGATTTCATGGCATGGTAGTCAGAAAGGAGAACATTAAGTAGATAAATGGGATGAAAGTAATATGGATAACTTATTTTTCCTACTGACATTCTTAGTGTTCTCCATGTGGCTCATGCCATAAACTCTCCTGGGTGCTGTGTGCTAGGAAAACTAGCATGCTCTTAGTTGTCATAAGCTTCTGTTTTAATTGGTGTTAGAAGTTTATTTTCAACTGAATTTTTAGCTTTAATGCTTTTATAATGCTGCTTCTTGAGAAAGTCTGTTACTAGTTCAAGATTAGTACAAATGCATGAATTGTAGGTTATGAGCCTGGTTATAAACTATAGCTAGGATTATTCAGTAATAAATTTAAGCATTTAAAGTGTTTTCTGTCATTAAGTCAGTTGGTTTTACTTTTTTAAACTCTTCCATGTATCTGTGCTGATAAATAAATTCTTGTTATTTTAAAATTGCTTCGATATTAATGAAATTATCAGATTCTCGCTGCATTATTAACCATAGGCTGGCTTCATTCCCCTGAGCCTAAAAAATAATAATTTTCTTTTTATTGTTAGTACAGTGGGAAGATTTTAATGTGTAACACTTAGAGTCTTTAAATGCATGTTGTTGCTGAAGTGCCAGTGTCTCTGAAGGCGTGTCCCTGTTCACAGGACGATGAGTGGTACGAACAAGCCACAGATGTCCGGTCACAGCTGAAGTTCTTTGAGCAGCTGGAGCGTTTAGAAAAGCAAAGGAAAGATGAACAAGAGAGGGAAATTTTGCTGAAGGCTGCCAAGGTATCACTTTTACTTTTTCTTTTTAACTACTTAACAATCCACAGCCTTCAAACAATTATTTAATTTAGTGGTATGTGTTTCATAAGCACATTTTATTTCTTACAATAAGAAAGGTCCTGTTGGTGTGACATCATGAGCCTTGAACTCGTGAGTCAGGCTCTGGGCTGTGCTGACTCCAGACCCACCTGCCTGGGATGGCAGGGATCCTGCCTGGGATGCCTGTCTGTCTTTGACATACAGCTCCCAATTTGATGAGTTTTTGGGAATACAGGTGACAGTGGCTAACACTTTCAGAATAATTATGTGAAATGATTTTTACAATTGCCTTTGAAATTTAATAGATGCCAAGGGTTTCTGTGCTGCTGGAGAATCAAAGCCTACACATCTGGTCTTTAAACAAATTCAGTAAATTCTGATCAATTTTTTAGAGGCTTTTTACTTCTTAGATTTTTAGACTTTGTTTTTAAACAGTTTTGTTCATTTGTTCATCTTCATTTAAATGTGTTGCAGTCACTTCTCTATAACTGCAGTATTTGGTTGATTCATGCCTGTCTTCAGTTAGCTGTCAGTTCTCAGGACTTGTTCTTTTGTGACTTGAATTCCAGAGACTGAGGGTTCATAGCTGCAAAAGAACAAACTCAGATAATACTGTTTCAAGAGCACATAGGTATAGATAAGTCTCCTGCTTGTAACTGTAAATTTAATGATATCTATCATATCTAACTGCAAATAAGTTCATCCCTTTATTAATTGTATTTGAATCTTCATTGAGTTATTTATTGTATATTTGAAGAGGTTATACAGAACAACTCAATGTTGAATTGTAACACAGCTTCCTCATTTTCTGCCATCAATGTTCATAAATTGAGAGATGGAAAAAAACCAAAAAACAAACTCAAGTCTTGCTTATTTAGAAATCTATTTCTCAATTAGGCTACTTTAATCTGTCCTGTTTGTACTTTTAATTTATAATTTTTCACATTATTAAATATTTCACAAATTTCTGCGCAACATAGATACTCTTTAAATGTTTTGATGAAAACATATTTGCTGTTTGCATTCTTAATTCTTATTTATTAAAAATAAAGAAATGGTTATTTATTTTTTGTACTGTTTGCTCCATTCAGTGACTACATCTTGGTGAATCATTTTCTGTGTATCCTGCTTGTTAGTTACGTTGGTCATTTTTTTTAATGGACATTGTGAAAAATGCAGTAGCTTATAGTCCTTAGTTCAGAAATGTTTCCCTGACTGCACAAAGCCTTCTGCAGGCTGGTCTGAGATTGGGTTAGAGGGCCTCGTGGTGTTCCTTCCAACCTGAATTTCTTCATGAGTTGATGTTCAGTGTTTTGGACAGGTTTTTTTTGTTGTTGTTTTAGTCTTGGATGATATAAAGTCCTGTGAAGTCTAAATTTAGGAAATAAATACACAATCATCAAGTTTGATTCCTATAAAATACAGGAAGAGCAAATTAAAGAATTCCACAACAAAAAATGTAAAAGAATCCCATAATTAATTTGAAAAAAATTACCTTAATGAAATGATTGAATGCATACTTGATCTTCATAACCAGGCAACAGTTGGAAGAAATACATGGTATACTATAAAAATACATGAAGGTGAAAAATAAATGAAGGTGTTAAAAATGTGAAACCAAAGCACAGAGTAGCCATCAGCAGTGGTGATTTATCAGTATTAATGTTTAGAGAGAGAAGTAGAAGACACTCTGGACCCCTTTGAAGGTGCTTATGCAATGTTGTGATTTAAGTGTAAATAAAAAAAACCCAAACAGGTTCGGTTTGTAACTGAGCTTGCTGTGTCTAGCTGGTGCTCCCCAGTCTGCTCTGATGGATGGGTGACCTATTGCAAGGCTTATGTAGGACGTGGTTCGGCAAAATATGGTCAGATTACAATTTTTTATTCTAAATAATAGATATTACATTATTTCCTTAGATTCTCTGGTGCTGCTCAAATGCAAAAGCACCTGCACACCAACAGTGATATTTGTCGAGGTCTTTATTCTGAATTCCTGTGTACTCATTCCTTACCCAGGATTTTGGTTTTTTCTGGGTTTTTTTTATGAATGTGCCTTGTTGCCTGAGGAGATGTCAGCCCTCGTGGGAAGGATGCAGTCATTCTAATGATCCAATAATGAAATGGACACAGTTAAAATCTGCCCCAGTGCCTGGTGCAGTGATACCCATCAGTACCCACTTCTCTCTGCCCGTGGCCTGGTGATATTTGTGTCTGCAGGGGGGGAGATGCTTAAACTGCTTCTGGAGACTGGAACATCCACCATGCAAAGGCATTGTCCTCCCAGTCATGGCACCTTTGTCACCTTGACAGTGTTGTCTTTAAAATATAACAGTCTTCGGGGTTTAAAGGGAAATTTCTCTTTCTGTTTTCCTTGCTACAGATGCTTAAATCTAAAAATCATATTTATTTATAACTGCAACTTCTTAATGTGCCTTTTAGAGAAACAGCATGATCTTTTATCTTGGAAGTGTTCTGACACATTATTGTGCAATGTGTTTTTAAGGTTACTCAGCAGAACCATTTTAGTGAAAGTTTCAAAGCTTCCTGCTGGTGGTACCTCATCTACTGTCTTGTGTGGGAGAGCATAAAAAGGTTGAACTTGCACAGTGAAAATTCTTTGTTAATTATTTACACTTCAGAGCCTTGTTAATGGCCAAAGTCTGGGTTTGACAAAGAATGAGATAGTGAAGGAAATGTTTTGGGCATTGAAGCAGATGGTGTTAAATAATCTACTTAGTAACAGAGTAATCAATGGAGAAGATAATGAAAAATGAAGGAATGGGTTGAAATCAAAGGGGAGGCAGCATGAGTCTTTGGGAAGCCTTAAAACTGATCTGGTAATTTAGGATTACAGTTTAGTAGAGGGTAAAAAAAAAAAAGAAAAAAGGTAAATGATAGCCAAAGAAAGTGTCATGTTTGCAGGTTGTTTTGTTGTTTTGGGTGATGGGTGGGTTTCTTTAGGAGGACAAAAAAAATTTGATAGTGTTCTGGTTGATCTGCAACTGTAATTTCAGTTGTTACTGTAGGAAATTATGGCAAAACTTGTAAGCGCTTGGATGGGCTTGGTTTTGCTTCAGGAAATGTTTTTGGGAGAAGGAGAGATCAAATCAGATGAGAAGGTAGAAAGAAAACAAAGTTAGGTTTCAAAAAAATTCAATTTTTGACATTCTGAGTAAAGTCTCTAAAGTTAAAATTATCTGTGGTGCTACCTGAGTGTCTTTGAAACAAAATAGCAGTATTATTTAGCTTGTTAAATGAGAGAATTTTACAAACTCTTATGTCCCATGCCTGGGAAATACTTGAGAAATAGAAACTTCGTATCACAAGCTGAGAAGCATTGTGAGTGATGTTTTCATTCCAGTGGGATATTTTGGGGGAAGACAAACTTGAGAGGAAAGGAAAAATGATGGTATGCTATGGTGGCAATGCAACATACAATTTCTTTTATGCTAAAAATCTAAAAGTTGAAACTACTACTAGGCTGTTTCGGGAGCCAGAATGACCTCCTGCACCTCAGGGATCCGACATCATATTCCACACCATTCCATAACCTTCCACAATGTTTCAGAGTGTTCCACAACATTCCAAAATGTTCCACAACGTTCCCATACCAGCCTTGAACGTGTGGCACGAAGCTTTTCTCTAATTTACTTTCCAGTAACTTTTTATTATAGAAGCGTTTAAGGCATCTTGGTCCCCAAGCTGTGAGATCCAGTCACCTCCTGCTGCTGGAAGAGCTCCTGTCTCAGGCCCCCAGAAAATGTGATGTGTCAAAAAGAGAACCTGTGCAGGGAGGGACTGAGCTGCCTTGGTTGTCACCGATTTTGGGTTTCCTTCCTGACATGAGCATCACAGGTGGAAAAAAAATGGCACAAGGAGGGACCATCTTGTGTGTAAACACAAATGTAGAGCACAGTCTCTTTAAAGGAAATATTTGGGAGAGTCAACTCCTGGCCCTGGTTTGTTTGCCAGTAAGAGGCACTGGCTGTTGCTGCCCGGTGTGTGCAGAGCCAGCCATCCTCTCTGGGCCTTTGGGGATGGTGCAGGCAGTGCTGGGGAGAGTCTTAGGGCTGCAGAAAGGTCAAAAGCCAGACTAAAATCACTTGAGGGATTTACCTTTACATTTGACAGGGTGCGTCTCCAGCGGATTTGCTAAAAAACAAAACAAAACAAACCAAGAAAAAAACAAACCCAAACCAAACTCAGCAAAGCACTGGGCTTAGTATAGTAAATCTGTGTTCTTGCTGCTTTCATAGCTATTTCCAAAACCTGGAAAATGCAGGTGGTGTCTGTCAAGTTGAATGAAGTTCTGGTTCTGGGCTAATAATGGAAATATTTCTGGCAGCAGAAGGAGTAGGAGGTTGTAGCTGATTTGTTGTTTTGTTGCTTTTATTTCTGAATTGGTTTTTGGAGAGAGTGGTGACAGTAAGGAGTTACAGCTTGGGGTTGTCCTGGCTCTCAGAAGATGAATGAATCATACTTCTATGTTATAATCTATGGTAAAGTGGATCACGTTAAAATTAGTGTGTTAATTGATCTGCTCAAACTGGCTGAATGCCTGTGTATTTTATTATAAAATTAATGTTGAAATTTAATTTCCAATATATGCATTTGATTAGTCTATTATTTTGAGTGTTATGTATTAGTAGCACAAATCTGTCAATTTCTGGGATTTTAAATACAACTATCACGAGAGTAAAATGCATTCTGTAAAAAGAAAATTTACATAAGTAAATGGAAAATTATGTTTAGAGTTGTTTGTAAAGTTAATTAGCATTTATGGATGATTGGGTAGTACTATAGGCTGAAGGGCTTTTTATTGGAGAGATCAGTGAAATTTGGTGCTGCAGATTTCCTTCCACATGTGTGCTGTGATGATTTGGAGGGGCTACTCCCTGAGTCTGAGATGAGTTCAGCTGTCAGTCCATTTAATCCTTTCCCTTTCTTCCGAGAGCACTGGATTAAATGCAGCCTCCTGTCTGCATGAGCACTAAGAATTCACTTCTGATGAGAGCAGAGCAAAATGGGAATTACTTTGTTGAGATAATTTTCTGAATTTTTAGGAATTTGTTACTGCAATTTTAATGATTTTAATATAAATCATTTTTCAGACCTGTGCTTTTGCATTCCACCTCACCATGGTTGTAACACTGAGCAGCGTTTTACCCTCAGCTATGATGCTTTTAACTTTCACTTTTTATTAACAAAGCTAACGTGAAAGCAAAGTGTTTCATGTTGCCAATTTAATTTCTTTAATTAAAAGTGAAAGTTATACGCTGGTACAGCCGTGGGTGAAGTTCTAATGTCATCAATGGGGAAAAATAGGTATAAAATTGAAAGTGTTGGCACAGCAGTGGCTCGATAGTGCAGCACCTGTAGTTGTGACTCTTAACATTATTTAATGAAAAAAGATGAATTTGAGGCAATAAAGACCCCCAGTGTATATATTGGTAAGGGGCAGTAGAGCTGCAAGTGCCTTTGTTGGGATCAGATGGAAATAAATGCAGGAGAGACCCTGTGAGACATTTCCCAACACAGGTGTAACAAGCTGAGACTTTAAAGTCCTTACAAATCTAAACAGAAAACTTATTTTTGTTAGTGGGTCAAAAATTTAGCAACAGTGCAACTTTGACATTAATAATCAAGCAAAGTATTGGATAATTATGGTAGAGAAACACATCAGAAGTACTTTTAGTCTGTCCATCTGCATAGATGCAGAGTATACTCAAATTTTAAAAAAAATAGTGCATGTTTATAAGTATGGCGTGGGTTATAAATACCCTTATAATTTTAAAAACATGGTTGCTTTCTAATTTAAGACAATTCTATGAAATCTGAAATACCCTTAAAACTACACTGTTCCATGTGTAATCAGATGTCTCTTTTTGTGGCCTCCTGCCTTAACACAAGCCAGGGGAAGAGCTGAGGTTTGGAACATTAGGGAGTTTGGTAACATGTAAATGAAGCCCCTTATTTCTCTTGTTTTGAATACACACATTTAACATATGCTGCTTTTCATACTTTGGAAGTCCAATATTTCCATAGACCTAATGTGATCTATGCAGTTTTCAGTTTCCAGATAAAGAACTCTCTAACACAGAGCACTTTGGTTCTTCATAATTAAAATATCAGGTTGTCTGGTCTAATAAAATAGCTGGTGTTTGGGAGAAATGTTAACAAACCTGGTTTGCTGAATACATTCTCAGTAGGAGACAGCATTTAATACATTTAGAAGTATGTTATGTGCTTAGGATCAGTCCTGGGTTTCTCTAAAATTGCTATGGGAAACTTGCTTGCTTCTAAAGGTGTTTATTCATCAACAGGAAAATACATTACATAAATGCAGCCTGCTTTATTTACAAATCTAGACATGATGAACAGGGAGGGGAAGGCAAAGGATTTGTGGTAAAGTCCTTGAAAGTATTTGATTTGGTGGGTTCTCTGATTAGTGGGTGTTTCCAAAGCTTTGGAGGAAGGAGACGTTGGTGCATTAAAAGATTTTTGAAAAGCATGTTTCACAAAACAGGTGAAGTGCTGCAAATTAAGATTTGGATGTTAGAGATAAAGGAGAAAGGAAGAGAAAACCCAAAATATGAATTAACTGGAAGAAAAAATTTAAACTGCAATTTAAAAAAGCTAGGAATGATTAGTCAGTAGCTTGACAAAAGTAAGCTTAAAATACTGAAATAATTGCTTGGTGATGTTGACATGTAGACAAGCACTACAAGAGCTGAGCAGCAGCAAAATTGTGCAAACTCTTCAGAGCAAGGGAGAGATGTTCACGTGTGGAATGGAGTGTAAAGGGAATCCAGTGACATTTCTAAAGCTTATTTAGGCACCTCTCTTAAGCTTGACATTTGCATTTGCTTATATTTGCTTTAATCTGTGTTACATGAGCATTGGTGAAGCCTTTTATAATTTACATTAGATCATAAAGTGAAGAATTAATTAGATAGTTGATGTTTATGCTTGTCCTTTAATACATTTTATCCTCTGTATGCTGATGATTTTATTTCTGAAGCTTACTGGCGTGGTAGCCAGCAGGAAAATATTTTAGTCTTACAAATCTGCTTTTTAAAAAAATCTGTTAAAATTTATCTGAACACAAAATAGTTAAATTCCTTAATTTTTTTTAGTAATAGTGATACAGCCAATGTAAAGTTGGAATTCTGTTTGTTTGAAACAAGAACTAGCCTGGATTCTTTGGAAAAACTCTTTGGCATGGATTCAAGCAATAACTAGAAAATCATTGCATTATTCTAAGTGTAAAAGTAGTCCATCTTCACCTTCAATCTGAGTTATATATTTAATTTCACCTACAATTTTAGATCCCCATTTTTGAAACAAGATTCCTGTATTTGATATTGCTCAGGACTTGAATACCTGTTGTCATCGCTGCAATAATTTTAATGTATATTTACTGTGAACAAGCTGGAGGTTTACACAGAGTAGATTATTTGCTTTTGCATGTTGACATTATCCTGAACTCCAGATCTACTCTTATTTGGTCAGTTTCTGGGGAAGAAAGAAAAAGCCCCAGCTCTTAAATGTGTTACTTTACTCTGTAGCACTTGTAGAGTTTTTCCTTCACTTATGGAGCCCAGGAAATTGCCGTGTTACTTTGCATCTCCTGCTTTAATTTTTCTTACAATGTCCCCAAACACAAGGTACATCTCTGGTGTGTTTTCCAGGATTCTGTCATTTCCTTGTAGAAAGTTAGTAACAATATTAGAAGTCTTAGTTGGATTCTCTCAGGACACTCTGCTTTCTCCTAAAGCTGACGTGCTTTTAACTTGTGCTTTGCATTTGCTGAATTTTCAGCTTCATACAGTAGTATAACAGTACTTTGTGCTTCTGTGCTGCTTTCACTGTGAGACTCACAAGGCAATAGAAGTTCATTGTACACTTATAAATTTATCATCAAAACCCATGAAAGGGCTAAATATGCTTTTCCATACATCATACTGGAGAAACTGAGGCTCCAGTGATTGAATTGTTACTGCAAAATGACAGCAAGGACCTTGTTCAGCTCAGTTCATAAATACTGACCTGACCCTATCTCCTAGAGAAGCAGGGAGCTCACTGGCTGGGGTTTTGTTACCTTGGTTTTTAACCTAATAGGTATGAATATAATCAAGTTCTTAGTAATTGCTGTGTTGATTAGAAACCCAGCTCTCTGGCAGACCCACATATTTCATGAAATATCTTTTTGTCCTTTGAACATTAACTAGGTCACATTATCACATATCTATGTTTTTTCTTTTTGTCTGGCCACAGCAGTTAGAAGGAACCTCAGCCTGTGCTGAGGTGGAGTTTCTTCCTTGGTTGGCACAACTGTGACATGAGAGTCTGATTTGGTCAGTGGCTATCTCAGATTTCAGTTTGCCATTCCTTTGCAGGCAAAGGAATGTTCAACCCCTTGTGCCAGCAGACACAAAAGCACTTGTAGATGTTGTTGGAAGGTGAAGCTGATGTGCACAGTGGAAGAGTTAAGCACATCTAAAAATCTCATTATTGTTTAATGTCACCCTGCATAATCAGCACTGTGTTTTATAGGTGTGCTATATTAGCTGAAAAAAAAAAATTCCAGTTCAAAAAAACCCAACCAAACCCACAAAAACCACAAACCCACAAAACTAACAGGGGAAAGGATGCAGAATTCTGTGCCAGATCAAGCCAAGGCACTCTCCAGGTATATCAAAAATAGTACACGACCCTTTTAAGTGCAAGCCCTTAAAACCTATCTCCCTTTGGTTTTCTTAATGGATTTTTGAATTCTGACCAGAATATGGTATGAAAAATTTAAACACTGGGAAAAAAATCTAAGAATATGTAAGTTTGCAGAGGAATATTCTTTAAAGTTTCAGGTCTGCCTTCAGCATAGCAATAAGCAGAGAACAATAGATAGGAGAGGGCACAGATACCCTTTAGGAGTTGTGGAAATGATACCACTTTAAATCTCAAAGAAATACTGAAGTAGAACTTCTGCATCTCTCAGGTATCAGGAACAACAGTTTTCCATGGCTGTCACGAGTTTTATCGGAGCTTCTTATAACTTTTTATGCAACATTTGCTGAATGCTGACCTATCACATAAAAGTATAATGTGTGTATTATCTGCCTCTTGAGTTTTGAATTCCATCAGTCTGAGAACGCGGAGTGAGCACAAATATAAATTTAATAGTTTTTAACATGTGGTTATAAAATAGTCTGTGTCTAAAGAAATGTTACAGATTGTTATTGCAATGAAATGATCCTTTAGAGCTGTTCCTGGTTTTGAAGGAAAATACAAAAGTTGTCATTTAGCAATATTTGCCCAGTTTTACAATTGACAGTATTAATATTATTAGTAGTGCATGAATGGGTTTAACAGAGTGTATTTCTATGCTGTACTCAAAGTAAGCTCATATGGAATAGTAACATCTTTATTATAAAGATTTACCTTTTGAGGACGGCAACTCTGCAGTGGTTTTCTTCATCTTCTCTACCTTAACTAAAGAGCTAAATATTTACCTAAATATTTACTTAAAGAGCTAAATACAAGCTTAGTTGCAAACAGTAAATTTTAAAATATGTGACTGTAAGGACTTAAAATAAAAAGTTCGGATAATGGGAAGGGTGTAACTTCTGCTCTTGGATGCTTGAATTGGTTAGTATTAAATAATTGAAATCTAAACCTGTATGGAAACTTTCACATTGACAAAAACATGGTTGGGTTGGGGGTTTTTTTGTGTTTGGTTTGGTTTGGGGTTTTTTTTGGTTTGGTTTGGGTTTTGTTTGTTTGTTTTGTTTTGTTTGTTTTGGTGTTTTTTTAATTCAGATCTTGATTACTTGACTACATCTCATTTACAGCTGAACATTGACAGTCTTTTGGGTGAGGCTCATGGGTTTGAAATTGCACTTCTGTCAATTTAAGTGTCCCAATGTTTGATACCTTGTATCCTGTTCCTATTTCTTTTCTATTTTTTAACTTACTGCAACAGATGAGGGGTTCTTAAACCATCTGTTAACCTTTTTTCCCCATTTTTTTTAAACATGTAGAGTCGCTCAAGGCAAGAAGACCCAGAGCAAGCTAGACTGAAACAAAAAGCAAAGGAGGTAAGCAGAGCTAGAGATCATTACACTTGACATTTCAAGGCTTGAACATATTAATTTTTTATGCCTTGCTACTTGTATATCGTTAATAAAAATCTGACTAAAAACTTTTTAGGATGTATTTGTTGCTTTGCCTTTGATCTTAATGTTTGCAAACTAATACATTAATACATGTGAAGCCTAAGGAGATTTTATAAGAGAATATTTCCATACATTACATTTTCATTTCCATTTTAGGTAGCTGTAGCTTTTGTTGGGTTGTTGATGACAGCAGCTCTAGATTTTGGTGGAAAATATATGCCTTTGTCTTTTTGTAAAATGTCACTTTCTTAGAAATGTGCTACTTAACCATTTTGTTCTTGTAACATTCTTTTAAGTAATGTAATTGCCAATCATTTTCTCTATCCTGTGATTCTGTGGGCTGTTTACTCATTTGTCTAAATTACAATAATCTAAAAAATATCAAATAATTTCCCATGAA
Source organism: Leptocoma aspasia (assembly GCA_013399835.1). Lineage (NCBI taxonomy): Eukaryota > Metazoa > Chordata > Aves > Passeriformes > Nectariniidae > Leptocoma > Leptocoma aspasia. The sequence goes on from VXAX01001775.1 coordinate 267,201, forward strand.
GCTGTGATGTGTTACTCTAAGAGTACCTTAATTTGCTGTAAATGAGTGACTGTCCTTTGCTTAAGGCATCTCATGCCTTAGGATTGGGTTGTAACTTAAATCAATTAGAAAGATTAAAATATCCATCAGTTGAAAGCAATTTCAGCAAAATGATGCCATTCTTTTTAGCCAGCTTGTTTGGATATACACATTAGCAGGTAATAATTATGCACTGGAAGGTAAGATACACAGAAAAATGTATATAGCAAGTTCTTTTGTATTGACCTGTTCTTCCTGTTTTGTTTCCCTCTTGGCAGTATACTGGAGTCCCGTTAGCTACACAGATTTTATGTATATAACAGTCAAAAAATTCCAAATACATGGATGAGTTTTTTGTCTTCATTTCATTCTGTGATTATGTAGTAAGACTTGCTGAAATGAGTTCTTGTAAACATTAGACCAGGCCTTAATGTTTTCAGAGTTGGATTTGTCAAGCAAGTATTGAAATGAAATAGAGTAATCAAGTTATTTGGCAGGAAAAGAGGCAAGATTTTAATAGTACTTGTGTTTTGTATGTAGCCGGTGTATGCAAAGGAAGAATCAGATTTCTGAGAGCAACTGATGGCAGACAGAAAGGGCTGTTGAGCTGAGAACTGAAGGTGCTGTGCTGCTGGAGGTGAACAGAGCTGGCATTAAATGCATTGCTGCTGCAGCAGTGTTGGCTTTCCTGGGCATTCTTTCTTGGCCACTGGACACTTGAGGAAGTGAAAGTAAAAGACAGAGACAGTAAGCCTGCTCACAAAAATGCATCATTTGCTGGCACCACGCCTCTCTCTGAAGTTGAATTTCATTCTGGATGGTTGAAACCATAAGAAATGTCTCTGGTTTTAGTAATCAGGGTTCTAAAGCTCTAGAGACTTTCACTTAAAATATTAAAATTCCGTTAGTAAAAACATTTTCTTTTGCAAAGGGGAGTGTGGCATGGTTCTGGCAAGATGCTGTTTTAAGATGGTTCATATTCTTTTCTGTACTGGATACTGGATATATGCTGACGTCTCAGATGATATTGGCACTGCCAAAATAAAAAATTAACTCATTTTATAGTATAAAAGATTGATTAGAAAAACTGTCTTTGGCATGGTTTTGTCATTATTAAAAGTTTTGAATCAATGCCAACAAAAATGCAAAAAAACTTCACTGCCAGGTGGGCTACTCTTACATGGGCTTATGACCCATAGCTCAGAGAGAAATTGTGTTTCTTCCAGGTTTTGTATAAGCTGATGAATAAAATATTGTCAGCTTCAATAATGAGCTGGATTTGAAGCTGTGATTCCATGATTTCTTTCTTGAATATTGCCTGGAGGCCTTTGTTGCACAGATATTCTTGTGGCCTATAGTAAAGTGTTGTTAGGTAGTGTTTTAAAAAGCACAAAGAGGGCACCCAAGAAACCTGCAGCTCTTCTAGCTTGTATTACTTGTTTAATGATATGATTGCCAGATAGCTTCTTTTTTCATCTCAGCAAAACAGCTGATAATACCATTATTATGTTCTGAAAATGGATAATGGTTGAAGCTTTAATCAGTTGGAACAGTGATACTACTGACAGAAGTCAGAGAGAGAAAGTGAAGTACCAAAAGAAATAATTTGAAGTCTTAAAGTCTTCTAAATCTTTCCTTAAAAGGAAACAAACTATTCAAAAATCAAAGGAACTCTGGAAAATGCTGTCTTGGAATGCAAAATAAAGGTACCAATACATGGATAATAGGATGAATAGGAAAGAAAGAAAACTAGGAAAGGGTATTTTTCCAAAACGTTCTCCTTCATGGATATTTTGGAATCTTCATTCTGTAACACTCTGGTTTTCTTCCTAATTTAAGAAGAAAAAAAGATTAGCTCAATTTCTTTCACAGAACATCTACCAGTTGAAAGTTTCCTTCTTGCTTCTTATTGCCATAAAGACAATGTGAGTGGAATCCTTTGAACACATTTTAAAATTAATTTGATTAGGTGAAGATTATTATTTTCTCTGTAAATCCATCTTGATCCATTTATTAGCAGTCTTCAAACCACTCTGCATATTGTTTAAACCAAATTGGCATAATTCAAGTTTAAACTGCATTTAAATACTTACCCAAACAAAGGGAAGGCCTGTCTACACGGGGTCTTACTGCAGGGAGGAGACATAACACTCAGGTTTCATTCACACCCAGACTAGCACTGTTTTAGTTAAGTCAGTGCAAACTTACTCTGATTTCAGTTTGAGTGACTTATTTTGCTTTGGTGTTAACCTGTTTCAAATGCACTTGAGTGAAAGTAGTAGCAAAATGTACCACTTGCTCAAAACTCTCCATTTGCTTTCACACTTCTAAATTGGTGCAGCCTTTTTTCAGTGGACAGGATGTGATTGTTTAAATGGTAAACTCATTTAATAAACTACTGAAAAATATTTTCCATTGAGACTATTTCAGGGGAAATGATACTTTTCAGCTATTACTTGTTGCATTGCTTTGTAACAAATTCTGAGATGTCTGACTTGATACAACTTAATGTAAGAAAAAGCATCATTTGTGAGCAGTGTCTGTTTTGTTGGAAATTATATATATTTCCTAATTATTTTTCTAATTAATGGTTTTAATTAACTTTTAAATTTATTGTTGTAATTAATAGTAAGCAGGGTATTAATCATAAGCAGTGGAATTTTCCATTTTAGCCAACACATAGTAAAGTTTTTGCAGAGACTGCTGTTGTTAGAGAGTGATTAGAAAATCACTGAAACTTCAAGTTTTGCTAAACTAACCCCCATAAGCTTCAATGAACTAAACATGACTAAAGCTTTTAAAATTTCCTAAAAGAGTTTTAGGAAATACAGTGATCTGTGTAGTCTGTAAGTCACAAATGTAAGTTAAAGAAATCATGAGTTCTCTAATTTCCTTAAAAAGCTTCATTAAATAGAACATAAAACAGGCTATATAACTATAGCAGGAACAGATCAAGATTAGGAATATCTGAGTCAACACCTAGTAATTAATGATAGAAATGGTTTAAAGGAAGGGCAGGGAGGGTAAGATCCCTAACATCCTTTCTGTCAGGGGTATTCTGCATATCAGGGTCTGTTGCCTAAAAAACGTTTTCATTTAGAACTCAAGTAGCTGAAAGATGAACTTGGTTCAAATTTTTGTGTCATCACCAACCAAGAATATGGCACAATAGTGAAAACTTAAACCAGACACCAGAAATGTCTGGGCATGTACCCAGGCCCCAGATCAGGTTAGATACCAGCTGGTGGAATCTGTTCTCAGCTGTGCTCATCTGCCCTGCTAGGGCAGTCTCTGACCTGCTGATACTCACACCAGAAGCCTTTGGGTGCTGGGGAAGACACAAGGCAGCCCTTTGTGTGCCCCTGTTTGCAGAGCTGGCCCAGCTGCCTGGGGCTGGCTAAGGTCCTTCATGGTCCCCTGGCCAGGAGCCTTGGGAGTGCTGGGTTCCTGCAGGAGCAGAGCAGGCAGAGGCTCTTCATGCTCCCAGGAGGGCAGCACACTGTGGTACCCACTGGCCTTGGGTGTGCCATCCCCACATCTGCAGTGACTTCTGGAACAGGAGCCTCTCTGGGCTGAGGTTTAGACTTTGACCTGGATCCTTTTCTGAGTTATGTGCAGTAAAATATGGGGACTGTTAGCAGGTGGAGTTCTAGAAGAAGCTATAAGAGTCCTCTCTTCAAAGTAATGAAAATATGTACATCCTATGATGTCTTATGTGGCTCTAATATTGCCTTAGAGGTTTTAAATCCCCCAGAAGAACTTGTAGCAGAATTACTGGAACTCCAGCATCATATACTTAGTGACTACAATAGGAAAACAGTTTTACACTAAATAAATTCTTGTCACCATACTATATTTATGTATCAATTCAGTAGGAGTGGTTTCTTCTAAAATATTTAAATGCTAGTTTGCTGCAGTTATCATAATTACTGAAAATGAAAAGCAAATGAAAAGGATTTTTTTTTGTTTGGCAAGTTCATTTATTCACCTTTTCAGCAAAGCCCAAGTCCTTTAATATTGTAGTGTCTCAGTGATGAGAAGTCTAAGTAAGTTTTCTATTTTATCATGCCTGACATAAAGATATTGATTCAAAAGCAACAATCTTAAATTACTTTCTTATAACACAGTCCACTGAGAAGTATGGCACTTGAACAGGAATAAATTTAAGGTAAGTTTCCATGTAGCTCTCTAACCCATCTGAGTGTCAGTAGGTGGAAAGAAGGAAAAGCTATGAATGTGATACCTGAAGTTATGACAAAGCAATGTTTAGGCAACACTGATTCCTCAGAACAGAGTTATTTCATGAATAGTTTTCTGCATCAGGTTACCAGTGCTACAGCTGTGATGCAGAAGGAACGTAAGCATTTTTATCAAGATGTGTAGAAAGTCAGATAAAACTTTTTTTCACTTCTTTTATACTGTCCCTGTACCACAGGTCTGTTGTTTGTACCCAGAAAAGTGCTCTGACCATTCCATCTGGTTTAATCTCGTGCAACGCTGCCCTGGATTTGGCTTCAGAGTAAAAGATTTTTCTGAAGTTACAAAGTTGTTGCAATGACCTAAAATGTTAGTGCTAAACTTGCACCTCAGAGAGGCATGGTCCTGTCTTACCAGTCAAAATGCTCTCCTGGAAGTTCTCCTGCATTATCAAGTTTACGGCTTGTGTTAGCTGTGGCTTTTTCCTTTGAGCAGATATTACTTTAGATGTACAGGTGTATTATGGTAACAGTCCCAAATTCTGATGACTGGAGTTGATTATAAAATTTATAACTAAGGACAAGAGAGGAATAGCATTACAGTTGCATGTGCAAATGGTTCTGGGGAAACAAGATAATCTATAACCGGTAATATGTTTACTACATATGGATCTTGTTGTGTAAGTCTTCCAGATTTCCTGTGTTTCCAAGGATGAGGTACTGCCCTGCAATGAATTCCATAAGTCCTGAAGAACTTGGTTCAATAGCAATCTTACTATCCAGCAGAACTTCTTGCATATGTCTTTGTAAAATTGAAGGTGATGACAATTCTACCCTGTTCTCCTGGGTTTAGAGCAGAAGTTGTGGCAAGTTGTCTGGCTGAAGCTGAAGTGTGGTGTCACCCTTGCTGTACAGAGAGTCAGGAACCTGGATAATTGACAGAAAAATGCTGGGGGATCAGAGGAATGGCCATGACACCTTCCAGCTGAGTCAAATTATTTATTCCTGCTTAGGTAAAATGTATATTAATTAGAGCTGAGTCAAGAGCTGGGATTTTTTTGTCTTTTCTCTAGCCCAAGCTTGACCCAAACTTACCATGTTAGTCTACCAGAAATCTAAATTAAGTCCAGTGCTGTCCAACATAATAATTCTCTTCTACAAAATCAAATTGGTGTCATTCCATAGTGATGCATTATTCCAGCATTCACATACTGTCCAGCTCTTGTTTAGTTAACATGAAGGCTTATTTTTCATGGCTGATGAAAACTGTTGGTTTAGCATTCTTAAAGGGAAATGCTGTTTTACTGATAGAGGAGTTAAATACACAGCCATTTTAAAGTTACAAACAATTTTTATACCACCATCTTTATAGTATAAAGTAAGAACACTCCTTTATCTTTGTTTATACTTGCTGCCTAGAAAACAAATTCTTAGAACTTGGTTTACACCAATGTGAGTGCCTCGTGTGAGAAGGATCCATGTGTTGCATCCATGTTTTGTTCCTCACAAAGGTCCATGTCACATTTGGGGGGCTTTGTAAGCAAGGTGTTCATAAGCAGGAAAAATGAGGTTGCATAGCTTGGAGAGCAGGGGCTTATGCAAAACAAAATGGGACAGTGAGCATGGGATTGTTCAGCCTGGAGAAGAGAAGCTTCAGGGTGACCTGATTGTGACCTTCCAGTACCTGGAGGAAAGGTGGAGAGAGACTATTTACAAGGGCCTGGAGCAACAGGACAAGGGAGAATGGCTTCACACTGACAGAGAGTAGGTTTAGATTAGATATTAGTGAAAAACTCTTCCCTGGGAGGGTGGGGAGGCCCTGGCACAGGGTGCCCAGAGCAGCTGTGGCTGCCCCATCTCTGGAAGTGTCCAAGGGCAGGTTGGATGGGGCTTGGGGCAGCCTGGGACAGTGGAAGGTGTCCCTGGCCATGGAATGAGAGGATCTTTAAGTTCCCTTCCAAGCCAAACCATTCTGGGGTTCTGTGGGTGTGACGAGAGAAAGGAACAAGAAAGCAAGCTGTCTAGTCAAGCACTGTTCTTGTTTAGCTGATGTCTCACTGGGTATTGGAAAGGTATCAACCTTCAAATTAACCCAACAGCAATGTGATTTCCTTAGATCTTGTATGACAAGTGTATTTGTCCTGGTGCAGTCTGCTATTTGAGGTTTTTGCAGCTATTCATAATCAATGAAATAGAGTGATTTTCTTACCCTGCTCTGAGAATGGGGGACATGAAACAACTAAAGAGTTGTATATATGTGTAAATGTTGGCTTTTCTTTTTGTGATTGTTTCTTGTTTTCTCATGTTTCCTGACAAAATTGTAAGTAATTTAAATTGTAAATAAATTTTATTCTTAATTTTCAAATAAAACTAGTGAGGAAGACTCAAGACTAATTTTCAAAATAGAGTTTAGTTCTGGTGTGAAATATGTTTGGGTTGTATTTGAACAGTTCCAGAAGAGCAATACCTATTACAAAGTCTGCTCTACCTAATGGATTTATTTCATTTTTTAAAGCAAAAAGGTGGTAGGGAAGGAGAAAGCCATCCCTGTTGTCTCCATTGCCTTCCAGAGCACACACCCCCTGATGGAGTCCCGCCTAACACAACACAAGGTTGTTGAAATAAATAGCCTCTCATTATACAGCAACAGGACTACTTAAATGTGAATTTCCAGAACTTGGGTTTAGAATGGTAAAAGCTTTTTGCAAAGAATTTCTGTAGGTGACTTTGCTCTTCTGAATTTCACCAAAATACTCCAGCAGGAACTTCCTCTTGTAAAATGAATTTTTTGAAGGTGGTAACAGTACAATCTTCAGACCTTCAGGTCTCCTGTAGTTTTCCTTCCATGTCTATAGGAATAACTAGTGCTACTGCTTTTTGATTTTGAACGACTGGAGGATGGCAGCCCCCTTTTTCTTATCCCTTTTGGATGCCTGGACAGCCAAGCTTAGTGGAGAGATAAGAGAGCTATTCTTTTCCATGTTTGGCATGTAAGATTTGTGATAAGGGTGGTTTGAATTTGCCTGTCCTGATTACTGACAATTGCATCCAGAGGTTCCAGAAGAAGCAGCGAGGAATGCATGCAATTGGTACTTTCTTTTCTGAAAGAATTATAAATTTTTTTTAAAATCTATTTAAATATAAACACATATACACATGTGCTCTCTCTCTCTGTCTCTGTGTGTGTGTATATATATATATATACACACATCAGATGAGTTTGTGCAAGGGAGAGGTCAAGACTGAATTTCCAGTTCTCCTTTTGCTTCAGTGGTATTCTGTCTAAATATGGGTCTTCCTCAGGTAGAAACAACCTTGTTAAGAACAATTTATCACACTGACATAGACAGGGGGAAAAAAAAAACTGTTTGGAGCAAGATAACAGCACTTTAGAATATGATTGCCTGTTTAATAAGTAGAGGGCAGCAAATGTCAGCTGTGTCTGCTTGTCAGCAACTGAGGAGGTTGCTTGGACAACAACATAAATTATTATTTAGATGATTTGGTCCCTTAGTCAAGCCTGCTCTGTAGCAGCTTGCGGCAGTGGGGTGGAGGTCAAGGTGTATTTAGGCTTAAGCCTGCAGGGCAAATGTTCCCCCATCCCCTCTGTGCGCATTGGTTTCTTACTCCAAAACAAACCTGAATGAGGGCTTTAATTCTGCTGCTGCGCTAACGTGTTTGTAAGCCCTGTTTGGCAGCCTCGAGCGCCCGAGGCAGCCACAGCTGCCAGCTTTCATCTGCCCCCAGATCCTCCGGGCGCTCGCGTCACATGCGCTGCCCCGAGGGGACCCAGGCGGAGCGCCCGGCCCCTGTGTGTCCCTGCTGTGTGTCCCTGCTGTGTGTCCCTGCTGTGTGTCCCTGCTGTGTGTCCCTGCTGTGTGTCCCTGCCCGCTCGGGCTGGGGCTGGGGCTGCACATCCCGGCTCCTGTGTGTCCCTGCCCGCTCGGGTGGGGCTGCACATCGCGGCTCCTGTGTCCCTGTCCCGGCTGCTCTTTGTGCCAGCCCCGCACACAGAGCTCCCCCTGCTCCCCACAGGCACCTCCCGGCCGCAGTCCGGGTGGCTGTTCACATGTTGTGTCTTCTCCCAGGGCCAGCACCTCGTTTGGAATGTATACATTTCATGGAGCACGCTGCTTTTTGTAAAGTCTGGGATGTGTTTCTAACCTGGTAGTGGAAGATGAAAGAGTTCATGGGAGCACAGTTAAAGCAAAAGTTGAAATGGAGTAGTAAAATTTTAAACAGAGGGTAATTTAAAACTTCCTTGCTAGCCCATTTTTGAGAATATTTAATACCATTAACAGTAAAAAGTGTCCATTTTTGACTCAACATTTCTGACTGTAGCTAGCCTTTATGCAGCTCTTCCCTAAACTACAAGCTAGGTGGCTGGGCAGTAACATGCAGGGGTCATGAAAGGTGTGTTAGCATCTATTTCCTATTTTTAGTTTAGTCTTGTCGTTCAAAAATACAGTGTCAGCCTGTGAAAGAGTAGTTACATCATCTTAGCTGAATAATGAGATACTGCTCAACATACCCTGAAAAAGTAACTGTAGTTACTCTGCAGTAGTAGCAGTAATCTTTTAAATAAATAAAATTTCTTATTGTCATTCACAATATAGACTGTTTTCCCCTCAAATATGTTTGTTAAAGGTAGGTATGATCCTCTCTAAAATGTGAACACTTGAAAGGTATTAATGTTTTTAATGTTATTGGGCAGTTGAGTAATGATTTGTAAGAATTTTGTTTTCATTTAGCATTACAAATTGCTACTGAATTGGTGGTTAATTTCTAGATTTCCATGGAAGTGTTCATAAATACCTGATTTCCTGGAATGGGAAGGTATGTCATATGCATTTATACTGATGAGTGTCTGTACACTGAGGTGTTACAGCTTCCTAAAAGCTGATACCTCAGTATCGGGTAGGGTTGAAGTGAAGCAAGTTGAAAAACAGTGTGGTGCAAAAGTTCATGGGTTTATTGACCCTGCACTGCCATGAAGTGCAGAGTAGGCCTCTGACACAGTTGTGTCCTTTCCCTCCACAAGTAGAAAATGTATTTATATCCAGAACAGACATTTATATTCTTGAAACAGAAATAACACCCTGTACATTCTGAAGATTTCTCTTAATGGCCAAAAGCCACATTCATGTGGTAAGGTGCTTGAAAATCTATTATTAAAAAAAAAAACCAAACCAGTAATAATAAAAAAATCTGTCCAGGCAGAAGAGCTCATATCTGGCAAATGTGTCAGATAATTTAAGTAAGCTTTAGGAAAGTGTGAAAAATACTACATGGGAAAATAAAGCATAATTGCTAAACTCAGATGTTAATTGTGTTCAGGACAGCAGGAGAGGAGCAGAATGTTCACTCTACTAGAAACTACTAGAGGTGAAATTGGTGAGAAGAGAGCCTGTTTTCTATGAGAGATAGGATAATTTTGTCTATTTGTTTTAAAATCTGTGTTTAAATTCTGGGAAGTGTGATCTGTGTTTTCATAGAGCCCTTAATCTTAAGGGTGGCTGTAGTGGCCACCTGCCAGCTTGGGACAGGTGAAATGGGATCCCCTCAGGGATACCTGAGGAATTTCCAGGATGTCTGCCCTGCCTTAGTGTGACAGGTAATGATTGTGAATATTGAATACACATCATTACTTCACTGCCTATGCTGCTGTTTAATTAAGTCTGCTACTTTCAGCTTCCTGTTTTGAGGAACAGTAGATTCAGTATTCAGCAAAATTGTTCTCTCTTTCAATAATGGTATGTCATCAGCGTTTAGTTAATCTTTCCTTCTTAAGCAGTATGTTCAGGAATCTCTTGTGTCTGTCAGAAAACAAAAGTATGGGATGATTTTTTCCTCCCTCTGAGAAATAACTCGATTGTATCTTTTTGCTGTTTTTACCTTTATAGTGATCTATAAGATAGTGACTGCAAGATAGTGATACAGACCTTCAGGTTGCATGGAAACACCTAAAAAATATGAAGCTCCATTAGCTCACCCTATGAGCTTCTGTAATTAAGTCTCAGATTGAAAACTTGTACCTTATTTTAGGGTGGAGAGATCAAACAATACTCTGAATTTTAGCAGAGGCGAAAGCTAACTTGAGGCCATGAGAGAATGGCAGTTTCCTGAGACCATTTTTTTATCCCAGTTTTGTCAAGGTTTAATCTGGTAATCTACATAGAGGTCAAATATGTTTAACTATTGAACTAAACTTCTGTGTGTTTTGTGTGCAGTCATGATGCTCAGTACAAGATGCTGGGTTTCAGTAATATGTGACAGTGTTCTGCTGTGTATTTATTTAATGGTTTGGATAAAGAGCTACTATAATATTTAAATACCTTGTGCATTGTTATGTTATCTAAAATGCATATATTTCTTAAATTTGTCAATGGATGCTTCTGTTAACATTGCAATATATGGTGATTTCTGTGATCTGCTCAGCTATACAAAAGAAAAAAAATCATAAATGTACGTTTCATAAATATCCTCAGGTAATTTTAACTGAGGCTTTAAAAATAATTCCTCAGTTAAAAGACTGAGGATCTGTCCATCAAGCTGTGTGGAGAAATAATTTCTGGGAAGTACTGAAATTTGGGAAACAAATGTCCTAAATCCAATGGGTAAGGAAATGTCTGCATTAGCAGGCATGCCAGCATTCAGGAATGCTGAGGACATGTGGTAGGCTATGTAGCAAGTATGAGAATGATCTGACTGTTTTGTGTTGGAGATTTTTATTTTTGCCCTGTCAAATAAAATGCACCTCTGAGTGCATTTTTGCTCCTGTCCCTTTTTAAATGTGTGTCCCTTATATTTAAATGTTATAATTGAATTCTTCTGCCACAGCACTGTAACTATGGAATATCTCTATTGACATCAGTAGCAATATTCAAAACAAACAGAATTTGTCCCTCTGGTGTTAGATATAATCTCATATCATAACAACTACTGTGGACAATTAGGATTTATTGTTATCAGCTGCACCTAACATTTTTGCTTAAATGCAGAATGCTTTTGCGGTTGTATATATAAAATAACGTGCGTATGTGTATGCAATTTATTTGAAAATCAGTTGCAATCAGTGACATCTTGTGATTTTGCCTTGATTTCTGGGTGTGCCTGTTTAGTGTCTATTCCCATCTCCTCGCCTGGGTGCTGTTACTGAAGGTGCACCCGAGGATGTGAAGGTTTTCATGGAGCTGTGTGTCGGTGCTGTGGCCTTGTGCAGAGCCCCTGCTCTGGGAGCTGCTCCGTGGGACAGTAAGCGTTTGTGACAGGCTGTTTGCTGAGTCCTCCCTGCGTGCATATGGCAGATCAGAGTTCACTTGTTAGCAGATTATCCATTGTGCCTTGATGTTAAAAGAGGATACTTCCAGCCTGCGTTTGGAGCTGTCCTAGGCAGGGGTGTGCTGGCTGGGATCCCAGACAAGTTGGGAAGTGCACACAGAAAAGAAGGGGAAAATGAACACAGCAAACAGTAGGGATTCCAGTGTTCTCCTTGTGATCTCTGATAGTGTTTATTGTGAATTTAAAACTGCTTTGAAACAGCTGATCAGTTCTGTAATGGAACATCATTAAGTATTCTTCAAATTTTTAGCCAAAAAAAAACCTTTAAGGGCATGTAGAACAATTATTTCTTAGGGGACAGTATTTTAATTCCCATATTTTTAAAACTGAACTGGTCAGAAAAATGTGGGTTTTAGACATCAGTATTTTGAACATCAATTTCAGAACATAAGGAAGTTTTACCCTTCCACCCTTACAGCTCGAGAGGAAAGTAATAATTTTTTCCCCAAAGACTGTGAGAAAGAGGAGCCTGTAATGAGGATATGATCTATAGTTCTCCCTACTTATGATAATATGCCAAGGAATAGAGAGCAAAAAACATAGTGGAGTTTTTCTGTGAAGAATTATATTCTGCTGGTGGTGACACACATTTTAGGCTTGTAATATGTTGAAGGATTGTAAAAATCTAAAAGGTTCAATATGCAATAATTGAAAATTAATTAGCCCCCTTGTGTTGTTTTGGAGATGGGATGAGTGTTTTTAGCAAAGCAGAAGGAATAGTGAAAGATTATTAAAAATATTTTACTTGGAAAGAGGGAAGGTAAGGAGGTACAGTTTAGATCATCTCATTTCCTTTCTAATGCAAATCTGATTCTTAGATTATTCACTTATATTATTTATTTATTCTCATACAAAAGGTAGAAATTATGACATGTTGGGAATGTAGGCATTTTTTATACTGCAATAATAGTGCAACTATTGCACTCCTTTCATCTATTGGTGAAAAAATATTTCAAGAAAAAATAATTTTGAATAGAATTAATTAAGGGATTCTTAAAGTCCTAAGCATAATGTAACTGCAGTTCTTTAAAGCAAAAAAACAAGAGAGAAAACAAATAATGCCCCTTGAGCAGATGCTTATTCACGTAGGATAAGTAGTCTTTGATTTTGGAGAGGTGGTGTGACTTGCAGTTGGAAACTTTGATTTATTGTGTCGTTATTTATATCTGCAATAAATGAGGAATAAGCATAAAACATGAAAAGGAAAATTAAGTATTATGCTAGTTCTCTTGCTATTTTATTTACATGAAATAGGCATTTTTTAATGGTGTGTTGCTTTGCCTTTTGTTGACCATATCTGTACGCCAGGTCTGTGTGCTTGTTTCCATTGGCTTGTCATGTTCACTAATTAGGGAACTGCTGCATGATTCACCTTGTTAATTAGAGGGACTTGCACACAAAGGCCCTTCGGGCAGTGTGAAAGAAGAGCCTAGCACTAGTGCCCTGAGAAAGCTACAGCCTGTGAAGTAATTCTTCTCATCTACCTTCTATTTTTTATTTGAAATGAATAAATCATTGAGATTTTCCTTGTGGAGTGAGAATGCAAGAATTCACATCTTTGTAAGATGTAAATTATATGTGATCAATAGAAGGGGATGACTACTGTATTGTACTTACAAGATTCCCTAATTTACTACTTGTCAGTGTCTGAGAAATTGCTTGAAATACTGTGTCCCCACACTGTGGTGTGTTGTTCCCTTGATCTGCAGCACAAATGAGCAGTAGCGGTTTTGCTATGGTTAAATCTAAAATAGAAAAGATGTAGATTATTTAAGTTCAAGCTTGTTTTGCATCCCCAGTGGAACTTCCATTTTACAAGTGAAGCCCCAGCACTACCCCCACAACTTTTAAGGGAAGAAGGTGGTAGGCGTGTGGCTATTTTTGTTCCTGGTGGTTTGCTGTGCCTCAAACCTCACTTTGCAGCAGAGTAGCATACTTGCTGTATTGTGTATTCTTTAGTTGAATATAGTTTCAGAATAAATTACATTTGTTTTTGTCATGTCACTTAGACTTGATCAAACCACAATCCAGGCTGCAGAAGAGGATATTGCGTTAAAAGTGCACAACCAGTCGCTACACTGCACATTTCCCATCTGTTTATGACACTTCAGACATTAACTCCCGTGCCATTCTCTCTAACTATTTGATTAAAATTACTTATTACAGCCAAATGATTTTTAGTAGATTGCTACATTTGCCTCATTTCCTCAAATGAGGCTGGCAGTTTCAAGATGCAGATTTCCCATAAGAATGCTAGAGGACTGGTATCAAAATCTGGGCATTTTCTTTTGGAATAATCTAGTTAATAAAGCCTCTTACTAGAATTTCTGATTAACTGCTATTTTAAATGCACTTAAAATTTCTGCTATTCTGAAGTTTTCTGCTAATGGAATATAGGCAGAGAAATTTTACCAAAAAATAGAAATACTTACTTGGAAAAAAACTGGGGAGAATGCTTCAGGCTGACATGAGATTTTATGGTATGTGAAATACTGTCACTCTTCACTTCCAGGAAGATGAGATCTTCCTGTGTGCCTCGGTCTTCAGTTGGCTTCATTGATAGACCAGACAAGAACTTCCTCCGTCTTCTTGGTGCAGTTCTGGTGTACTGGTTTTTAATTAATTCAGATTTCAAGTTGTGCCAGAGATGAACAGAAATAAAAGTACGAAAAGGCCGTGCTCTGCTTGAAACTCCTGATGCACGGAGAAGATGGTGCAGATAAAATTCCTGACAGACTCCTCTAGCATTAACACAAAGTTGCAGCGGCCACGGAGAGTTCTCACCATGCAAACAGCTGTTGTATTGCTCAGACACAATGGAAGATTCTTTAAACAGGGTATTTTCAGAAAGGTTTTTTGGATACCTGCCATGTGAAAAGCAGAGCAGTTGGTTCACGTTCTAGTCCAGCATTGAGCACTGGGTTACAGTGGGCAGCACAGGCTTTGGGTGTTACTGCTTGCACTCCTATTTTCCAGTGCATGATTTCAGAAAAGCAAACTCTTTGTTGAGTATCCTGCCATATGCCAGTGATTCTGTCAGTTGTCCCAAAGCCACAGCTCAGCAGGTTTCCTGCTCTCATTACTTCAGTGTGTAACTCTAGACATGACCAACCTGCACACAGGCTTTCACTGTGTTTTATATTCCCTGATCTCGATTAAAACATCAGTTTGAGTCCTCACACAGTGTCTTACTTCAGGGGGAAAGGAGATCCTAGAAACCTGGGGAGTAAGTAAACCTAAAAAATAGTAAACCCCCCTTTAGTTGAGCAAAGGGCCTGGGAAGATATCTCACCCCATCTTTCTCGGCAGGCCCTGGGAGTGAGGATGTTCCTCTGGGTGTCCCTGAGTACAGCCAGTGAGCTCTTGGACTCGTGTTCTTCCCAGCTATACTGATGCTGTCTCGAGTCCTTTGCAGAACTGCTTGAGAAGATTAGCGATTGTCCATAGTTGCCTTGCTGCAAAATAAAATTAAGACTGATAATAACAAAAGAACAGATCTTAGGGAGTTTTTTTCACAGTTTTTTTCTGATCTCACTACAGGTAAGTTACTGACACTCCAATAAGTTGCCAGCTCTAATAGTGCTGATCCTGCCCAGTTGTCTGTGCCTCAGAAACGCTTTGCTCAAATGGGCTTTGCTCAAATTTGGCTTGGCAAATCTGCCACACACTGTTACAGGACCTAACAAAACAGATGTGTCTTCAGCTTAGCATAGGAGAAACTGCTGCTACTGCAGATAAATTGTTGAGGAATAGTATAACCAAAAGCAGAGAAGTTGTACTGGAGCTCAAACAACAGATTGTGAGGAGTGAAGGAATGTAATGATTAAAATTACTGGAAGGACAAAAAATCCATTGTTGTAGAACTCTTTCAGAGGTGTTTGAGGCATATCTTCCTTAAGTATTTATTATACCCTGTTTTACTCTAGATAGGAATATGTAGCTTAAGAAATGGTTGGACTGTTGCAGAAATAAATGTGTTTAAGTTAATAAATGATTAAATCATAGTGCATTGTATTTAGAAAATCAAAAAATCCAATCCAGTATGTTAAAAAATTCCAAGAGTTTAGAATAAAATCTCAAATTCTTCATGCTTTTGATTTTTTATAAATTATGAGTCAGCTGTTAAGGATATTTCCAAGAAAATTAAACCTGTGCCTATTATTTTTATGTATTTTTTATATATATATATGTATGTATGTATGTATGTATGTATGTTCAGACAGTATGTAGTCTTGAGTAATAAGGGGATAAAATTGTAGATATAAGGATAATTGTTTTAAAAATCCCATTTAACTGTGTAATGTACAAGACTGGGGAAAATTACAATTAAGGCTTTTATTTCACAGGAAAATAAAAATGAAAGGCAGGATGCACCTGGCATTTTCTGTATCAGAGTTTGACAAATTGTCTTGAAAGCAATAGGGCATGTTTAAATGACAAATTTGAGTAAACTTGTAAAACCTAATGAAATTAGATTTAATAAACAGAAATGTCTGTTGTAGGAAAGATGCTTGGTCCAAAGTACCCCAGTTAAGATTCCAGAACTGTGTTCAGATGCTCATTATTTTGAGAAACAGTCATCTTGAGGCTGAAACATTCCCAGCTTGGTCTTTGTCCAAGGTGATTTTTTTCCTAACGCTATGCAATAATTTTCAACCGCTGTTAAAAGTGTGTAAGAAAAAAAGAAGAAACTCCCCTCACCAAAACCCAGCAGACAAACACCTTTCGCAGTAAAGAAAAATCTTGATCTAGTTCAGATAGATGTGCAGCCATTGCAAGGGACAGCTGGAGCTTTTACTGACTTGTGGGAGAACACTTGTGGAGGAGCAGCATCCAGCTTTGTACTGAAGAAACCTAGACACAATTTGTCAGAGCTGTGGATGTTTAAGAGTGTCACAGAACGTGTTTGGTGCGTGACCTGCTGTTACACAGGTGAGACCTCTCTGGAGTGGCATTTTTGCCGTGCCTGTTGTACACTTGAGTACTTGGAGCAGTTCCTTACCAGGAGTGGAGCTGTGCTGGCCCTGAGAGATTCCAGTGCCAGAGCAGGGCTGGGGGAGAGCACACACGAGCTGCTTTGCAGTTCACTGAAATTCACTGAGGCACCCATCCTTCTTGATCATTGTCCTGGACTTCTTGAGGTTCCTGCCAACATTTTTAATGAGTTTCATTTTTAATTGCACCTTCTGTTGTGGGCATCTTAGGACATGTGTAATGGTTCTGCATTTCAGGCACTCCTCAGCAGAAAATATGTTCTTCCAGGGGGTGTAATCACTGTCCAAGACTGATAGATACATGTTAGAGAACCATCAATTAAGACAAGGTTTTCTCAGCATATGACCCTGTTATCAGGAATTAAGCCATCCATCGCAAACAGAATTAGGAGGGATTTCCATTGATGCCTATTGGCTAGAAATCAATGCTTAAATAATTGTTTATATGATCTTGCTTTTATCAGACCTTTCTGCCTTTAGCACCCTCCGTTGCCAGCTTCCTGCTCGGGGTTCACTGCTGCCTGTCTTCACCCATGAATGCCATTGATATTTATAGCTTCTGTGGTGCTGGGAGCCTCCTCTCATTTCTTCTTAGGTGGTGTTTCACAACTAAGTTGGGAATTTCAAGTAGATAAAATGTAGATCCTGGTGGGCTGAGTTGGCTCTGTGACTACAAAAACTTACTTTTACAACTTGGTTTCTGTTCCCTTATCAAATCTTATGTTGGCAGTGTTTAAACATACATGACTACTTCCTTAAGCTCTTTCTTCTTCTTTATCTTCACAATCATCTCTGTGTCTCTGTCACTGGGTTATTTTCCTTCTAGGCCAAAAAACATCCCTGAATTCTGCCTGTAGGCACAGAAACACCTCTTTGACCTTTCTCTCTCTCATGTGGTCCCACTCCCTCTTCTCCCTTTAATTTTTGAAGATATTTATATGTAGACTAGAATTTTTAAGAGTTCCAGCTGTCCTCTTACTTTCTGATCATATGGAAGGAAATTTCTCTTAGTCCTTAGCAGCTACAGTTCGTACCCATATTTTATCTACATCTCTGCTTTAGACAAAGCTCACTTCTGATTGCCTGGGTTCTGCCTGACAAATACGTGCATTCTTGGTTTCAGAAATTTCAGAAACTCCTGAAGCTAGCTTTTAAGATCTAGTGTTGATACTTCACATAGACATATGGCTGTCTTCCTTGTGGCATATGGCTTGTGGCACTTCTTTATTAAATACCTAAATGTATCATAACAAATAATGATCTACAGAAAACAAACTAAAATTTTAGAACTTCTGTGGTTAGCTGCACTTTATTAAAGTGGTGGAGTAGTGTTCTTTCTGTGGTTTTAATGCTGTGCCACCATGACTAGAAAATTTCATTATTCAAAATAACGCTTTGTTCTTATGGTGTACTTTTCATCAAATGCGAGAACTCCCAGTAAGTAAATGGCATGCTAAAAATACATTTGGATTTGATAAGGAGCAAGGAACAGTATCTAGTTTGTAAGCATTTTTCTTGTATAATATATTAGAATATTTGTCTGTTTTAGATAAATATTTTTACTTTCAAAAAAGTTAATTGTTGTTAATGAGTGTGGCTCTGAATTGAAGCATTGCTTTCTTCCCAGAGGGCAGAAATTTTAATATGCTATTGATAAGTGTATCCATATTATTTGTGATAAAGGCAAGTTAGAGAAAGATTTTGCATCAGCAGCCCAATATGAAAATGAGAGTGTGAATGAATGTAGCTAGCAAACAATTGCATCTTGGTTGATGTGAGTTAGATTCATTTCTGGAAAATCATGTTAAGTAAAAGGAAATTATTTTATCAGGATGTACAGATAGTAGCAGGTGCTTCATTTGTTTAAATATCCGGTAATTAGTAACTGGCTTAGTTAGAAGATAAACTGTATTGTAGTAACAGGCTGCTTTGTTAATTTTAAAATATAATTTATCATGTAAAATAAGAAGCTTAAGTAGCTTTAGTTTTACAGGTACTTCTAAGAGTAATTTCAGAACACTGAAGATGGTGACATTCAATTCATGTTATCCTTAGTGCTGAGAATTCAGAGGGTGATTACTGTGGAACCAGATAGGCAAAGCTGGTTGCAGAGTCATTTCCACTTGACACAGAGAATGTGATTCCAGAGTGCACTGGGGAGAAGAGCCTCCACAGGCCAGGGTGTGCATTTGGCCTCTGGTGGACAAGGTGCAATGTCCCTTCTTTTGAACCAAAGCCAAGATACTGCTTTTGTAAGAAATTATTTTAAACAGAGATTATAGTTGGGGATAATATTTTTCATGAAAAGGCAGATGATGGGTAGGAAAGAGACTGGTGCAGGTAATGGGGTCTAGGCTGTGAAAAAACAGAAGTGTGTGACTTGGAAAAAAGATAAAGTTGGAATAGGGGTATGAAGAAGCCAACAATGTTGGGGTGTTAAAGGGTGGTCTGGATCTTAAATAAGGTCTCCTCAAATGTCTTGCTAGTAAGTATCCATAAACTGCAAAAATGTTTTGTTGGGAGCAGATTCATGGTTAATAGTGTGTAGAGATACTCTCCTGTCAGCTGGAATACACTGATCTCTGCAAGGTGAAGGCCTCTCTTGGGAACCACTATCAGGATCGTAACTCTTCTGATTATTTTTAAATGTAATTTTATGATTCTCTGCTTTCAGATGAGCTTTAAAGAAAACCTAAAAAACCACCAAGTGATAATTTATAAACGATTGTTGAGAATTTGTGCAATACAGTATTTATCAATACTGTATTTATCAAGTATTTTCAAGTATTTATCAATACTGTATTTATCAAGTATTTTCAGCATTTCAGCCGCTATGTTATAAAACATTGGGATACTGGGATCTCACTGATGATGCGTTTGATGTAGTAGAAATTTTTTGATCAGCATTCATGAAGGTTACGTAAGGTTATTCTTTCCTGCTGCAGTTTACCATGGTGTGTGCTGTTAAACCAGTATCAGAAACTGTGTTGTGTTTTTGTCTGGATCTTTCGTACCTGGCAGCATATTCCTTATTTGTATTACAGGAATGTGTATTCAGCCCACTGGGGCTTGATGATAAGTGAGGCACGTAGTGGAGGAGGATCCTCGTCTGGAGAGCCTATAGCAGACACAGACAAGCTGGGTGATGTGGGGTGAGACACAGGAGGTGAAGAATGAAGTCTTAGCAGTATTCATCCAGAGTGGGTAGAACAGAGCCCAGCTCCTTTGGCTCTGTTTGTTGAGCCAGGTGTCCTGTCAGGTGATGAATTATAGGTAGTGGAAAATCTTGTGCATTTGTCAAGGTTAGTATATGATATCAAAAACCACCTTTAGTTTTTCTCACTGATTAAAAAAGAAAGGACAAAGAACCTGAGGAATAGATGAGTGCAAACCTTTCTGCAGATTCTCGAAGCTATCCCCTATTTTCTTGGTAAAACCAGTTTGCAGGTTTCAAAGTGAGGGCAAGATTTATCCCACTGCAGGATATTTACAGAAAGGGCATGTTTTGCTTTACAATTTACAGGTGCAAAAAAAAAAAAACCAAACAAATCAACAAGAGGCACTGTGTGCTGATATTCTACGTGGAAACAGGCAGGGTATAGTGTAGTACAAGTAGCACAGAGAGCCAAGTAAGTATTAGCTTCCTGTGGGTTTGAAAATGGTGGCTTTGGATAAGATACTGATACAATATTCATATAACCTTTGCATGATAGCAGTTATCTATCAGACTGTATTTCTGACCTGCACCTTCCAGGAAATGAATACTTACTCCAGTGCAAAATTTCTTATTCTGCAAAGCTTGACAACTTCGTCTGAGATCACTCTAAGCCAGTTGGCCCTTGCTTAAATATTCATCAGACTTCTGATAATTGTGATAACCCTTGTAGGCTGGCAAGCAAGGCAAATTAGCAAAAAGATGATTGATCTTTTTTTATATGCAGTTTTATCTTCAACCTTTCCTGGATATATGGTATACTATAGTAATAATTTCTTCTCTAAGGTATTTGCCAGTATCTGGATTTGCTCATCTATTTACAGTTGCCTTGAAGCCTCATAATTACAATACAGTTGAAATGTCCATTTTCTTTCCCTGACTACAAATAGGGATCAATCGAATTTTAAATGACTGCTTACGGGCTAGCTTCCGATCATGACCTTTGTAAATGATTAGAGCTCACCACTGTTGCTATCTACCTTGAAAGGGTAAGCGGGCAGGTCTGTCTAACTGGCATTTAATCTGGAAGAGAGCCAAAGATATTTGAGTTAAAAACCTAATATGAGTTGGCAAAGAGAAGTATGTATAGACCTTTGCACTATTATTTAGATATTTTTGTATTTAGGAAATTCTTTTACCCTGTAGATGAATATGTGTTTTTAGATAATGTTATAGTGAAGTTATGATTATAAGTGTGCTTGCAAAATAAATAGCATAAAAGTGTGAAAAATGGGATTTCAAATTCTTAAATGACTGACTTCAATTTTCTGAAGAATGTGAAAATATAAAATGGTTTGGTTTGGAAGGGATCTTCGAGATCATCTTGTTCACCCCTTGCCATGAGCAGAGACACCTTCTACTGTCCCAGGTTGCTCCAAGCCCTGTCCAGCCGTGGACACGCCCAGGGATGGGGCAGCCACAGCTTCTTTGGGCATCCTGGGCCAGGAACTCAGCACCCTCCCAGGGAAGGTCTTTTCCTTGTATCTAATCCAAATCCACACTCTTTCAGTTGGAAGCCATTCCCTCATGTCCTGTCACTCCAGGTCCTTGTCCAAAGTCCCTCTCTCTCTTTCTTGTCAGCTCCCTTTAGGCACTGGAAAGCCACAGTGAGGTCTTTCTGGGGCCTTCTGTTCTCCAGGTTGAACATTCCCAGTTCCAGCTTGGTGCTGTCGGCAAGTTCCTGAGGCTGCACTTGGTCCCAGTGTCCACATTGTGGACAAAGATGGGAAAAGTGCTGGTGGTGGTTGACAGCAGCTGAGCATGAGCCCAGGTGTGCCCAGGTGGGCAGGAGGCCAGTGGCACCTGGCCTGTATCAGCACCAGTGCGGGCAGCGGGACCAAGGCAGTGCCTGCCCCTCTGTGCTGGGCACTGCTGAGGCCACACCTCGAGCGCTGTGCCCAGCTCTGGGCCCTGGTGCTGCTCACTTGCTGGCTCCAGTTCCTCAGTGCTGCCCTACAGGCTCTGTGGGACACCCCTCCCCTGGCTCTGGGCCTGTGCTAGGCCCTGGCACCATCACCTGGAGCTTGAAACCCTCCCTGGCGAGATGTGACCAAAGCTGTTCAGGCACGGTGCTTGGGCACAAGTGTATTGGCTGCTAAATGAATTAATCTGAGACCCGCACTAAAGAGGGGACACGAGGTAGATCTGCTTCTTCTGGACAGAGGTGGATGGAGAAGAGAGACTCCACACTGGCACTTCTTTGATTAAACCTCCTTTCCTTTTAACATTGGTTGAGATAGTTCAGGCCCTGCTTGTATGTGCAGATCATGTGTAGGTAATGGCTGAGGCACTTCTATCTCTGCTTGTCAGTTCAGTTTCATTTTAATGAAGAATTCTGCCTGTGTCATTCAATGTTTTTATTACCACCACTGAATTTCTTGAGGTGTTGTTCTGTGCACTGCTACTGAAGCGGGAACAAGAGTGACATCAGTGGGGTTGGAAAGCAAACACCTCCTCTCAGTTTATTGATAGATTTTGCAAACCCAAAGTTTTGAGATTAGTAAGAATTACTGCTAAGAGCTATGAATGCTTTTATCTAATTAAGATAATATACTGTGTTGCCTAATCAATTATTCTTGTCTGGTATTGATCAGAGTATTTATTAAAATATTAGTGTTCCTGGGAATATGACACTTATTATTCACTCTGAAAGAATTACACAGTTTATAGTGAATATGCAATCTTGCCTCTCTGCTGGCCAGAGCATTTTCTCCTGTTTTCTGTAGTGTCCTGTATTGTTACATAATGCAGCTGGCAGCTGCTTCAAACTAGTCATATGTATTCTTACCTAAAGCTTAAGCCCAGAAAGCACTTGTAAATTCAGTCTGTAAAGGTTTTGTGTCAGCATTACCTTTGGCTAGCATGTAGATAGAGATATTTTATTAATTTAGATTTTTTTTAAGAAAGCATCAAGTACATTTGAAATTCAAAATAAATATAAGATAAAAAATGAGGTTTTTAAAAGATTTGAATTGGTATTTACATTCTTCATATCAGTCTTAAACTGGAGATGTGTAGTTAGTATATAGTACTTGCTAAGGCAGTTTTTAATGAAAAGGATGGTGTTTTTGGAAACAGTTGAGATATTTGGAAGCAGAAGTCCTGTGAAAAGTCACGAGAACTTCAGTATTTTCATCATTGCTCTATGGCCAGGCTGTTAAAATAGTACTGGGAGCAGTAAAATGCTCTCAGGGATTGCTGGTGTGTGACTTCTACATCATGCTTGCAGGTCTGACGATAACTTTTTGATATGGCAACAGAATAAAAACTAAAGAGAGTTCTCTCCCTGTCTGCCAGATGCAGCAGCAAGAGCTTGCCCAGATGAGGCAGAGGGATGCCAACCTGACGGCGCTGGCAGCCATCGGTCCCCGCAAGAAACGGAAGCTGGACGCACCTGGCCTGCTCACCATAGGAGGAGAGGTATGTGTGTGCCCAGAGCGAGGGAAATCCCTCCTTCAGAACCTCCAAGGAGCAGCTGGAGCTGCTCCTGCTGCTGCTGTCAGGGAAGTGTGTCATTTGGAAATGCACATCAGCACGGGAGCCCAGCTTATCTTGGCACAGTTAAAACGGCGTCTCCTTTTAGTTGTATTTTCAAGTGTGAATTTTCAGCAGATAATTAAAGAATATTTTTTAAGTAGTTAAATGTGAAGTATAGGTCTTAAACTGTTCACTGCCTTTATATCTGTTTTCTCCTCTGCATAACCTGAAAAAATGCAAAAAGAGTAGGGAATGAAGTATCTGAAAAACATAACTGTAGTCTTGCTTACAGTTTGAACCAAGAGCTTGTAGTAATACCAGTGTGGGTTAGTGATAAATATGTGTCCAAACTTCTTCCAGAACATCAAGGTGTCCCCCACCACTGCAAAGATGAGTTTATAATTGTGCTAAATTGTAATTTCCATAAGAATAACGTGCTCTAGAAATAGGATCGGATTCATTAGCGTGATTCTCCTGTTAAGTGGAGAAGTAGCTGTGCTACACAATAAGTACAAAATTCTCGAAAGCCTGATCTATATTAAGCAAGGTGGAGAGCCAGGGTGATGTGGTTGCACTGCTGTGGGTGGCTGTGTAAGAGCACTCTGTTGTTTAATGCAGATACACTCGGGCTGCTGCTCGTTCTGCTGAGTCTGCCCACGCAGTGGAGTCAGAGGAATTCTCCCTATTACATGCCTGTTCTGAGGAAAATGCAAACATTTTGTTTTGAATAGCTAAACTAACAGTTTTGGCTCAGACATTTGACTGTCTAAATGCCAGGCATTTCCAAAGGCCTTTTTGTTTCCCATTTTGGATAGCTTTTATCTGACTTCTCTCTCTTTTCGTGTGCTAAGACTAGTGCTAGGGAATTAGCTGAGCTAGGAACAGAAGTGGATCCTGTTTATACTCTAAAATTGACTTAGGTCTTCAGATACGTAGAAGGTGCTCCTGTTTTTGGTAAAATTTGTTTCAGACTGAGGGAGTTTCTTGGGTTTTGCATTGTCCTGTTACTCCCTTCCTTTCAGTCTCCCTCCTTTATCTTACATTCAGTAAAGAATTCTGTTCTCCTCCACATGCAGCTGTAACAAATGTCACCGCAACAGGCCCAAAGAAGCTTTCATTAGAAACTCTACTGGGTGGTCATAGCTTTGGCTTTCCCTCATTTAAAAATAATTTGTATTTACATAATAAATAATAAAAATTAAATTCTATTCCTTAGGATAAAATATTCCTAAGGAATAGAATTTAATTTTTATTGTCTATTGTGCCTTTAAAAATTATTCTTTTGTAAGTATTAATAATTTGATGAACAAAATTGTGGTCACATTCAGTGAGTGAAGCATTTTAATCAGAGCTCTATATCTGAATGGATTATGATGAACAGCTTCCCTCCCTCTCTAGAAGCTCCTTGTTCTCTTGCTACAGTGCTTGAAGGAGAAATAAAGGTCTGGGGCAAATTCCAAAGGCTTCTGGTTATTTTTGCTTGCTTTTGCTGCTCTCCTAGCCCAAATTTTGCTGAACAACTGTATTGTTCCATTGGCAAACCATCCTTGAAGTTTTTGCCGATCCATGGATTTCCTGGAGCCATGAATTGTGTGCCAGTTCAAATGGAAATGCTCCCATCCCTCTTCTCTTAGCTTCAAACCATCCTGGCCAGCTCATATAGATGGCTGGCTGGAAGCTGATTTCAAGGTCCTGGAAACTGTATCTGCATTATTCAATGTCTTTTGTAGGGAATAGGACCTGAAGTACTGTAGAAGCTGTGTCGCACAGCTTGGCTCCTGGAAATTCCCTTCCCGGTGTTCTTCTGAGCTTATTAGGGCTGCTATGCAGAAATAAACTCAACTCTTCCAAAATGTTTAGCTGTAAAAAGGCACTGGAATTTTGTATTACTTGTCTAAGACTGTCTGGTATCTCTTCTTTGGGTTTCTGGAGATTACAACCATCATTATGATTCTGTGTTCTATGGTACCAGCACCCCCTGAGCCCAGTTCCACCTTCAAATATCCAACCTCCTCGATTCTATGACACTCTGGTTTCTCCCGGCAATTTCTAAGCTGCTTAAAGCCCTTGCTACTGATAATCTCTGCTTGCAAGGTCTGATTGGCCAGAGCTTTTTTGGCCTGCACTTTTCTTTTGGTCCAAATACCCGGTTTTTGCATTGAAGTTGCTAGTCTCCTCATTAACCTTTTTTGACTTACATGTCTGCTTTTGTTTTGTTGCAGCTGGGACCCTGCATGTTTACTGATCCAAAGAGATGTCATTTACAAATCATCCCACCTTGGCATGTTCCTTTCTTTTTCCCTTTTCTGAACTAACTCTTGTTTGACACTTTACTTAGTTGCATTGGCCATTTTTCAGTGAGCAGTGCTGGATTTCAGTCCAGCTTCTTGGTTTAACAGAAATACTAACAGTTTATTTTTGGAAATGGGATCTTTTTAATAATACCCTTTTCATCTGAGCAGGAGGGTAATTTAGGAGTAGTGACAGATACTGTACTTAAGACAAGAAAGTAGATGGAAAAGATTAGTATTTCTCTATCGAAGTACTGTTTGTTAACGTAGAGAGAAACAACTCTTCTACAGCTTTTGGAAATGTGAAAAAGCTTGTGTTAATAACTGTACTTTGTTTGAGAGTATTTTCTTTAAACTTTATTTTCTGTCTCACATTGCCAGAGCTCATTTGGACTTCTTTGCTTGTTTTCAAGCCATAGCTAAATAGACCTTTTTTTTTTTGCATGACAAGATTATTAAAATTATAAAAATTATTACATTATCAAGACCAAGCCCATCATTCCTGGACTAGTACAGCTTATTTTTTTTTTTTACTGCTTTTACCTGGGGACATGGAAAATCAGCAGTTTTGGGGTGAGGTTATTTTTTAATTTTTTTTTTAAATTTGCTTCTATGTGCAACTATATTAAAAATGCCTTTCCAAAACATTGGAAAAATATTTTGTAAAACAGTGGATGAGCAGGGGCTGGGTGTTCCCAAGTAACACTGCTACCAAGTGAGTGACTGGTTTCAGACCACGAATCTGAAGTGGCCTGGGCTAATGTCACTGTGACACCTATCCCAGTCCCTGCATTCCTGCCCCTTCCCTTTGCTTGGCCCTGGCTCTTGTACCTTGGGCTGACCCATCTCCATTCAATAAACAGGAAGAAGACTGATCTAACAACAGTAAAAAGTGAATAGTTCCTGCTTTGCTTGTTGAAGTAGTTTGGCCTAGAGCCCAGTGAACAGTGGAAAAGGAACTTAAAACCAGACAGAGACAGCAAATGTGAGATCACCTGCACTTCATTCACTTCCTTTTTAGTACCTTTCGTGTCTGCTCATATTTTACATGATCTGCTAGAAACACAGCTGCCTCTGTAGCCAGCAGCTCATCACTAATTCAGAGTGCTTATTATTATAATGTGGTTTAGATCAAGAGTGAAGGAGAAGAGGTAAAGAGAAGCGAGATACCTTTGGAAGGATTCAGCTTCTCTGCCTGGCAGAGTTGAAAATACTGCATTTGTGGAATTTTTTAGGGGTTTTCCATTTCTTTAGTAATACTAGACAAAATTACTGGAAAATATGTTCTCAAGTCACAGCTTTTTGGAATTCAGAGCACGATTATCAAGTTAGGTAGCTAAGGATCCTGGCCCACGTTATGTGTTTAGCAGCAGTGCTGCCCAGGTGTCATCTGTGCTGTGGTCCTGTGATGCTCGTGTGGCACTCAGCAGTCAGTGACACAAACAGGTTACAACATTCAGGACAGCAAGCACTGAAGTTCTTCAGTTAGCATCCCTAAGCACCTCTAATGTCAGATTAAATATAAGGTTTGGGTTGCTTTTTTTTACTTAGTTGCTTTTTGATTGGTTTTGAATCTATTCAGTTAACATTTTCAATGTTTTTTTTTCCTTGAATTATAAGGCTTTTAAGAGTTAGAATTAAAATTTTGGTTTGTTTATGAAATAGATATTTTCACGTAATTGTAAGAGTTGGAGCTTTAAAAAAAGGATTAGCCATCATAAGACTAGGTCAGGTAGCTTTACAAGCTAAATATTTGAGTACTGCTAAGGTGGCATGAATGCAGAATTTGCATATTTTCAAGTCCCTCATTTCTTATTATGGAATTAAAGTGTAGAGGTTAAATACAAGTATTTTTCTGTATTTAATAATAATAATAATAATAAATTAATTTGGATTTTCATCAAGACCTATGGCTAGTATCCCAAAATATATAAATATAGAGTATATGTTTGAAATATCTGAGGGTATAATTTGTTTAAATATCAAGTGAAAGCCCTCTCCTGGTACTTGCTGGCACAGATGGTTTTTGAATACTGAGCTTCCAAAGGCAGCTTCAGGGCTAGTTCAGTGAATCACTGCTTATTGAAGACAGTCATTTTAGGGATAAGAAAAAGCCCTCTTCCTCACACAGCAGCAGAGCAGTCATCTTAAGACTATTCAGCAAACTGTCCCAAACACCATCTTTCAAAATGTGCAGGACCATATGTTGGGCCAGTGCTCAAGGGAGATCTGATACTCTGTGTGTTTTCTCATCCAGTATATTCCAGCCACTACATTAGTCAAGAAAGATAATGCTCTTGCAGACGTGGAAAGTCCCAAAACTAACAGTTAAAACAGAGATGCTTTGTGTAGAGGAAAGCTAATTACTGAAGTGATTGCAAGATGTATTTTGGGTACAAGGCACCACATTTTTTAATTAAATTAATCTTTCAGATGGTATAATTTGAGTATTTTAAAGCTGTTTTCATGTTTAGGTTTTGTACAAAACATGATTAAGATTCTGGTTTAAGACACTGAAATCTGTGTTGTACCAGAGGCAGACATAGAGAAGTTACTTAATATTACTGTCTGTTAGGTCTTTATACTTTTAGTAACTCCTGATTTCTAAGTAGAAATGTAAGGATGGATTCAGGATTATGTGGGAAGCACTTGGATATGTGCTATAGTTAGAAAAAACGACTTTTGTCTGCAGTCTCTTTTTGGTTATGCAGTACTGAACGTGATTCATTTCACCATTTCAGCTGACATTCTCACTTCATGCTTGGGTTATCCATGGACATTTCAGCAGCACCTGCAATTATTCCTCAAAACCATTGTCAGTATTTTAACAATATTAAGAAGAAATCAGGATACTAGGTAATTTTCTCTTTGGAATGGGTTAGACATGAGCTGTCTCTTGGAAAACCTCTGTCCTTGTTTCCTTCCTTTCTTGCCCTTTTAAAGATGTGTAGTGTGTTCTGCAGAAGTCTCTGTTACAGGAGGGCTGTGCCTTGGCTTCTGTCCAAAGTCTCTACTCAGTGAATATCACCCACTTTAGAAGGTCATGAATCAGCCAATATATGAGGCATAACTGCTTCTGACAGACCCAAAAGAACTAGAACCAAGGCATAGTCTTTTCTATTGAGGAAAAGCCCCAATCATCAGCATTGGTGTTCTCTGAGCAAACCTTTAGGCTGTTCTCTCACCTTTCTGGAGCTAAAGATTATTTTATGGCATCCACTTCGAAGATCCTTGGAACAACTTGTTCAACAACTCAAGTCTCAGCTTCATCATCCTGCTGTATGGTTGGCTCTTGATAAATTACTTTTTTAGTTTAAAGTGGTCAAGATATGTTTAGAAAGCACTGGAATCTAAAGCCCCTTTACAGTGGTTAAGCTTGAGTTATATGAAAGAGATGCAGTGGAGCAGAACACCTTTGCAAGCATTTATGGATCAAGAAGTTAAAGTTTGCATTTTGTGCTTTTTAAGCCTGTAGAGTAAGAGCAGAACAGGAGGAAATTTTATGATTTGTTGTATCATTACCTTTTCAAGCACTCTCTGCTCCATGTCTCATTGACATGATAGAATGCAGTGTTCTCTCAGACCTGTTTTGGTGTAGGATGTCACTGCTGCTGACAGTTATGGTTTCATTTGAGGTATCCCAAAACTATCACTTAAATTTATGGGTTTGAATTTTCAAGGAGACAGAAGAAAGGGTCCGTCCTTACATTTTTTTAAAATGGAATTACATGCATACTACTTTATAAGTCTTTGAATATCTCAAGTTTGTCTTCAACTTCTCTTTTACTTCTGTTTTGTTTTACTTCCTGTTTTCAAAATAAAATAAATATTAAAATAGTTCACTATAAACATGTTGATATCTATTTCAAAAGCAGTATTTTGAAACACTCAATAGGTGATATCCTAATTAGTAATTGCACATTTTTTCCTTATTCTTAAATGAATGAGATTTCAATTTAAAAATCAGTTGCCCCAGAGAGGAGTTTTCATTTTTAAAACTTTTATTCAAACTGTGTTTTAGCCTGTGTGATGATGAACTGTGTTATGATGAACACAAACTGTGTTTTTTTAGAATTCTGGTTTTATTTTGTGAAACAAAACTTACAAACATTACTCTAATGCCTCTTACAGACTTAGCAGTAAAACTAGGAAGACACTGAAGATGATGGATAATGCAGTGTTTACATTGATGATTAATAATTGTAACTGGGAGTGCATGTGTAGAAATACACTTCTGTGCCTGTTGCAAACAGGCAGGAATACAGACAGGGAGTCAGGAGGCAGTAGAACATTTTTGCATGGATCTCACTTCACAGGAGGAAAAAGCCAGGCAGCAATGCAAGAAAATAGCAAGCGGACTCTGTGCCAGGAAAAACATTCTTTTTTACTAGTAGAACAGGTTTGCATGCTGTGAGTATTCCTTTGATCTATTGAGCACAAAATATTCTGACAGAGGTTCAATGATATTAATAGTTTTTCCTTATTGGCCAAGACAAATTTGATTTTTACTTCATTTGGAGGTGGAAGTTGGTCCCACCTCACTGCCTGATGTTGATGTAGCATGCAGGAGGAGACCTGCATGCTACAGGCTATGAGAGCATTTTTTTTCTCTGCTTCTCAAAGGTTTCTACTGCATTCTTACTTAAATAGTGTTCTTTTTTTCTTTTTTCTGACTAGAAATAGAAATCCTCCTCCTTGGTTATAAATTTTAAAAATTACATTTTTTAAAAGAAAATTTTATCGATATGGTAATAATAAATACAGTTGTTTTATTTATGGCTACCTTGTAAATAGAGTGTGTGTGCAGCTTATTAGCATGGAAAATGAGGACTTGGCACAAAGACATCTGAGTAGCTAAGAGTTCATCCATTATTTGTCAATCCCTATGGAGCTCTACTGCTATTTCTGGGAAGGTTGTGTTTTTCTTACAAAAAGCTACCTTGAGGATGTGTGGGGACAGAGGGTATGTGAGTTTGCGTTTTGGGATTTTTTTGGGGAGTAAGTTTTGGGTTGAGTTTTTCTGTATTTTCAGAATTTTCTGTATTTTCTGTCTTCTCTCCGTCTTCCTGATTTTCAGAAACTGAAGGATAGAATCTATTTTGCAGTCTCTGTTTTTCTGATGCTTATAACTACAGATTTTTTCCTTCTTCTCGCTAAGCAAAACTGATAAGACTAAGAGAAAGTGTGGAATGGTCTAGCAGAGGGTTTGTCCATTGACTTTAGAAGGTAAGGCCCAAGGTGCTGTGACAATTTTAGATGTCAGTGGAAATAGTTTTTAAAACCTGACCAGAAAATTTTCAGTGTGTAACTTTTCAACCTGCACATGGAAAGATTCATACCTGTATCTTAAGGTGGCAATGTTTCCCGTTTAAGTAGTTCTTCCCTAGAGCAGTCAGATGAATCATCAAATAGCTTCATTTCCTTCTGCTTCGATCCTATTCAGTGCTAGGTAAATTTTGGGGAACAATCTTTTTCCTCTTTGTCTAAAATCTTTTTTACTGAAGTTAAGGTTTGGAAAAAATCTAAAGAACTTAAAACGTATTAAGACGCACATTTTTGGATTTTTTCAGCCAATTCTTTTATAGGTACTCAAGTAATGTGTTGGTCCTACAGAGAATGACAATTAGTCATTTAACATTTTTAGCTTACCCTGGGCCTTCGGGCAAACAGTCTTGAACTTCAAGGAAATTTGGTTGCCAGCTTCTAAAGTAAACACCCTACCTAGAAGTTGTGAACAGAGCTTATTTTACCTGTGTCAATTGCAGAACCAAACCATTGTCCAAGCTGTGTGTCCCTGTGGTGGGAATCGAACTCCAAATAAGCCGCTCCACTCCACTCTTCCCCGGCTTCTAGTGAGAGAGGGATGAAGGCAGAGACTGAGGGGTGAGATAACCATTTACTGAAAGCAAACACCAGTGGGATAGGAAATGCACAGAACAGAACAACGTCCATAGCAAAAGGGCACAGAACAGCAGGAGATTTACACACAAAAGGAGTTCCCCACCTCGGCTCAGCTCCGTGTGGCTGAGGCCAAAACAAGACCCGTTCCTGTGGCTCAGCTGTGATACATGGGTGTTCCCGGGACAAAGACAAGGTGGTGGCGCTCCCACAGCCGCATTTGCTGCCCCTGAGGCAACAGAAGCGGTGATGGACAAACCCCCACAGCGGGATGGTCCGTGTGGCGCTGCCGCTCCCGCCTGTGGCCACCCCGCTCGGCTCCGCTCGGCTCCGCTCGGGCCCCCCTCGGCCCCGCTCGGGCCCCCCTCGGCCCCGCTCGGGCCCCGCTCGGCTCCGCTCGGGCCCCGCTCGCTGCTCGGAGCTGCGTCCGCGCCCCGCCTGTGTCTGCTGGGCTCTGGCGGGATCAGCACTCCGCAGTGCTGCTCCAGCAACTTCCCTGGGGAACAAACTCAACAAAACCCCACAATTCTGGTGTGTTGGCCCCTTTTTCTTCCTCCTGAAGCCACATCCCAAGCGATGATGTGGGTGGTATAGAATAGTGATGGCCATGCCTCCCTCTGCATTGGCGCTGTGCGTTATGTACAGCTGAATGTGGTCTGTTGATAAAAAAGTGTAAGTTCTTAAATTAAAAAGTAAACAAAACAAAAGCCTGAGAGAGAAACATTTCATTCAGAACTTGCTGTCTTATTATGTGTTCAAAAAATTATCCCTTCATTTTCAGTAGTCCAATTGAAAACAAGCTTAGTGTGTAAGAAAGGGAAATGAAAAGAGGCTTTTCATGGTTTCCTTTTATCATGTGCAAGTCTTCCAAGATTTTACTGTAAGTCAGAATGTTTTTATGAGTGTTTAATATGTGCATATCATAGGGATATCTGTACACAAAATTTAAAGGCAGGTCCCTATTATAGATTTCATAAGTGATGTCATAATGAAATGACACAATATTGGCAGTTTGTGGTGCAGGCAAATTTATTTTGACCAACTTCGCTGTTCAAGGAATGTGATGCATTTTAATCTCTGTGATCCGTTCTAAATCATGAGAGTATTTTGAGCAAATACTTGTTTCATTTGGAAAGGAATGCTCACCCTTTCCTACTGTCTCCTACTGTCCACACTCCTCCTTCAGAATGTGGCTGAAATTTGCCAACAATAAAATTCAAAGGTGGAGCTCAAATATTTAAATTTTGAGCTGAAACGAGCTTTTCAGCTTTGTTAGAAGCTGTTCACGGATAATGGAACAGTGTGCTTTGCACATCCTTCCTTTGTAGGAGTGATGGCAAAGTGGGTCCTGTTTGGCCACATTCATGAGAAGTTGAGCATTGGAGCTCCAAACTTGCAAGGACATGTGCACATGCTTAACTTTAAGCAGAGTGGTGAGTTTGTTTGAAGTCAGTAATGTGCCTCGTGTAGAACATTAATTACCTGCAATAAGCTTTTGTTGGAGCGCTGTGTTCCTGTCAGTCTCCCTGCATTTCCCACTGCATGAGCTCAGCTTTGCTAATCCCTACCTGGTTCTGGTGTAGGAAAACACTTTATTTTCTATATTTCCTTCTATAGTAAAACCGGGGTTTTCTCTCTAGAAATTGTCATACTGCATGCTTTTGGGAAGTCTCATGCTTATTTGACCACAGAAGTCTTTGGGACTAATCAGTGTGTGTTAAATGCAGGTTTATGCAGTTTCCCAATGTGTCTTGAATATCACAGGCAGTATTTTGCTTTCAAAGAAATAATACAGTAAAAATAGCTAATAATGGGATCTTCGTCTTGGTGTTCCTTTTGTTACATACTCTGTTCTAGTGAATGACTAGGAAAAAAGGGGGTTTTTGTTTTTGTTTTGCCTGGAGTCAAACAGGAGCATGCTGGTTAAAGGGATTCTGTGGGGGCTGGAGAGGGCCTGAGGGAACTCGGAGAGACATCTACCACCAGCAGCTTGTCTGTTCTAGCTAATTATAGCTGGGGTACTGTTTACTTTAGTGGTGTACTCCTTATTTATTAGTTACTTGGTTACTGCTTGCCTTCAAGTTACAGGCTGGCAGCCAGTTCCTGCAGGGGAGGTGCAATAGGGAGGGAAGGGCATCAGGCAGAACTGCAGCTCCCCGACCTTGGCAAGATTTCTGACGCTGGTGGAGTTTGGGGTTTTTTTTAATACTTGCAACCCAAGAGATGGTCAAAAAGAGAAGCAGAGAAGTTAAAAAATAGCGACAACTTAAGGAAATGTTTTACTATCTTGAAGGACTGTGGTGATAAATAAAAATTATCATGAGTGTCCCCATGACTTGTAAGTCAGACTTGGGTTTTTTCTCTCCTTCTCCTCCTGTCTTTGGAGAAAAATCTTGCTTTTTTGGCCTGTGTGAAGTTACAGTGATTTGCATAAAATTACAGTCTTTATAGCTTTTTAACCAGTATGAGTTTGTGGTATTCTGGAGTCAGTTTCACGGCGTAGTTTTGCTAACGAGTTACAGATCGCTTTTCCAAGCATGACTCAATATACACACGGACATTTCACAGTGTTAACTGAAACTAACTTGAATTATTACAAAACTTGGGTATGGAAACCATGGGCCACTTGGGAGTCCCAGTCCTTAAGAGTCAGACTTCTGGGCCGTTGAACCACTTCGGGAATTCTTACCCTACGTCACCCTCCAACTTTTCTGATGAGCTTTGAGCTGGCTTGTGGATGAAGTGTCTGAAGGAGGTAGTGCAGTAGGCATATTTTGTTATTTCACTGCTTTTGTTATTCTGTTTGTAGTATTCTTGGTATAATAATAATCTCAGCAAACAAAAGGGCAAAGAACAGCAGTATTGTGTGGGAAGGCAAAGGAGAAGAATTATGAGGTTTTCTGCAGCTATGTTTGAGAAAGTAGAAGGTACCATAAATAGTGATTTGTGTGCTACAGCAGCATGAAAATAGTGTTGGTCCATGCTATAGTTTTATCAAGAAAAGGGATAATTCTCCAGTCTTTTAGAGCATGACTGTCTTGCAAAGACAGGAGCCTGACGAGAGCTGAACTTCTGTGTGATGCACCAATTACTGGACAATTTAGAGGAAGCTCTGCCAGGACACTGAGCAGAAAGTTCCTTAAAAAAAGGCAAAGTTTCTATCTCCAAAGGAGAAGGTAAGGAATACAAGGAGCACAGCAGGTTAAACAGCCTTGGCCAAAGAAGTGAGTACCCCTAGGCAGACCAGCATCTCTAATCAGTGGTAGTGGCATGAGCTCTGAGGGAAGGGAAGTTCGGGCTGGTGCTCTCATGTAACATTAAAAAGGACAAGCAGTCTGTCAGGGGAAACAGTCATTGGTGTGGGATTTCTTCTCTTGATCAAAAAGCAGCACTGCAGCCTGCTTTATCTATAGGGGAGGTGTTGGCAGAGGGCATTTTTTTCCCAGGCCATATCAGTGGCCTGTGATACGTTTTTCCTAATCCATGAAAGAAGCCACCTGCATTTCTCTCTTTAGCAGGCTTTTGTTAATCCCTTGCTTTTCTCTTTTTATTTTGTTTTCATTTTTACGCTATTACAATTTTTAAAAGCAACTTCAAGAGATATCTTTACAAAGCAAAAAAATGAGCTACATCTAATGGACTTGAAAAATGTGCCTAGTGCTTGTCTCCAAAGCCAAAATTACTTTTCTCATAACTGTAAGTAATTTTTATGAATAGCATTCAGTTTCAGGACCTTGAAGCTCAATGGAAGGAGGGAAGGGGAAACAAAGTGCACTCTGCACAAGCTTCCCTCCTGCCCCTGGACACCATTGACAGCCATAGGTGTGTTGCATTTTGGTAAAACTTAGGTTGCCACAAAATTCTTTTAGCAAAAGTTTTTGTCTTCAGCTGTGTAGCTACAGTGAGATGGGATAAATTTGATGCTGCTGTTAACTTAGCTTTTATCTGACTAGGTAACAGAACAATGAAGAACTGCAGGTACTGGTCCCTGGTATTCTTTTCAGCAACGCAGGTAGTCAAAGTAATAATAATTTGCCAGTGATGTTAAGAGCAAACATACATCAATATTTCAAGTATTCTTTTAAAAATATTTCTTAAATAACTTAGAACCAATGTGGAAGGGTTTCCAGAAGAAAATTAGAAGGTAGGTTTTCTCTCTCTAAAGAAATAAATAAAAATTGCATCATTGGAAGTGTTTGACATTGTGTCTTATGTCTAGATTGAGAATCCAGAAGAATTATTTTATTTACTTCAAGAAGTATTATGAGCCTGAATCTTCAATTTGGTTTTTTTTTAATATTGTGAACTGTTACTTATTTTAAGGAGCTTAACTGTACTCTGGGACATGTTCTGTGCCTTCTCCTGGTTGAGGGCAAGAAGTAGTACAACAGGTGATTTGATTCCACCACAGATCATTCATTTTCAGTTTTGAGTGTCCAAATCACTTAAGCAATAGTATATTATTTTAGAAAATTCCTAATGAAGAGCATCTGGAGTAAAGTTTTATTAAAGTACAGGCTAGAGTCAACTGTTTATCCTAATTCTGGTCTCTCCATAACCAAATCTGGATGTGTACATAGTGTATTTCAGTGTGATGTCTGCCCAGTCTGCAGCAGTTAGTGGAAATTACAAACGTTTAATGAGCATTTTAATGCTTTTCAGTTGATATTGTTGAAAGGTGCTGAAGACGCCAATGTTCCAAGTGTCTTCAGAATTCTCTACCTTGATCTATTTTGTGGCCAATGAGTAGATATTATTCACATGTAGTATTTATTTTAGCTATAGTGATTAATATGTCAGTGTGACCTATTGGGGTTTCTTTTCTACAGTGCCATATATAAAAAAATGTAATGTAATCCATAATTCAGCTTGTGCAGCCTATGTTGGGCTGTAAATCCTGTTGGTCTGCAGTCAAATGCATTTCTTATATTACCTCTACTGGGATACAAGATTTTGTGGGCTTCATACAACTTCTAAAAAG
The DNA here is from genome assembly GCA_013399835.1 of Leptocoma aspasia. Classification (NCBI taxonomy): domain Eukaryota; kingdom Metazoa; phylum Chordata; class Aves; order Passeriformes; family Nectariniidae; genus Leptocoma; species Leptocoma aspasia. The sequence continues at coordinate 303,611 of VXAX01001775.1, forward strand.
TTATATATTGCCTTTTATCTTGGTGATGATGAAGACCAATTACTTCTTAACATAATTTTCTCTATTTTGGCCCTTACTCTCTAGGTATTATATACTGCTGTGGTAAATTTATTAAGTTGTACTGGATGTGTGGGTAGGAGATAGCAAAGCTATGTTTCTTCTTGTGTAACTGTTTTTCCAACTGCAGATTCTGCAAAATTAGATTTTTGTTTGTCATATTTAAATTATGAACATAACGTAAGCCTTCTAATTTCAAAATAATTTTTTAATGAAGCAGTATCATCTGTAACTTCTGAGTTATTTAATTAGTGCATGTACTGAGATTGATTCTTTTTTGACTTAAATGTGTAATCCTGTAAACCTTAACAATAGTTACAGTTTTTAAGAGTTTCAGGGGGGTATTTTTATCTTCAGCATTCAATTGGTTTATGTAAATAGCTCCTTTATGAAAACTTCATATTTGTACTGAGTTTCTGACACAACTTTTTTTCTGTAAGAAGACCCAAGAGCAGCTCAGTAGTAGCTTTTCATGCGCTCACCCTGCCCAAAGGCACTGCCCAGCTCTGCTGGGATGGTGTCCATGGATCCCCTGAGCTGTGTCCCTGCCCAGAGGCTCTGCTGGGATGGTGTCCATGGATCCCCTGAGCTGTGTCCCTGCCCAGAGGCTCTGCTGGGATGGTGTCCATGGATCCCCTGAGCTGTGTCCCTGCCCAGAGGCTCTGCTGGGATGGTGTCCTGTCACACCCTGAGCTGTGTCCCTGCCCAGAGGCTCTGCTGGGATGGTGTCCTGTCACACCCTGAGCTGTGTCCCTGCCCAGAGGCTCTGCTGGGATGGTGTCCTGTCACACCCTGAGCTGTGTCCCGTTCACCCAGAGCCGCTCACGCCCCATTTGCACCGGAGGCACCCCAGCACCGAGTGCTCAGACCTGGCACCCAGCTCCAGACTGCACATCAGAGAAAGCCTGCACCTGCCCAGGCTGTCCCTCTAGTGGGAATTGCTCTCCCAGCTCTGGTAACAGGACACTTCTGGCTGGCTGTGCCGGATTGTCCTGACATTTGGAATACAGATCCATGAGAAGCATGTCATGTTAGCAGAGCACTACAACAGTCATACTTTGTCTCAGTTGATGGGGGAATTGCAGCACACAGGGTAATTCGTGTTGACAGTAAGAACTTGCAGATAGGCAGCCTAAAATGGTGAAATCATTATAGAAATTTATTTAACTGGTTGAGTGGCCATAGCAGATTGTTTGAGCCAGCCAAATCTGAAGACTGTGAGGGAGGTTTCTCCTCTACTGCCTTTTTTTTTTAAGGTTAATTTTTGGCTTGTTTATATATATCTTTGGAACATGTATTTTTAAGTCTTTGAATATCTATACTAATAGCAAGGTTAATAGTAATTGATAAAATATTTAATATATATTTTCATCTTTGTTCAGACATCTAAAAGTTTTGTTTTCATGGTTAAATTTTGAGGAAAAATATTGAAAATAAGGCAGTCCTATAACTGAAAATAAATCCATCGAATTTTTCTTTACATTTCATTCTCTTTAGAAGAATGTGTTAGCAATTTAGTGAATAATATAGTTTCACAACTTGTTTTAATTAATTTACAAAACATTTTTCGATTACTTGTTATTCTGTGGTTTTAAATCTATCTGTGACAAAAATCAGAGTTTTGTTTACAGAAATTGGATAAAGATGAGGAGCTGCCTTAAGTGTTTAAACAATGCTCTTTATTAAAGAATCTATTTTTGAGTTTCATTTTTTTTCTTTCAGGAGTGAGGTTTTGCAAGCTGATTTCATACTTTTCCCAAAACCACAGTAAATTCTTCTTTTAGGTATTAGCTGCGGCATAATTAAAAGAGAGATGTGACAACCTGGGTCCATACGTATAATGCAGGGGCATCCCTAAGTGAAGAACAAGAGAGATGACATTTTGTCACTGCATTTTGTTTGCAGGCAGTGCCAGCTCCTTTTGCCTAAGTGTGACAGTCTAAGCTGTCTTCCTGCAGTTTTTGTTCATACAGGACGATGGTGGGTTTGAATGAGACAGGGAAGCCTGTTGGTCTGGCAATGTTTGTAATGCATTATTATTTTTCTCCAAAGCACCTGTTTCCACAGCCAACCCTGTGTATTTATTATTACAGGCAATTGGCTCTGAGAAAGAGACCTGGCAGCACCTTCTCTTCCTGACTTTAACCAAACCCTAACCAGTCACCTACATTTATATATTTCCTTAGAACTTAATTTCAACAAGTTTTAGTCATACCCTCTAGGATCTCCATAATACAATTCTGTAGGTACAGCAAATTCTTCAAATCGCCGTTAGCAGCAGAGCACACAGGCATGTTACAGACTAAGCACCAGAGACCTAAGTCTGTAGAGACATGTATGCTTTGAGTATTATCCATATTAAAAAAGAGATATCCCAAACTTTGCATTGAAAAATATTTCTCTGAAGGGTCTCCTTTAGTGTAAATGCTGATGTGTGTTGCCATTAAAGGGTTGTGTGGAGAGCGCTCCGTAGCCTGGTAGGGTGGGAATTCTCCCATTGTCAGTCTGGCTCTGCTTCCATTTGTGGCTTATTCTAGCTGGCTTTATCTCATGTGCTCTTATCTTGTTCATTGCTATTCATAAGCCATACTTTGTGAAGATGGGCCTTTATTCATAAGAAATATTTGCCAAGTTCCTTGTTCCTTTATGTAAAGGAACAATAACTACTATTTGAACATATATACCTTTGATTTGTTTTCATTCCCAGTTTAATTATGCAGTGTGTATTTTAGACACATATGCCAGATTCTTGTCTTACGTTAATTTGCCTTTGCATGTTAACAAGCACAAAAGGCAAGCAAGCAAAAGCAGTATTGGTCTCTAGGTACCATCTCTGTGCTGTGGTGATAGGCCTGCTTTAGGACAAGGTAATAGCCAGGTGGTTCTCAGCTTCTGGATCATTTAAGAAAATTGTCTCCAAATATGTAGAAGATGAAAACCTGGCAAGTCGTCAGCTGTATGAGAAAAGAGATCTCTGACATTTGGCTCCACTCCTCTCTTCTCCTTTTATTCCCCAAACTCCTGCTGTGTTCAGCTGGGGAGAAAAAGGCTGGTTGTGTAGTTAGGTCGTGGTAAGCAAGTGGAGAGCATAAGGTGCAGTTCTCAGTATTTCTGGTAACTGGTGTAAATCCTGTCAGCTGGAACTGGTGTGTTCCAAACCTCTTCCTTTAGTTTTTCAGGCTGGGCAGTTGAGCTGAGCTATGTGATAGTAAGGGAGAAGTAATTACTAAGAATTCTCAAAGCAAATGGAAGTGCATGGATCTGGGATTGATGTTCTGATACGCTGCTACACAGGTACTGTTTAAGGTTACCACTTCTGATTGAAGTCTCTTTTTCCTTTGTATGAAAGCAGCATAATTAATTAGGCTGTAATGAATTCAGTTACTGCTAGTTTGTCACCTGAAGAGAGAAGTTCGCAGAGCAGGCTGAAATCCAGCTGAAAATATGGTCACAGTTAGTATTTAAACAGCTCTGCTAACATGTGTAGTGTAACAGTAGGCACCTTGGGGTTAGGCTGGGAAATGTGTATTGTATGGTTTGAAATACACCTCCAAAAATAAGTGAAAGATGATACAAAATTCTCTTGCAAATTCTGAATGCAAACAATACTGTTCTGCAATGCATTTTACAGGTTGGCAAGGGAATGTGTCATTCTAGGTAAGGAGTTTGCAGCTCTAAATGTTATCTGATTTGTATATTTAGTTTTGTCTTCATTAACAAAAATCTCAGATTGTTTCAGTGTGAAAGTTGTGTCAAGTACAATCTATACCCTCAAAATCAAGAATCACCAAACAAACCAATGTTTTGGCTTGTGGTTTCGGTTGTTACTCTTGGTGATCACTTACAAGCGTCATTTGAACAAAGGTGATGGTTTTGGTGCTGTGCACAATTTAAGTTATTGTTACTGTTTGTGCTGTTTTCAGATGTCAGTGCTGTTTGAATCCTGTCTGTAGTACAGTAGGAAAAATACATGGATATGTTTATTGAAAAAAAAAAAGAAAAATCAGGTGCTATGCACTGCTTTATTTGCTTAGGTGATTTTAAAAATGCTTTTTATTTATATTACTGAGGGAGATTATATTTTAGCAGTGCCTGTTTTCTCAGGCTCCGGAAGGAGCGTGCCAGTGCAAGGACTGCTCTGGTTGCCATCGTGTCGTGGTTGAGGAGGTCACTGCCATGGGCTGGGGCAGAGGGTCTGTGCAAGGGCACTCACTGGGGGCAGACCCAGCTGGGTTCTGGTTCTGGTGGCCCACGTGAGCGGGGCTGGGGCTGGGGCTGGCCCTGCCCCAGTGAATCGGGGCGGATCCGCAGGATAATGACTTCAGCGGGGGGCACTGAGGAGCAGCTGGGGGGCACAGAGCCCTTCATCTGCACAGCTGGATCCAGAGCGAACATCTGTCTGTACTCTTAGACTCGACACTTGTGTTAATACTGGGGGCTGTATTTGCATTTGTTAGATTATTTTGGTAACAGTACTTTCCTGTCTCTAGTGTTCCATTTCTTTCCATAATCCCCTCTCACAGCAAAATCAGTATTGGCAATTCAGAAGAAACAGAACAATTACTTTCATGTAAGCCTTTAACAATTATTAACTTTCCTATACTTTCCCAGCAATGGTTATATGTGTAAGTCTCAGTAAAGAGCAGCTGTGGAATGAAAATAAAGGAATTAGACAAAGAAGCTGTTTAGTTGTGCTGGGATTGCCATTGAAGAGCTTTGTGTGAACTCCCTCCTTGGCAGTCAGAACTGAAGAGGGGTGTCTGTGTGCTCGTATTCCTGGGATATTTCAGTCATGAAGCTCCTCTCTGTGCCTGTGAGGAAGTGAATGGATGATGGGAGGGCAGGATATATGAATTCACAGGCCAAAGCACACTTGACCATAACTGAGTTGATTATAAACATTCTTATAATAATTCAATGACAACGTAAAGAACACAGGTAGGAGAAGCTTGCATTCACAAAAGCGGTGTTGGAAAGGAGCAGTCTTGGTATCTGTGAAGCTTCCCTGCTCACTCTTATTCATGTCTTTCCCTTTTCTTATATGTTCCCTATATGCTTCAGAAAAGCAAATCTTGTAAACATTTGCTCGGTTTTGGCATAGAATAATAAAGCAGAGAAGTGTCACATGAATGATTGTGACACTTGTACAAATGTCTGTGAGCTCAAACAAGACAGGCAAATTATGTTTTGACCCATTAACTATAGCTGTCTTAGGTAGAAAAAAAAGTGCCAGTTTATCTAAATACTTAACCCAAGCATGCACTTCAGACTTAAAAAATTTGCAGAATCATAGCTTCTAAGATTAATAGTTTGCATATTAAAAGCATGTCAAGATGCATCATCGTTCCATCTTCGGTCTACTGAGAAATCACAGTTTGGAGTGGATGGCGGGCAGGAAAATCAAGCTGGGTGTTTTGATTCCCTTTCACACTGATACAGACCATCCTTTTGCCATTCCTACATTTATCCACTTAATCATAATACTGTGGAAAAGAGAATGATGAAGACTTTGGATATGTCATTCTTTAGCATTATCAACTTCCCAGATTTCCTTTCAACTTGTCATAGTGTCAGGATTCTGGGGTGGTGGTAAGAAGTTCTTTACAACGTGGTAAATACATCTGACTCCCCATAAATGAATGTGGGGTAGCCTGGTTGTGGGGCTCAGATGGGATGCTGCAAATAATTTATTTTGTCATTTTTGAGGTTAAAAAAATTTTTAATTTTGATGAGTTTTTGATAAAAAACTCCAGGACTGTGTAAATTTTTCCATGTCTCAACATAATTCCAATTTATCATTATTTCCTTTCTAGTGTAGTGTTTCTGTAGTTACATACTGCCTTGAAGCCTGATACCATGTGAATTTTTTCAGCCAACTCCCTGTAGCCTTTTGCTAGAAGGACCATTCAGTACCTGTGTGTTGCTGGGGCTCAAGATTCCCATCCTCTGCCTTTGTTCCTGTCTTCTTCCTTACATGTTTCTTACTTTAGCTTTCTCTACATATGGAAAAAAAAATTAAATCAAGACAAATTATTTTAGTGCTGGAGTTCATTTTTCAGATTTGAGACCTCACTTGTGGAACAGTTTTTGAAAATTGTATTAATGTTAATGAATTCTCTGCTACTTGGTTTTGGTTATGTCATTGATAATGTGATAACACGTAATAGATCTCAAGAATTTTGGACAAAGAATGAATATTTTGAGTATTCTCTTAATTTGAGCATTCTAATGGGTCCTCAACGTGCAACCTTTTATTAATGTGAATATTTTGGAACAAGATGAGCAGTCTGTGGCAAGTAATAAACAGATTGAATGCACGTTTGTGTAGACCTCTTTAATGGGAACGAGGAAATGAGGTTGGATATGCTTAGCTAGGAGATAAAAAGCACATCTAAGTTAAAAGGCATAATAGGAGTAAAAAAGTGAGGCACAGTTTTAGACTGAAATGAGAGTGAAGACTTGGCAGAATAGATTTGCCTTAAGTCTATGATAGTTAAAATAACCCCATTTTAAATTTTGAAACTGTAATTTACATGTTCCTTTATTATTATTCAGATTAATACTAAAAGGGCAGAAGTCGTCCAAGGAACTTATGCATTAATTTTTTTTCCCTTTCACCATTCTGCAGATTTGTTTCAAAATATTATTCTAGTACCTTGAATTTTGTTGCTATTTTTTGTTTTGACAAGTTTTCTTTCTGACTGTCTATTAATGCTACTGAGAAATAAAGATGCTTTTACAAAATGCTTTCAAGCACAAAAGGAGATGGTTTTCAAGAGATTATTTTACATATTTACATATTTTACCTTAAGCATTTTGTAGTCACTGCCTACTGGTGAATGTATCAGATTTTTACACACACTTTCAAAATGAACCAGTTTTGCTTCTAAGCCATTGCAAAGGGAGGAAATGAATTCTAACTTTTTTCACTTCATTTTCACATCCTCACATTTCCTTATTTCACATGGTTTAAAACAAAATGCCTCCAGCATTATTTTTCCTTTCTCAAGAGCAAAGTGAATGTGACTTTTCTAAGGGGGTCACAGGATGCCTTTGAGGCCTGTGGGTGTTACTGGACTGCTGCCTGCTTTCAGCTTAACTGAAGGGCTTGTCATAGTTTTCATCTCCTAAGAAATTAGCCCTAGGTGCTGGCCAGAAGCGGGAGAAGGCAGCATTATGAGTCCCACGCTGGTTATTTCCCACTGACATCAAATCCTGAGGTTTTTAAATTAATCCTGCACAAAGACAACCCTTCATTTTGGTGCCAGTTTGAAATTAGACTGCAATAATGACCTTTTAAAGATGTCTAGTTGCTAAGATAACCCCCTGTTGAAAGCTGAAGGTGGCTCTGGCACCCCGTGTTGATCAGACGTTCCCGAGCAGTCGCAGGTCCCGTGGAGGTGCCGGGGAGCCGTGGCCAGTGCCGTGACCTGTGTGGCCACCAGCCCTGACAGGCAGAGCTGCCCGAGCCCACGGAGCCCCACAGCTCCAGCCAGAGGCACACAAAGGGTCTTTATGGAGTTCCAGGGGCAGATTAGTTACACACTGGCAACAGAAGGCTTGCACAAAGGGCTTTGGCCATCAGGAAAAGTTAATTCTTGGCTATGAGTGTGGATTGGAAGCATACCTTCTAATGCTCTGACACTGGCTGCAACTGGAAAAGCTTGGAAAAGGAAGTATTAACAGCAACTGTTAATATAAACAAGAAAGTGATTTAATACACGCTACCCCCAAGTGTGAAGTGGAAGCTGGCCCAGGAAAAAACATGGGAAACGTGGAACAGATCTGCATAATATACAGGAGATTTTTGTCTATTGGAATAAATAGAAATTTGTGTTGGTCCTAAACTAAAATTACTCACCTAATCATTCCTGTCTTTTCACCTTGGGGTTTTGCATCATAAGCCTGCATGAATTTACCATGTGCAGAATTGTCTTTCATTACTAGTAATAAATAGGTATACAGCTGGAGATGGTACCTCTTTGTAGTCAAAATAAATGTGTGTAAACAAAGGCAAGAAACTGTATATCTGTGACAAATTATTTTGGTAACCATTACCCTTAGCAATTGTTTTTCTACCTTTAAATTATGAAAAAAGTTACCATCATACTTTGTTTTTATTAAAGGATATCTATGCTTTTTGCTTGTAAGAATTGAATGCTCTTTTTTTTTGGAGGGTTTCCTAATTTGGCAATGCTCAAAGGTGGTTCCAACTGTAGAAGAGTATAACTTTGATTGCTGAGACAAATTTGATTATGATTTCAACTATATGTGATATTTTTATATATCACACATAGTTGAAATCATAATCAGCTGTTTAACCAGCATCAGTGGCATGTTTTCCTTTAAACACTGGAGTAGGTCCTATAGAATGAGCACTTCTTTTCTGTTTAAATACTCCACCTTTGACTATTCAGTTATATTTTAGTTCTATTCATCAAAAATAGAAAATATTCATTAAACATTTTATTATTTGATGGTGTACTCCACCATCTGCTGCCATGATGCACACAACTCTTGTTTTGAGAAATGTACTGTGGAATCTTTGTTTGAATCTGTAGATTTTGAAAATGCACAATATCCAGACATTTAAGCTTTGCTTTTTTAAGCCTTAGCTCTGTTAGACATTTCAAGAGCTTCTTTACAGCATTTCATAAATTGTTTATCAAAATACAGACATAAGAAAAATACCATTTATGTGTTCTATTTTTCTTTTGTGTATTAAAATAGTGGGATTACTTGCTTAATCACTTAGGGAGGCAGAAAATTCCACCTCTTATGATCATTTCTCTTCTTTAATACATTTCACCTAGTTTAGAAGTATGGATCAGAAACTCGCAAGGAAAACTGATGCCCTTTCCTGCAGCTAAATTAACAAGAATCACGTGGAAAACAATCTGAGCCTTGTATGAAAAGGGGAGCCATTAAAATTAGCCCTAAGCTATGGACTGCACCCAATATCACTAGAACTGCACTCACTGCAGATGTGGAGGCTGGCTCTCAGGCAAACTGAGCTGTGTTGTATAGCTACAATTAAAATCAACTCCTCTGCCAAAAAATAAAAGGGAGGAGGGTAGAAGGAGAACATCAAAGACAGATTGAAATGTGTAGTTAGTAATAAGAGTGGTCTCCTCTTGAACCAAGCCCTGCAGCGATTCATGGCCCCCTTGTTAATGAGAAATTTTGACCTCTGGTTTGTAAGTTAAACTTGTAATCCCAGCTAATGAAGTAAATCAATCCCAACTTCAGTCTGTTGTTCCCATTTTTCTTTTCACAGTGTGTCTGGGAGTTAGTATCCAGGTCTACAAATACAATTTGGGGGGAAAAAATTATTCTGCTGCTATGTAACTTTTTCTGCTGTGCAGATTCACTTACACGTATCTAAAGCAGGCAGATTATTTTAACTTGTCTGCGTGCTTGTAAAATGTCCTGTTGGTTTTGGGTGTTTGTGACATTTAAATAATAGGTCTGAGTTAACATTTTAAAAGGGAAGCTGGATTTGTAACTATCCAAAAATATTTATCTCCAACAGGTTTAAGCTTTAGATGTGTGGATTGATGTGAAATTATTTGAGGAGTCGTATTTTAATTCTTGCTATATGTTTAAGGGCATACTGTTGATAGTTTTGTGTCAGAAAAAGAGTCTTCCACTGCAGTCTCAATTCTGAGAGAAAACATTCACTCGCAATAAAATGAACAAAAAGCCAAGATGCCAATTTTCATAATATGTGGATCATCCTTTGAAATACATACTTTTGTGTCTTGTGAGCCACCGAGTGACAAAAAACCCAAATCCAGCCCAAAAGCCCTGGTAAAGCCTCTGAGTTGTATTCTGTCTCACACCATGTTATTAAGGGATCTGTAAAGAGATCAGCAACTGATATAAAAGGAGGTGATGTCTTTTTGGCAAAAATAAGGCGATATCAGATTCATAATGTGATCCCTTAAAGGAAAACATAGCTAGCTAGAGACAAAAAAAAAGACTTGTAGCTGCTTCATTTTCCTGCTGCGTTAGTATCTGGTAGTGCTGTGGATCCTTCTGAATGACACAGACCCTTTTTTGTTGCAATATGTTTCGCTCCAAAGAGAGTTTTTACATTATTTTATGGCTATTTAGTGCTACAGACACTGTTTACAGGGGAAGCATTTCCCAAACGAAATGTATTTTTCTAAATGAAGGGTGCACATGCTCCCCTCTTGCTGCATCTCTGCTCTCCCTGCAGCTGTGGCCTGGAGTGGTGCAGAGTTTTGGCTCCCAAGTTTTTGGCCCTTAATATTAGTTTCTCATATCCATATTCCTGCAGTTTGGTCAACAAACCTTACCCTGTTTTACAACCTTCTGTAGATGTGGCATGTGTTTTGGTTTCTGTCATGAAGAGGGAACAAATGACCACATTCTGCTGTATTTTATGCTATTTTATTATAGGAAAGAGTAATTTTTTGCACAGTGAAGTCGGCATCTCCGGGGACTGCCCCAGAACAGCAGCTGTTTTTCCTGGGCTGACCCCGGTGGTGCTGTGTTTTGGTTACCTCGGGGACCAAGCCTGGGCTGTTCTTTCTGGAAGTAGGAGCTGTATTATTTTTATGCCTTTAAAAGAGGATGATTCTTGCCTAGATTTGATGACTTGCTGCCTGAAAGCCACAGTGATTTCCTCAGGGCAGGCAGTGGTCAGGGGCTGTTGGTGTGCCCAGAGGGACGTGTCCCCCCAGGCAGGGACACAAAGGCTCCTGCAGAGCTGCAGTGAATGACCTGTCAGCAGCAGGTGACACCTGGCCCTTGTCTGCCCCTCTCTAACTGATGGACACTGGGGAGCCCTGGGAATGGGAGATTCAGGCAAACCTGGAGAAAAAGGCCCTTTGTAACTCACTGAAAGCTATTCTGAAGCTGTGCCTTGCAGTGACAGCCCCTGAGGAAGTGCCTTTCAGCCTTTCTGAGAAAAGCAAAGCACCTGGACTGTGGGTCTGTAAAAAGAGCTGAGTGAGCAGAAGGTTCTGGAATAAATCCTAGAACGGTTTGGGTTGGAAGGGACCTTAAAGATCACCTCGAGCTTTTTCAGAGCACCCACGAGTTGTGGAGAGTGAGATGCAAGAGGCATCTCCTAAGGAAAGGGAGGAAGAGATTTTCTGTAAAGGAACAAAATATTAATGCAGTCCAAATATAGAGATTATATCCCCTAATAAGTTTTAGCCTGTAATGTATATTTTTCCTAGGGATCAAATGTAGTGGAAATTTTTATTACTCGGAGTTCCTCTGTATGTAGAGGGACTATAAGTTTATAAGTAACACATTAAGTGTTACCTGTGATCTTCAAAGTACACGTGCAGGGCTAGATTAAATGTATACTGTTTTTGTTTGTGATAATACTGCACAATCATTAACATTACCTGTATTATTCTTTGAAGATGCTCATGACCCTCATAATGATTTGAAGCCGGTTGCCTTATACTGCTGCAAATCATTAGTGCATTATAAGTAAGACTTTATAATAACCTACTTTTTGTGTCTAAATTTAAAAGAAGCTTTGTTAATTGTGACAACAAGTGGAAAAAGGCAGCAGAAAATCTGTTCTCAAGTGATATACCTTAGTATATGGAGGATCCTGTTGTGAAGAACTTCGAAAATAATCATGGTTTATTAGCTGCACAGTCTTTTCCCCTTTGTTTCTATTCATTTAATTTGAAGTGAAACAACTCAGCATGCAAAACTAAAATTAGCTGCAAAAAAGGTGTAAGTGAATAAACAGGCAAATCCATTAGAGTCGATGGGTTATTGGATCCCTTGCCATTCCTCAGATGGCGGCCTATTAAAAGTGGTAATGTCTGCCTCCAGCATGGCCTTGAGGCACAGGGAAGGCCAAGACAGGCATATTTCACATGCATCAGACACAAGAATTAAATAGACCAATGTTCCCTAAAAGACTGAAGTACATCTCTTTCTGACGTTCATCTCGGGCAAAAATTCATTGATCTCAGTATGTCCCTTGGCAATTATAAAATATTAAATCCAAGTCACACTTTTCTAGTTGGCTTAATTTTTTCTCTATTCACAGCTTTCTATTTGATCAATTTTAACAAGTTAGGAATAGCATCTAATAATAAAATAAATCTGCAGAGTGAAAAAGTTTGTTCATTTCACATTCTTATATTTTTATATTTAGTTTTTAGACTTGCCTGTCATTTTATTGTGTTTTAAATAAATTTGCACACTAAATAGATGAAAAGAATATATATTTATACACTCAAAAACCCCCTCCATGTTCTCCTCTGAATTAGCAGTTTCTTTTTAAAGCCAGGTATTTGTATGTGGCCACAGTATTGCAGTGAAATCTGTATTTTAAAACGAAATCTGTGTAGTTAATCAGCATCATTTTTCCTAGTCTCAGACAATAATTATTTCTGCTTCATGTTTCTCTTATGTCAGGCTGGAAAATATAATCTTGGTGGAATCTTAGTTCTGAATTAGTACTCACATGAGCATTTTTGTTTGTTTGTTTGAACTGAAATTTGGATTTGTTTGTGTAAACACCAGTCAACCAAAATGAAAAATAACATTTAGGAACCTGTATCTGTTTTAATATAAATGAGGAGATTGTAACATTTATTACAGCAGAATGAATGTCTTTGCTGATGAGAGAATACCATGGGGAGATATTTTCCATCTGGGTATTCTACCTGTTGTGATTGCTCATTCCCTTCCTGCTCGGGACTCTCATCTGGCTGGCACATTACAGCTTTCCATTCCTGCAGTAAGCTCTTTGCCCAAGAGTCTTGGCTGAAAAGATGTCAAGAAGAGTGCTCAGAGTCTTGGTTGGCTGTCAAAAAATGACAATTTTGATAATTTACTATCAGCAAAATTAACCCAATAGAAAGGCAGGGGAGGCTAATCAGTAGATCTTTTCAGAATTTTCAAATTTTCAGAAAAGCATTTTTTTTCAAACTGGGACAAACAGTTTCAAATTGGGACAAAGAAATTGCTTTACATTTTGGAAACAAGACCCTTTGCCATATCACTTTTTTTAATACACCTAAGTTGTTTTTGCTAGCAGAAAAACTATTTTAAGTGTTAATGAGATAGGGAAAAAGAGTGTGGCTGCCAGTGTAGCTGCTTTAGCACCAATGGAGGGAGATCAGTGTGCTGGCCTGGGTGCCCAGTTTCACACAGGGACACATTGGATGGCTGGTTCTGAGCTGTCCCCATTGAGTTTCTAACCTGGCAAGTGTGTCCCTGAACCCCGAGCCCAGGGGTGTCAGAGCAGGGTTCCTGGTGTGTCGCTGCCCCCAGCACACGGTGTCAGAGTAGGGTTCCTGGTGTGTCACTGCCTGTGTCACTGCCCTCAGCACACGGTGTCAGGGCAGGGTTCCTGATGTGTCACGGTGTCAGAGCAGGGTTCCTGGTGTGTCACTGCCTGTGTCACTGCCCTCAGCACACGGTGTCAGGGCAGGGTTCCTGGCTGTTCCTGGCTGTGGTCACTCCTCAGCACACGTTTGTCCCTTGCCATGAGGACCAGCTCACTGCCATGGCTGCACTGCCAGCCTGGGGAGCACAAGGGGGATATAGCACAGCTTATCATCCGTGCTTTGGGGGTTGTCTGGATTGTTTTGATTTTGTTGCTGGAGGTGTTAGATTAGAAGCTGTGCCTGTCCCTTGCTGTCTCTTTGTACAGTGAATATTGTAAGAGGGCTCGTTTCCAGATGGGCCTTAAAGGTGAATCCAGTTGCCAACTGACCAGCATCCATCTCTCCTGCCTGAGACTAACATGAATATGAATATGAAATTCAGGAATATATGAAATGAATATGAAATTCAGGAAACACAGGAACACTGTACAACACTGTACACCCAGAATCCCACTAGTTGTTGAGATTTTTTTCCTTTTTCATAGCAGTTGTGATCCAGTAATTCAAAAGGCGCTTCAAGAGCAACGTTACTCACATATTGAGGCTTGGAAAATGCAGATACAATTTTCCATCTAAAATTAATTTTTATATGTTCTTCTGGAAAAGCCACATTTTGAAAAACGTCTACAATATGGCCTAGACTAAAATGTTTGTGTATATCTCTCCCTGTACACGTGCACATATAGGTGTATATGTGTGCTTATAAAATAATTTTTGATTAGGTATCTGATTTATTATCAGCCATTTGACATAACATTATAAGCTGTCTCAAACATGGCTGAGAAAATAAAATTAGAAAAGTTGTGTTCTGTGTTTGATGGTTATGGGTTGCTGGGGTAAATTGGCTCTTTCCAAGTGCCAGCATTAGCTATTTGTTAGTGTGTTCTGGGTGGTCGTGGTGGTGGTTTCTTGGACAGCCAGCACACCTTTATGGTCAACCAAAGTTTGATTTGCATTTCTTACCTAAAGGACCGGCACATTATGTATTATTTATTAAAGCCATGATTCTAATTGGTGTTTTGTCTTAGTACATTCGATTCAGAGAGCACTTTTTGTTCAAAATGCTGTTTTCTTTATTGAGTCCCTGCTGCCATCAACCATATACCCTCAATCTCATGCTATTTATCTCATCTGCCCCAAACATAATTCTTGCCTGTTTCTTTGAATTTATAAATTACAGAACTGGGTTTGCTTTTGAAATCCACTTTAAATTCCGTATTTCAAAATGAGACAAAGTAAGATGATTTTAACTATGCCTGTTCTGACTATTTCCATGACTTTACACGATATGAAAAACTGCTCTTCTCCAGCTAGCAGTTCTATTTTATTCTAGAGAAATAAGTATAGCTGTTCTTATTTTTTTAATTCTTTAAACATAAATTAATGATAGTTTAATCAGTTTTCAGGCTGTTTACAGTTTTTTCCTAGTCGGTTCTGCATCATGATATTTTTGTACATTATATTATGATATAAAAGTAAAATTAATAGCTGTAAAAAGTGACAGAATTATGCTGTAAGGACGTACAATATTGTTTATTAAAATTGCACTGTTTAAAGAACATTTTACTGAACTTCGTTTTTCTTGAACTGCATACTAATTTTAAAGGTCAGTGTGGTTAGTTACCATAGTAGTGACCTAAAAATAACCTTTCCAGTGTACCTGTATATTTCTGATCTGTAGTGTTAGCATTCAGAAATGTTCTTTCCCTTAGAGTTTCAGCAGCTAAATAAGTTGCAACCCCTTCAGCTATACTCATAAAAATTTGCTTCCAGACAACATGGTCTGTTTATTGTGTAATAATCGAAATGGCACTAAATTGCAATGATTGCTGAACACTTAGGAATTGCATTAACCACTTAACTGCTAAACTATTTTCCATTTTCTTCCTCACTGTGAAGTATTATATTGATTTTCCTCTTAGAGCTGCTTACTCAACCTCTGAGATGAACAGAATATTTTAGTAGCCTCGTACACTGTCGTATTTTGAGTCAATCAGCAGTGACCTTGGCAAAGAATTTTCTGGAGATTTTTAAAAAAGCTATCAAGCAGAATAGCTTTGTGTGCAGCCATGTATCTTTACAGAAAACAGAGGGAAACACAAAACGTCTGTGCTAAGTGAGTTTAGTACATTAGATGGAGGATTAAATCTTTCTCTTCCCCTCTATGCTAGATGGGTTATTTCCTGTTACTTTTAATACACTGCTGCTAAGACACATGGTGAATAGTTATGAGGCCTTATCCAGGGACTTAATCCCAACCTGTAATGTGGTGCTGGGAGTGTAATTAAAAATCTAAATACAGTGATAAGTGAGGATTTCAGTAGTGCCATTGTATTCTTGGGGGTGTTGATGATTTTTTTGTTTTCTAACTGTTGTTTGTTAACTGAGGCAAAACACAAACATTAGAGTAGTAGCAAACTTCAAAGCTCCATGGCAATTGTTAGCTAAATTAGTTGTGTTGCCAAATATTTTACTTTCAAATTGATTTCCTTTTTCTCTTAAAGATTTATAGAGTTAAATTCTGGTCCTGTTTCTTTCTGAGAAAACTTGTCGGAAAAAGCAGAGGGGTTTTTGGGTTGCGGGTTTTTTTTGTTGGTTTGGGTTTTTTTTTGTTTTGTTTGATTGTTTGTTTTGTTTCGTTTTTTTTCCTAAGCAGAACCTTTCTAGAATCTTGCTTAAAAAAAAATTTAAAAAAAAGTGGGGGGGAAAGGCTGCTACAGGTAAGGAAGAGTTAACTAGAAATGGAGCGGGGATGCTGGGGGGCAGCAGTGCTGCAGAACATAGCAGTGTTCGTGCGAAGGCAAGTCATTTCCCGAAACACTGCAGACACATGGCCCGAGGCGGTCTAAAACCTTTGGAGACCAAAATGGCTCGCAGGAGTTAGAAGTAATAAGGTGTTTTTCCCTTCTTTCTCCTTCACTGAAATTCTGTAAGGTTGCTATGCATTACCAAGGAACAATGCCACTATTTTTGTGTTTTATATGGGTATTAAGATCCATTACAATTTGACATTTTTAAGATTGGTTATCCTGTAGTTTGGTGTTAAATTGAAGTTGTTTGTTTTGAATTTAATTCTTTCATTTTTCAAAGGAAAAAAGGCAGCACTGCTGTGCTGGTAGCTTACTGAAGTATGTCAGGATTTGATGTTTGAATTTAATGCTTGCTATCCCAAACTATAGGCAAAATTATCTGTAAAAGAAATCTTGGGTTTTACATTTCTTTTAATATTTTTTTTTAAGTATGAAAGGTGCTTTCTGGCTAGCTTTTCACAATCAGGTTGTAGAAGATAGTGCACATCTAATATCTTCGAGGCATACAGTTTCTGGGATTATTTTTAACACTGTGTTACACACCCAAGTCGTATTGTGCTTAATGTAACCTGCTTATGATTATTATAACCCTGCATGTTTGCAGCAGCTAAATAAACTCCACATCAAATAAATTACTGCAGAAACGTTATTAGGCCAGCAGCAAAGTTATGGACATCTGTTAACTCTTTTTTCAAATGCCGTGTCCTTACTCTTCCTTCTAAACATTTATGTTGTTAATTACTACTTAAGTACGAAGTAGCTCGGACAAAGCAGTGAAGAGCAGCTGAGGAGGATGAGACAAGTTCATGTCCCATTCATAGCCCGGCTCTGAATGCCACAGTAACATCCTGTAGCTGACTGTGTCGGGGTGAACAGCGGTAAATCGGGACAGAGCTATGGATAATGGACGGATTCTCCAGCCAGTGATGCCCTACCTCAATCAGCAGGGCAGAGTCTGAGCAGCTTTCCCCATTTAAGCCCTAAAAATCTAAGTTCTTATTAGAGCTGTTATTTTTGGAAAAAAAAAATTGCCATGAAACTTCCTCTGTCAAAATACATTTTTGTCAAAGATAAAATGTTTAGCAAAAATACATCTGTTTCAAAAACATATTTGTCAAGAAGGTTTCTCAGCTCTGAGATGACATTTCCAGTGAGAAAGTGAGTCTATTGCCGAGTGGTTGCAGCCCAGATCTAGGAGATGAAAGATGAATAGTGCCTTAACCACTGGGCTGACAAGTCTCCCTGCCACTCATGTTTGTTGTAATGCAGGATGGAAACATTGTTGAGAATTGAAATGTTTTCCGGCTTAGTCTTTATTATAAGGTAAAATGTTACACACAGAACCCAATTCATAGTTCTTTTAAATATCAGTACTTTACATTTGAAATTCACCTGAGACCAGAAGGTGTTTTGCCAACTGGCACCAAGAGTGGTCTAGGGCTCATCTTCATTTGTAATTTAGTGAATGGCAGATACCTGATCATGAAGTCAAACAGGATGCTGTTTTTCAAAGGTTAGATGGAACTTGAGAGCAGCTCTGGTAAATTAAAACAAACAAGCAATAGTAAAAGGACCTGCTGCAATTCTCTAAAGACAGTGTCTAAAAAGTTTCTGTTGGGAAGTTTGCCAGACTACTGAGAGCTTTTCATCAGCATGATAGAAAAAATAGATGCAAAGTAAGGAGTACTCCATAACTGTGTTTTGTTTCTGTCATCCGAGCAATGTCTGATTTTCAAATTACAGTCTTGCCTCTGAATGGGATTGAAGTAAACCTGTAGTACTTTGAGTATTTCCAGTTCAAGCGTTTTCCTTGCAATTGAGTTAAGCGTTGGCTCGTTGCAGTGTGGCTGTGGAGGATCACAGCTGCAAGAAACCTCTGCACTGATTCACCTGCAGCCAGACTGAGCAGACACAGGCAGGGCTGCCTGCAGAGCCCAAGGTCCAAGCTGCAGGATGGCTCCTCTCCTTTGTCCTCCTTGCCCTTGGCCACCCCAAGATGCCCAAGGAGGTCTTGGCCCTGCCTGTGCCTCTCCCGTGGCAGATTCCCACAGGTGCTCCCCAGAGTCTGTCAGATAAGATCATGGGTTGGCCAACTCCTGTTCATGGGCCAATGAATTATGCAGCTGGGGTAATTAGATGGTTTTGTTCTGTGAATCAGGATTATGCTCCTGGGGTGCCACCTAGGAAAGTCTGTGAAACTGCATAATAAAAAAGTCCTTTTTATGCAGAGGTGGAAATATTTTGAATGCAAAGAAGAATTGGTGGGGGAGGGCAGACCCGGTGTCCTCCTGTATTTGGAGGAGAAAAGTGAAGTCCAGTTGTTAACCATTACAGCTCTTACTTCCCTTGCATAGTGGGGGTGGGGAGTGTGGAGGAAGAGGCTGTTTTAGCATAAACTCCAAAAGAAACAAAGTGCTACTCTTCCCCCAAGTAGAGCTATAGAATATAGATCCATGTATGTGGTTGGAAAACACATGTAGATTTATATATTTAGGGACTCTGTATATTTGTATAGGCATCTGTGTAATAGGACCCAGATTACAATTAAAGTCAATATTCCTTAGTTAAACCACAGATTCCATGATATTCTTCAGCTGCATGTTTTGGAAGACATTTGAGGTAACAGACTAGTATGTAGTTCTGACTTCTGTAACCTCCATGCCTTATGTTTGTGCCTCAAGATAACATTGAATAACATATTTAAACTGCTCATGTGTGAAAAAGCAAAATTATATCTCACGAACTGATTTCTTCACACATTCAAAAAAATCAAATTCCCCTTTTGTTCAGATACTAAACAGGAATCCAAATGGAAGCAATGTTTGTACACAAGATGTGGTATTTCAAGATGGAGAAGATACAAATACTTTTATATACTGATTATAAAAGTTGAATAATTTTACAAAGATATTCTTTTACAAATGTAGTTTTCATTGCGTAGGCATTACAGTCTGGTTCAGTTGATAATGAGTCAGAGAAGTTTACTGTTATGATTTACTGTTTTGAGTTGAATATGGATATTGTAAAATAATAGTTTGTGATAATAATATTTGATTCTTTCTTCAATTTCATAATCCATAAGAACTGGTATTGTCAAGTACTATAGTTAAAATATAGAGGGGTATATTCTTGTGGCTGTGATTAGTATATATTAAAAATATATTTTTGTTTTCCATATGTCTGTGTGTATGTAGTAGCTTTGCATGAGTATGTATAAATTATACCAAAGCCACAGTCTTTCATGGATTTTAATTACTATGTAGCTATTTTTGAAGTTTTTGTAAATGAAGCAGACTTTAAATTTGAAGGCAGTCCACCAGATGAGCTGTTCTAGCTGGAATTAGAGCTTACTTTCAAATTCCAACATCTATATAAAATAGAACTTGATGACATGAGATGCAAGACTTAAAAGTAAAACAAAATAAAACAGTAAAACACCAAGACAAAACAAAAACCCTACAGCCCAAATAAAACTCAAAACCAAGAAACCCTAATAGTAATAAAAGTTTCAAATGTCTTCTCTCAGTTTACAGAATCTGTCCAGTTTCCTGAACTTTGGATAGAACTTAGATTTATTGCAATAAAATTAACATTTTGTTGTTCACTATGATGCTACTGTTTGGGTTTTATGGGTACAAAGGGTAGCGAGGCAGTAAGGGGTTATAGTGATGGTGCTGTTTGTGGAAAAACCGAATTAGGCCCATAGTAGGAGGTGGTTAGACAGGGACAGCCCTGAAGTTTGTTCCTGGAAAGTGTGGAATCCACTGTAGTTCCACTGAAGGGGATGCCCTTTTCTAAATAAGAGCATAATAGAAAAAAGGTACTTTGGAAATGAGTATGTAAAGGATACAGTGGGATCTTGAGCAATATTTTTCAGGATGAAGAATGTTCCAGTTACTGATTTATCTTTTTCACTGGGAAAAAAAAAAAAAAAAAAAAAAGGCCTGTAGCTCTGAAGCATAATTTGTTTAAGACCCTGGCCAGATGAAGTCACCTGGGGAGCAGCAGAGGCTTCTGAAGAGCAGTCTATGATCTGGCAGTGCATTTTGCTGCAATTTAATTTTAAAAGAGTAAGTAGAAGCCAAGATCTAAGAGCTGTGGCAGTTAAGGGGAAAAGCTGATATGGGGTTATTGAGGTTAGAGTTCAGATAGAACAGATGGTAAAATAGTTATAACCTACTGTACCATATGTTGCTGCTGCATGCATTCAGGTAGCACATTATGTGTACAGTGTGGAAAGATCAAGGATCTTAGCACAGATTTATAGAAAGACCAAAAAAGAGCTTGAAAATTTGATTTCATAATGTCAGGCCAGGTTTAATGAGAAAGATGTAATTTGTTAAACCAGACACCAGAACTCACCATTCCAGAAAGGAATACCAAAAATTAGGTGTAACACATAACTGCATCTTTTCTAATTCCCAGAAAACAAAAATGAAGCTTGTGTTTCAGGAAGTCTGTTTCAGGCTTGTTAGACTTGAATTTCTGGGGAAAGTATTTGAAGCAAAAACCAAATTCACAGCACTTGAATTCAGACCATTAAAAACAGGTTACAGTTTGATTTATGATTTTTGTAACTTTTATTCAGGGGCCAGATTGTCAAAAGAGCATGCTGTTTTATTGAGGTGCCAATGAAGTGATAAATTTCTTACTGGAAACAACTGGAGCTTCACTGGGTTAGAGTATGTCAGAAAACCTGACTGCTGATCTATAATCTCTGCTGATAATACTCTGACACTTCTTAAGGAATCTGCTGTGATACCATGAAAACAGGAAGGTGCAAGACAAGAAAGAGAAAAAAGGGTTAACAACATCAGAAGTACTGAGAGAAGAAGTGGAATAGTAGCAAGGAAGAAAAATGAAGGCAGAGAGTTGTGATTTGGAGTGGTGCTAAAGAGCCTCTGGGCTTGAGATTCATCTCGCATTTTATAATGCTCATGTTGTGTTGTATCATAATGCACTTGCTCCTGCTGGAGCTGCTGTGCCTCCCCTCCCACTGCCAGTGGTGAAAATAGGCCAGTAGCACCATTCCATGCTATGGACCACACTGGGAATTCCAGGCTGTTGTTTCCCTTGGCTCTGTAATTACTGCAGTAATCCCCTCGGTGTGTGCTCCTGTGCTGTGTCTGCCTGGGTGCCCTCTCCCAGCATCTGCTCCGTTCTCACGTTGCTGCCATGGGTTCTTGTGCCAGCTCCACTGCCTTTTGTTTCACTTAGCCAGAAATATCACAGCACCAGCCTCTGCTTTGAGCCAGTACTTTGGTAAAGGTTTTTCTTTTGTAGTTACAACCTTCTTTTAAATATAATATTCATATTTATTTTGTTTTGGGAGTAATAGATCTGATGGATTTGTCAGTTTATACATTGATTACTGTCAATTGTTAGGACCCATCTGTAAGAGCACTTCAGTATGTATCACATGGTTGATTAGGTGATTTTGTGTCTGGCTTAGACTTATTTCTATAATATATCTTAGGGTCTGCTTTAATTAGAGTTGTTTGTAGTGGAGCACTTGATTTTGACTACCTAGGTTTTAATTTATTTTAAGTAATTAATAACTATATATGTTGCAGGTGATTTTAATAAAGGAAAAGTGATAGTTGTGACATTTACTTGTTCAGTCTTCTTTTCTTGAGGTAGTCAGAGTGGTGTTCAAAACTGTCCGAATAGTAGAAATAAAAAGCTAGAGATAAGTAAGAGTAGAGCTTTAATGTTTGAAAAAAATGGTTTTCTGCATCACTGTGTCTCCTCCATGGTCATCTATAGACTGAAGACATTTATTCTTTATAGATATTGATAGGGATTGCCCAATCATTTTGTCACAGCAAGATAGAGTTGATTAAAGAATCTTTTGGAAAGTTTTTGTGATGCATTTAATCCCACTATTTATGTAGTGAGGTGGATCTGGGACAATTCTGAGTGCGTAAAAGGGTTAACTTTACAAAAGACAAGTATGCTTGAGTTCTTCTCAAATAGCTCAGTTTGAAATTTAAGGTTTATTTTTTGTTGTTGGCTGTGTTCAATGTGTCTTTAAAAGTTTGGTTGTTTGCTTTGTGGTGAAGTGGACTGGAGGATGATAAGGATTTGGGAATTTGTGAAGTTAGAGGGGATTACAGGGTTTCTAAAGTGTACAGCAAAGTTGAAATTGTCAGTAATGTGTTCATAAATTAAAATTATCTGCTTGTTACTCAAGGCCTGGCTGTCTTATTTTGTCTAATAATGGGGGGAGAAGGAAAACCTGGTTTGACATTTAGAGATTAGAGGACAGTATGAAGGAGAGGGTTGGTTTTGGAAATTCAGGGGCAGGTTAGGTAGGCAGATTAATGCTCTAATGCAGAGCAGTCAGGAGTGGTGAAGGCATGCAGATCACCAAGTCTGTCTGTTTTGAGTCCTGGAGAAGAGATCCTGGTGTGGGAGCAAGAGAGAGACAGGAAGGTGGAAAAGGACTTGAGAAAGAGCATGATGGAAACAGCACTCAGTGACCAGGATGTGCCAGGGACTCTCTTCACAGTGTGGAAGGGGCAGCAGTGCAGGGAGTGGAGCTTATTTAATGTTACTGATGTCTGTAGGAATTTGTTTCCTTTTGGGAGCCTTTTTTCTGAGCGTTCTTTGTGCCCATCTAAGTTTCTAAAATGTTTTCAGAATAAGCAAACCACTAACTCAAAAAGAACCAAGAGTGAGACGTAGTTGTAGGAAATGTGAAGAAATCAAGAACTGAATGGCTGAATGATCTGGTAACTTCTCCCTGCTGGACTCTATAATTTCTCCTTAATGTCTGAAATGCACCAGCCTTAATTATATTCCATGATATTTACAGTAATAGAGTGTTAGCTGTCTTCCACCTTTTATTTACAAATGTTAATGTCTTTTTTCCTGCACACTGGACTGTGTTCCAGCAATGTGTTTATCCTGCAAGCTGAAGGTATTAGCATTTAGGGCTTAATTTTATTGCCACTCAATCCAGAGATAACTGCATTGCCTGCTTTATTTTGGTTTGTTTAATGGCTTGGGTACGGGTAAGGGCCCTGCACTACCCTCAATCCACAGAGGAGCCTGTGGTAATTACAAGGAAAAGTTTAGATCACTGTTCAGAGAGAGTGACTAATCCACCAACAGATTTTACACAGGAATAGAGTCCTAAGGAGCTGGTAGATCTGCGGGTATTTTTGTCCTTTGTTTGGCAACTGGTGCATAAAGTCCCTTGATTGGCACTTGCACAGTTGCTGGGAGTGAGCAGGATGGCCAACAGCTGGAAACACAATTATTATAAAGTCTGGGTGTTATACATCATAATTAGGCTTAAGAACCCAAAGTCAGCTGAGATGAATGAGGGCAATTCATGCTCTCAAGAGCTGAGAAAGTGATTCTGTGTTTAAGATTTGGATACTTTTCTCTCTGTCTCCTGCCTGTCCCCCTCCCATGAAGCAGCTGTGTGAGCCCTGTGTGTGTGGGGTGTTGTGATGCAAGGGGGAGTGCTGACTTCTCCTCACCAAAAGCTGCTCTGAATGAGTCTGGTCCCCTACACTCATTCTGCTCAGAGTGTTTTCAGTAAGAGACAGGCCAAAAAGCAGCCTTAACTGCACAGTAATTATGTCTCCTTTAATTAGATATTTAAACAATTAAATTTTACAGTTATATGTGTCTCGAGATTGATGAATGTCAAGAATATTTTAATTATTTTATGTTTCTGATTTAATGAAAGTCACAATCATACAGGTTAGAAAGGAAAGGGCCACCCACTATGTAAAACTGAGATAGTTTCAAACTAATATCAAGGATATTAGAAAAAATTCAGATGGGAATCAAATATGGATCAAGGAAAATGTGAATCCTGCAAGCGGGGTTGTAGGGCTTCTCCCAAAGTTGGTTTGATGTTTCTTGACTCCCAGTGTAAGAGAGTGCAGGGATGTACAGAGTGACTAGGCTGGAGTAACACAGGCAAATCCTTAAAAAAACCTCAACAAAACAACAGAAAACAAGGGAAAAACCCTCTATGTTAGTATTGAAAGATGAGAAGGGTAAAGCACTACAGTGCTTGAAAAATAGCAATAAAAAACTTCAGCAGGATTAGTATTTCAAAGGGAGCAGCACTTGATTAAACATTTGGAAAGCATGCGAGGAGAAACATTCCAAGCAAAATGAAAATATACGTGTATGATGGAAACAGGATAAATAGAATATTCCACTTATAATTACCACGGCAAGAATGCAGCCCAAACTTAAGAATTCTTAATCAGGTAAAATTGTCATTGCTTTTAAGTCCAAGTAAGGCAGTGGGTTGTGTTGAGTTTGAGATGCTTGTGGATAAAGATGTTGGCAGGACCCGTAGCTCTCTGAAGAGCAGGTTCATGAACAAAGGAAAGGAGAAGACCCAGAGCCTGCACAGCCAGCACGTCGTGAGTGTGCTGCAGGGAGCTGGAGGATACAAGGCACTGTGTTCTTGTCAGACACCAAATGGGCAGTAGGGGTACCAAAAGATCTTGGAAAGGTCAAAGGTCTCTGCAGAACGCAGAGCTTATCTCAAAAACCTGAGGTTTTTTGCCTTGCATCAATGCAGTGATTATTCAGGCACTGCATGGATACATTGATTAAGGAGTGAAAAGTAGTTGCAGTCTGGTTCCTACCTAGAGTGACCCATTGAGGACAGGGTACTGAACACCCATCTCTTTTGAGCAAGTAAATGTCATAGCCCAAAGCTGCCTTACACTTCATCTCATTATTTGTTGGTATTGGGCAGTCTCCTCTTCTTCCCAGATAGTTTCCCACTGAAATGCCTTATAGCCTGCTTTTTGCCCCTGCTCTCATTCAGCTGGGGGGGAAATGCTGTCTTAGAGGGAGCAGTTAGTGGTGAGATTGGAATAGATGCCCAATTCCCTCAACTGGAAGATTTTGGTTTGATGCTGCTTTACCAAGCAGGTTTTTTATTATAATAGTACTTGCATATGTGACTTGGCATAATGTAATAAAGGCAAGGAGCAGGTACAAATAAAATCTTCTGCTTGTAATGGCAGCCCATTTCTTTGGGTTCAAATAACATCAGATAATTATAAACTGAAGTGATCACATCTGAAGAAAAAATTTTCACGGTATCCATGACTTAGTTTGATTTACCTTCCCCTTATTATTTCTTAATTTAAAAATTACTGCATGCTGTCTTTGAAATGTTGCAATTGTGTTGGTATTTGAAGTACTTGTAAGTACTTGTGCAAATCAGTTTTTCTGATGTTTGTCTGCAGGGCGAGGTGTGTGTTTATGTGCCCAGGGGAAAGGAGATGCATTTGCATCCAGAAGGGTGTAGCAAGTGAACGGGTGCCAAAACAGTCTGTAGGAACAGTTGCACTAAAATAGTACAGGGTAAAAATGTTGGCAAATGAAAATAACCAGCTTCTGAAGAAAGCATGGGACTAATCCTCCCTGTAAATGCTGCTCATCTGAGGGCCTAAATGATAGCTTTTGATGATGAATCTTTCTAAAGACACTTGTAGAGCCACCATGTTGCACATACGAAGATGCACCGTATTTTTGTAGATATAATTACATTTCATACAGTATTGTTAATCTTTGAGGTGCTGATGAACAGTTACTACATTTCTGTACTTTAGAGGCATCTTAATTTTAGGATGTTTCAGTGAAATCATTACTATGAACCTCAGTAGGTGTTGAATGAAGCCCTAATTTATGTGGGACAGCTAATCATACATAGTATTATACCTGTTTTTCATGTGCCTCTCAGCCAAAGATCTAATAGTATTTTATGCAAGTAAAAACATAATTGCTGCAGAATATCTCCAGAATGTTTCTTGTGATTCAAGACCTCTTATTCATAAGAGCAGACTAATAGATACCTCATCTTCCCACTCCTCTGCAGTGCATGCAGCTTGCAGAGACAAAATTCCTGGTGTATTTTACTCCATAGCTTGGCTTTGAATTGTTGCTGTATGATTCCCACTTTCAGACTTTGGCTTGAAGTGAAGTCTGCCACAAGGATGTGCCATGTAGCCTGGGAAGAAGCCCAGCGGATCTTTTATCATTATTGCCTTGTCTCTGGCTCTCAGAGAAGCAATAGCCGCAGATCAAGAGTCTGTTCAAAGCAGAGATGTCAGCACTGAATTGTTTTCTGGTGAAGGAAGGATGGATAAAATATTAAATGCTATCTTCTACTTGCCCTTATCTTTCTGTTCCCTGACAGGAATATTGTACTGTATTTCCATGGTTCTGTAATTCAAAGTTGAAGGGATGCAGGTTTGTGAAGGAAAACAAAAATTAATTGTTCAATAGTAGAAATAATTGTTATAAAAATAAGTGTAGACTGTATTACATTTGCTTTCTTCTGTGAAAGCACTTCTATCTCAAGCAGGGAACAGCATGTTTTTGGGACTTACACACTTTGATTTCCATCCACCTGCTGCTGTAACCATTGTAATTTAATGCACAAAGACTCTATTACTTTGTGAGCAGTGGGTGAGTTTGCCCATTTTGGAATGAGATAATTTTGGAAGAGATGTGTCTGTCTGCTTCAGTCCCTTTTCCCAGCAGCCTTTAAAACTTTGGGGGATCCTTAGGGGTAAAATGGGGTGTTGGAGCCCAGCAGAAGGAGGACAGAGGTAGGAGGGAGCTCGAGATTTTCAGTCCCTGCAGCTTCTGTGGGAGCTGTTGGCTTGGGTACAGCAAAGAGAGGCTGGCTGGGCTCTCCAGAGGAACAGGCTGCACCATGAGCTCGGGCTGTGCTGGCTCGGGGCCACACGGCCCTGGGGGCTGAGCAGCTCCTGCAGCCCCAGGGGTCACATGGGGACCCACCTGTGTCACCTGAGGGTGGGACAAGAGCCGAGCATGGAGTAGCTGTGACACAGTTTTGAGATGGGTGAAGGTTTGAGAGGCAGGGGGGCTCGGTGAAGGGCACAGACTATTCCTGGAGAGAGGAGAGGTGGTTTGCTCTGGTCAGTGGTGCCAGAGATCTGGGACACAAATGGGGCTTTGCTGGCCTCTCTGTGCACAGGGCTTGTTGTAGTCTCCCTATCACTCAGACAGGTTTGTTCCTGTGGCAGACTGTTATATATTTAGCTACTGACCTACCAAATCTTTGGTCAGTGTTTTATTCTGAACTGTTTGTATTTCCCTTTGCAAACAGCATGTGTTTTCTCATAGAGGAAAATCATGAAAACAGCAAACAGGCTGAGAAAGTTGGCCCAAATCTTGTGTCACATCTGACATGATTTCAGAATTGCTTCAAAGTGTGCATACTGAATGAGTAACTACTCTGATTCTTCTGAAGCCATAATTTCAGGCTAGGTAGCTTCCAGCAGCTGAATTAGGCTTGTCAATCCAGCACTGTTATTTGGAATGCTGTGAGCTCTATCCCCATCAGCTCAGGGGCTGGAGTGCAGTAAAGCTGTTCAGGCAGACAGGCTGTGACTGTCTCACTGGCTCTGGGATTACAGGTTAACCAAGAGCACGGCACCATGGTGGGGTTACAAATTCCTGCCTGTGATTTTCCAGGAACTGATTTTCTCTTCAGCCCTGGCTGGGAGCAGGAGCTGGGGGAGTCTCAGGTGCTCCCCAGCCCCTGGAGCCCTGCAAGGAGAGCACAGGAGAAGCTGGGTGCTCTCTGCTGTGTGCTGGGCTGCACTGTGGGATGTGCCAGCTCCCAGGCAGTCCCCAGGTGTGTCACAAGAAAGAATTGAAGGAGCATGGGAAGAGAGGCAGTGGGGAAGGGAGAGGCCAGGAGGGAAGGGGATGGGAAGTCACTGTCACTCATGTTTGGAGGCTGTCTCAAAATGAAGATGCAGAGAGTTCATATATAAATTACATGGGTTTTCTTCTGGTCTGGAATGTCTCAAGTTTTCCTGAAATTATAACTAGAAGTTTACTGATACAACAATATATACAACAATATATACATTGATGTATATATGAGTGTGTGGGGTTTGGGAATAGCCTGCATGTGGCAGGCCAGGAAATAAAGGAGGTAAACAATTTACAACCATTTATTCTATTATTAGACCTTTTATCTGTGTAACTCTGATTAGTTGCCATAGATACAGACAACACAGGGGCTTGTTTGGGTTGATGAAAAATCTGTCATGCTGATAAAAAATGTGATTTTTCTTGAGAAAATTTTGAATTATTTCAATTCCACTATTCTTGGCCATTATTTTTAATTATACTTGAATTCTTGTATGTAATTAAATAATTATGGCATTTAGGAGTCTATTTTTTTTTATATAGCATCTGCAGAATAAGTTTGAGTACAATGCAGTACCAAACGAACTGGTTTTTAATTTAAATTAGTGATCATATTGACACATATAAATTACTTTTCTGTCAGCTTACAGATGTGCTTCTGTATTTCTAAAATAATTTTTATGATTATTTTTCATGTTGTAAAAGACCTCTAGAACGTGATCAGGTAGCTGATGGGCTCACGAGTGTGGTTACGAATGTGTACAGCTTGGACGTGCTCTTCCTGTGTTGAAGTTCAGTATCTCTAGTGATAAATGCAATGAATATGACTTGACACATCTTAATTCCAGCTACTCTGTCCAAATAGAGAGCAGTTCCTTGCTGTAAATGTAACTCAAATGACTGAAGAAATAGTTTCATATAAAGAAATTTGTTTTTTAATTATGCAGCTTTTCTCTGCCTGTTTGGTAAGTGTGTGTGGGATGCCCCCAGTCTGGAGTGCTATGGACAGTGGTTTCCAATGAGTTTAAGACGGCCACATTCCTTTCAAGTGTATTTGTCACAGGTCCTGTTGTCAGGATGAATCTGAAATTAGTGCTGTGAGCAGGGGAGAGATGCACCATGGGGGGAACAGAGAAGAAGGAGAAATATTTTTTGAGTCAGCTTGATTTAAAATAAATACACACACAGTGGTTTCTTACAGATTTAGAAACATGGGCACAGCCCTGGCAGGGTGGGTGCATGGTCAGAGTGCAGTGAGAGGCAGGTCAAGGTGTTCCAACCTGTAGAAGACAGAGAGGAAGAGTTTAAATGAGTTTGTTTCTTTTAAGAGTGCAAACTGTTTGTTGGGTTAAGGTCTGAACTCGAAGCACTGCTGAATACATGGATTATGCACTGGGCATGTGTCTGGCCCCAGCATGGATGAGCAGCCCTTGCAGCTGCATTTCATATGAGCAATGAGGTTCAGTGCTCAATCAATTAATTAACAAAAACTGCTCCATACTGGAGAGCAGAATCCCTTTCCTCAAATGCTCTGGGTGCCCAAAGGTTGTGGGCTTCTCCCTCTATTCCCTGCAAGCTGAGCCACGTTCATTGCACTCCATTAAGCCTTTTGTGTTTGTGGTTACAGAAGAGGATTTGCCCCACTGCTGTAATTGAATAAGCAGGTATGGGAGAAATACCATGAGTGGTGCAGTTCTGCAAGGAGTCAGAGTGACTGTGCTGCACAGAGGGAAACAGTGCCATGCCTCGCTCTCAGCACACCATATATGTTTCCCCTATAACCTTTCAGTAGTATAATTACCCTTAACTGTATTCTTAATGTCTGGAGTCAAGATCCTAGAATAAGTATTTTCCAGGGAAAGGTAGGTTTGAGCAGCAGTAAGTAAATTTGGGATATTAAAAGTATTGAAAATTTTACCAGATTTCTTAGAGGTTTGAAAAATACCTTAAATCTTTTCAGAGATTGAAACCTATTTTTCTAAGTTGGAGCACTTTATTTTCCTACAAACCAATTGGAATTAATAAAAACAATGGACTCCTATGGATGAAAAAACAACTGAACATGTGTGTGCATCAGGTTTCAGTTTAAACTCCATGAGACTGCAGGGGCTGTAATTATGTCCTTTCCTTTTCTAAATATTCAGATCACAGTGTTCTCAGGCCCAGTTGAAGAATTTTCTCTCTGTATACAAAGCCAGGATGAGGTATTCAGGAATTCAGTACCAATGAACCAATTAAAAACTGCATAATTATTTAAATAGCAGTCAAAACAAGTATACTAATGTTTGTGTTTATCACACAATGTCTGAGTCTTTCTGATTTTTCCATTTAATTTTTTGATTGTTTGCTGAGTATCTCCCCACACTGAGCCCTTCTCTTCAGCAGACCCAGAGGAGAGAACTGGGGTCCCTGTGGGGACTCCCAATATGCCACTCACCTGTTCCCAGTCCTTGGATGAGCAGCAGGATTTGCACACATTTGATATATTAATGGCTTTATCTGCTGAAAATCGTTTTGTTCTTAAAAGGCTCCTGATTTTAAACTGGTCAAATACATCTACAGTGGACATGAGTGCAGCAGGATGGATTTGTCCTGAGTTGTGAGTGAACGGGGTTTAGCTTCACGGGTTTGCACTCGAGGCCTTTACTCAGCTTAACTCAGTGAGGCTCAGAACAGAAAAATAGCCACAGTAAAAAGCCCCTCATGTAATGTGCTCCGAATGAGGCTGATGATGCTCCACAGAAGCTGTTTGACAGAATCCAGCAGCTGCAGGCCGTGGCTGGTGCAGGACTCAGCTGTGGTGTTCTCCTGTTCCCTTGCAGGGCGTGGGGCTGTGCGGGGGCAGCCAGGCCNAAAGGTTTTAAAATGTTAACTCCATAAATAAAATCAACATCAAAGTCTTGCTCCATCTGGCCATTTTAGATAAGGCTGAAGTAGCTGGTTGAAGTTACACAAATGCAATGGCTCACCTAAACCATCTCCTGGCCAGGCCTGGGACAGGTTCACAGGAGTGGGTCCCAGCCTTGGTGTTCACCTAAGTGCTCACTGATGGTGCTGGGCTTGTTTTGTTTTCAGTTTACTAGCACTGTCTCGCCACTAACCATGGTGATACCTGTTGCTATTTAACTTAGTTGTAATGGCAATTTTTTTGCACAGCCAAGAGACTAGCCACTGCACACTCCCACAAATTTTATATATTTAGGATTTTTGCTTTTACTGCACAGCCCATTCCTGAGCCATTTGCTGAACCAAATCTTAAGTGTATTAAATCTGTGTGCGGGCTCTCAGCTGAGTTACCTTGACTTGCTTCCAGTTGTTTTCTAAATCTCATCAACCTTTTGCGCATTTGTAGCAGCTGGTTAGTAACAAGATTCAAAGTTAGGTTTTATTTTCTAAAAAAATGTTAATTTATTTATTGCAAAGAGTATGGTTTAATGGTGGTTTTAAAAGAGAATATTGTTCGGTAAAGATTTTAGAGTATTCTATACGGATTTTTAAAGTCGCTGTAAAGGTTTTTGGGGGCCGCTTCCGCTCCTGGAGTGAGGAGAGCGGTGAGCCCTGGCAGCCCAGCGGCACCTGGAGTGAGGACACCTCTGCCTTGGGCAGCTGCACCAAGGACCTGGAGAGGCTCCCTACAGGCACGTGGCTTCAAGCACAAGGAGCAGCTGCAAGTTCCTGCAGGTGGGGTGAATGCCTTGGAAATGCTTTGCTGAAGCAGAATTTGGGCCCACGTCAGTGTGAGTCTGAGAAATGGGGATCGAGTAGGACACGAGCAGGCAGGGGGGCACGAGCTGTGCTGCAGAGTTAACAGTGTTACAGTCACCACAGAAGGAAGACATTTGCTTATTTATCTTCTCCATTTTTACTATGTTATGCTTGCCACTTTTTTGAGGCAATATTTTTTTTGATGGGAAACCATAGCGAAAGCACAAATAGAACTATTTGTCCAATAGTTTTAAAAACAAAGGTTTTAATTATTTTTTAAGG
Organism: Leptocoma aspasia; assembly: GCA_013399835.1. NCBI lineage: Eukaryota > Metazoa > Chordata > Aves > Passeriformes > Nectariniidae > Leptocoma > Leptocoma aspasia. Next base: position 335,544 of record VXAX01001775.1, read on the forward strand.
TTTATGAAAAGCAGAAGAAAATTTATACTGCTGCTATTTAGCCAAAAGATTATTAATAAGGTATTTAAGGCCAGGAAGTGTAAAGTTATGTTTTAAATGTATTGATAATTTGTACATATTGTTTATAAAGGCCTTGTGTTTATTAGAGTTACGTTATTTTGATGATTTCTGTACATACTGGTAAATACCCCCAATTTGTGTGAAAACATACTCCCTTATTTGTACTTATTTTGTAAAGAAATAAAACAATTTACTAAAGTAACACATCAAGTGACATACAGTATTAATTTATCAAACATGAATTTCACATTGTCTTGTAGTTCTTAAGCACTGGTCAGAAACATTTTGCATTAAAATTTTAACAGAATACCCACAAACAAATATTAAAACCAAATACTTCAATGTTTTGTTGTGCTGATTCTTATCCTTTGTGAAACATCTAATAAAATTGTCAACAAACCTCGGTGCCATCAGTTCAGAGAATGGATGCACTCAGCAGTGGCTGTCTCAGGAGCGAGGAGCCCAAGGAGCACAACAGAACATTCTCTTTCACTTTCTGTCTGCCACTGGAGCTGTGACAGCCCGGACACAAAGTGCTCGTGAAGCCTCGTGCTTGTCAAGCACGGGGCCAGTGCTCAGCAACAGCAAATCAGAACAGTTTTGCTCAATGGGATTAGGTGAAAAACCAGGCTGTGCTTTGATTCTTGGCCTTCGCCATGCAAACATTACTTTTGCACACCACAGCTTCACTGGGGTTCTGTGCTGCTTTAAAACATGTTAGTGATGCTGAGCAATGTTCTTCATTAAGTTACGTTGCTGTGGTTTAAGGCCAGAAGTAAATATTCAAATCAGTTTTTGCTGATACTGATGCCTAAAAATATAGGGAAATAAGTAAAAAATACATAAATGAAACTGTAATAATCTTTAAATAAGTGACCTGAAGTTATTAACTGAAAGAACATGTCCCAGCTTACTTTTTTTTTTTTTAAAGGCATATTTCTTCTAAGAAAGTGATTGTTTCCACATGTCTTCCTTGCCTTTGTGCTGTTTTGCAGTCAATGCTGTGATGTCATGGTTTAAACTTTCCGTCTCAAGTTCACATTTAACTCGGCTGGCGCAGCCTGGAACCCTTTCCAATGCCACCTCAGCAAAGCTGCCCCACTACGGGAGCTGCTTTATTGAGCCATAAAAAAATACAGTAAACACCAAACTGAGGAAAAACCAACCAACCAACCAACCAACCAACCA
>VXAX01001775.1:337330-383121 GCA_013399835.1 Leptocoma aspasia
CTTGGTGTTCACCTAAGTGCTCACTGCTGGTGCTGGGCTTGTTTTGTTTTCAGTTTACTAGCACTGTCTCGCCACTAACCATGGTGATACCTGTTGCTATTTAACTTAGTTGTAATGGCAATTTTTTTGCACAGCCAAGAGACTAGCCACTGCACACTCCCACAAATTTTATATATTTAGGATTTTTGCTTTTACTGCACAGCCCATTCCTGAGCCATTTGCTGAACCAAATCTTAAGTGTATTAAATCTGTGTGCGGGCTCTCAGCTGAGTTACCTTGACTTGCTTCCAGTTGTTTTCTAAATCTCATCAACCTTTTGCGCATTTGTAGCAGCTGGTTAGTAACAAGATTCAAAGTTAGGTTTTATTTTCTAAAAAAATGTTAATTTATTTATTGCAAAGAGTATGGTTTAATGGTGGTTTTAAAAGAGAATATTGTTCGGTAAAGATTTTAGAGTATTCTATACGGATTTTTAAAGTCGCTGTAAAGGTTTTTGGGGGCCGCTTCCGCTCCTGGAGTGAGGAGAGCGGTGAGCCCTGGCAGCCCAGCGGCACCTGGAGTGAGGACACCTCTGCCTTGGGCAGCTGCACCAAGGACCTGGAGAGGCTCCCTACAGGCACGTGGCTTCAAGCACAAGGAGCAGCTGCAAGTTCCTGCAGGTGGGGTGAATGCCTTGGAAATGCTTTGCTGAAGCAGAATTTGGGCCCACGTCAGTGTGAGTCTGAGAAATGGGGATCGAGTAGGACACGAGCAGGCAGGGGGGCACGAGCTGTGCTGCAGAGTTAACAGTGTTACAGTCACCACAGAAGGAAGACATTTGCTTATTTATCTTCTCCATTTTTACTATGTTATGCTTGCCACTTTTTTGAGGCAATATTTTTTTTGATGGGAAACCATAGCGAAAGCACAAATAGAACTATTTGTCCAATAGTTTTAAAAACAAAGGTTTTAATTATTTTTTAAGGTTTATGAAAAGCAGAAGAAAATTTATACTGCTGCTATTTAGCCAAAAGATTATTAATAAGGTATTTAAGGCCAGGAAGTGTAAAGTTATGTTTTAAATGTATTGATAATTTGTACATATTGTTTATAAAGGCCTTGTGTTTATTAGAGTTACGTTATTTTGATGATTTCTGTACATACTGGTAAATACCCCCAATTTGTGTGAAAACATACTCCCTTATTTGTACTTATTTTGTAAAGAAATAAAACAATTTACTAAAGTAACACATCAAGTGACATACAGTATTAATTTATCAAACATGAATTTCACATTGTCTTGTAGTTCTTAAGCACTGGTCAGAAACATTTTGCATTAAAATTTTAACAGAATACCCACAAACAAATATTAAAACCAAATACTTCAATGTTTTGTTGTGCTGATTCTTATCCTTTGTGAAACATCTAATAAAATTGTCAACAAACCTCGGTGCCATCAGTTCAGAGAATGGATGCACTCAGCAGTGGCTGTCTCAGGAGCGAGGAGCCCAAGGAGCACAACAGAACATTCTCTTTCACTTTCTGTCTGCCACTGGAGCTGTGACAGCCCGGACACAAAGTGCTCGTGAAGCCTCGTGCTTGTCAAGCACGGGGCCAGTGCTCAGCAACAGCAAATCAGAACAGTTTTGCTCAATGGGATTAGGTGAAAAACCAGGCTGTGCTTTGATTCTTGGCCTTCGCCATGCAAACATTACTTTTGCACACCACAGCTTCACTGGGGTTCTGTGCTGCTTTAAAACATGTTAGTGATGCTGAGCAATGTTCTTCATTAAGTTACGTTGCTGTGGTTTAAGGCCAGAAGTAAATATTCAAATCAGTTTTTGCTGATACTGATGCCTAAAAATATAGGGAAATAAGTAAAAAATACATAAATGAAACTGTAATAATCTTTAAATAAGTGACCTGAAGTTATTAACTGAAAGAACATGTCCCAGCTTACTTTTTTTTTTTTTAAAGGCATATTTCTTCTAAGAAAGTGATTGTTTCCACATGTCTTCCTTGCCTTTGTGCTGTTTTGCAGTCAATGCTGTGATGTCATGGTTTAAACTTTCCGTCTCAAGTTCACATTTAACTCGGCTGGCGCAGCCTGGAACCCTTTCCAATGCCACCTCAGCAAAGCTGCCCCACTACGGGAGCTGCTTTATTGAGCCATAAAAAAATACAGTAAACACCAAACTGAGGAAAAACCAACCAACCAACCAACCAACCAACCACAAATACTTCCAATGTTCCACAGATGTGTAAAAGCACCATCCCAGTCTGCGCTCCCCAGAGCTGCCTGGGGAGAGCACCAGGGGCAGAGCAGGCCCCTGGGATGGAATATCACCTTTATTCCCTGGCTGAGAGGTAAGAACTGGACAGGGTGTGCTGCCACAAGTGCTCAGCTCACCCCGTGCCGGAGGGCAGGGCAGGAGCGGATACAGGATAAACACAAGAACCTGAATGGACTGTTGAGGGATACTCTGGACTTAAAGGTATGAAAGTAATAAATAAAACACTTCTATCTTTTTGTAAGACATGGCTACATCAAGCTGAATGGAGCAAAGGGCTGGAGAAGACGCAATCAAAAATTCTCACCTCTTTCAAACAACATGGGAGATACAGTGAGTGTTCCACCCTACGTGCTTGTTTTTTTTCATTTACTTTACAGAAATGTTTATGGCATGAAGTACTGTATAAGAAATGTGCATACACAAATACATGACAATTATACGTTAAGTTCTTTACAATATTAAATGTATAATATACAATTCTACAGATATCTTACATACAAAGGTGAATGTTTTGCCATATATTCAAATATGGCAATGCCTAGCAACTTTAGAATGTCGTACAAGTATAAAACCACAAAATAAAATAACTTTACAACTCTTGAAGTAGACAGATTTGCTCAACTGTTCTGCTAAGGTAGCAGGCCAACCGGCCAGGATTGCCATTAGAGATTTTCCGAGTTGGGTGGCCAAGGTGAGAAAACCTGCAGAGGTCTGATTTTCCATGGACAGGTATCCAGCCCTTTTCCAAAAATTAGACCCCTGCCTAGATTTTACCTTGGATAGTCAGTACAGCTCATTGCTTTTGAAAATACTAGTCTTAAACATGACTTTTAAATTTTGCCTGATTGCAAGCAATTTGCATTAAGAACTGTTGACCACTTAATACTCTGTCCCTTGTTCCATATGGCCATATTTATGCATCTAAAAAGAGTTTAATTAAAATTCATCGTCTACAACAGTATTCTATAAATTAATGTGGGAGAAACTAAATTGTGATTAACACATGAATTAGTGATTGAGGACCCAATCAATGTTATGCTAAACAGCAATAAACAGGATTTAGCAGAATGCTATTTATAACCTTGCACCTGCAAACACGGTGCTGTCTCCTGAGTTAGAAAGCCCTGTGAGTCAGTGCCAAGTCCTGGCAGAAGCAGGACCCTCCTGCAGACAGACCCCTGACTTTGTAACAGAGAAATTTACACAGATAGAGGGCAGCTACAGAATTCAAATTCTAATAATAATTTAAAATAATAAAACAATTTAAACCGAAGGTGGCCTGCTTTCATCTAGCAATGGCAATACAGGGTTTTAACAACTCTGCAAGAATTCCAGACCCATAAAGAGTGGGCTTGTCCAAAATTCTTAAACTTTCCTGCTAAATCTGGGCTTCTAACATGGTTAGTAAATGATTAACAAGGGGTGGCTTGCTTGGTAGAACCATGCTTCTTTGATGATGCAAAACTTAACAGCTGCTGTGTCAAAACAGGATTGCCTTTAAAAGAGCTACAGCTCCTCGTGGGGCATGTGACCCTTGTGTGATGGTGGATGGCATTTTATTTTGTGCTTCCAGATCCCTACTGTTGCAAATATTGCCATAAGTGGGCCTGTCTAATTTCTTGTCACTTGTTTTGTTTGGTTTGGGGGGGGGGGGTTAAGTACTGAGCACCAGTGACTATGAATCAGTCCTTTTCTGGTTCTGGATCCTGTTCACAGAGAGAGACCTCAGTTGGAAATGTAGTATAAAAATAAGCCATTTGCTCATGTGGGTGAGTACAATCACCAGGTGCCCGTGATGCTGGGGGTGTAAAGCACGTCTGATATGGAGGAGGGGAGCAGTCGGGGAAGGTTCTCAGTGCAGTTTTTAAGGTTCTCCCTCCCGCAGACGCCCCCGTCCCCGCAGCGCAGCTCTGGGGTGTCCCTGGGCTCCTGCTGGTCAGCTCCACTGCTTCCATGGCTCTTGCTGCAGAAGTCCAATCCAGGGCCAGGGTTTCTGAAGCTCTGCCTGTTCTGCACCACTGCTGGTCAGCCCAAAGTACATCCCAGCCCTGCCACGCTGAGTGTGCTCAGGAACTCCACCGTGAACGACAGACAACTGGTTTTTCAAATGCATTCCATGGCTGGCTATGTGACAGGTAGTTTCAGAATACCACTAATTGGCAACATAAAGTCAAAATCTGTTTGCTAATACTGTTTTGCAAATCCTTAGTGTTTCACATAAGGGACTATTAAACACTTCTACGGTTACAAAGGGGGCACGGGGAGGGTCTAGTCCAGGGGCTCCTGTTTTATTCTGATTGTTGGGGTGGGTTGTGGTCGTCTGTCTTCGCGACACAGCACGTACTCGCTGAACTGGGAGGAATCCACCCCGCCACCACAGGAAGCTGCCACGTTAAATCCCTTCTGAAATAATCTTTCGAGCACCTGCAATGTGGAGGGAAAAAAAATCAGATTAACATTTAGCAAATTTTAGTGATAAAAGCATTCGGAAGCACCAGATCTAAATGATGGATTTAGTCTTTCGAGTCCTCGTTGAATGAATATTATTCAGCTATAATTCTATAACTTATTGTTAAATGACTATACTGTGATTAAAGTCTTGCTCTCAGCAAACCTCTGTAGAAAACAAAAATTAATCAAAGAAATAAGCACTCTGCAGAGCAGCTTAGTACATTATATAGTAAATACTGGACTGTGGTGATATTGATGTTCTCCTTATAGAAAGCAAGATCAGGTTTAAGTTCTAATAAAAAGTGCCAATTATTCATTAGTAATATGAACAGTCTGAGAGAGAGGAGGGCTGAGAAGCTCTTCCTTGGCAGATGAAAATGTATTAGGAGTTCAAATGACACATCCACCAGATCTTCTTGGCAATCACAGCTGTTTGCCCTCACTGGAAGGGAGCAAAGCATGGCAGGGACAGGATGCAGAGCCAGGACATGGACAACAGGGAAATGTTCTGGCCCAAGAAAGAGGTTAATCTGTAGTGCCCAAATATGTATTTTCTCTTTCTCATCCTAAAGAAAAGTTGGTGCAATTTAGATGCATGAATTTAAGGAACCCAGAGGCAACTTTAATTTCTGTGACTGTCACACAGCACATTTCCCCAGGATATACTGATCCTGGCACTGGGAACGGGGCTGTTTTTCACATGCCTGAGCATGTTGATATTCTGCTTCCCAGCAGAGCAGGACACACCAGGCTTTTCCCAGAGTCAGGTGAGGGCAGATGCCAGCTCCACCTTGGGCAGATCACAGTGCAGGACCCGCTTGGGCTCTCCTGAGTCCTGGGCAGCAGCCTGGAAAAATGGTTGCAGTGTTTTTCTCTGCTGATAAACGCCATCAAGGAGCAGCCTGTGCTGTTCTCCAAGAGCCTCACCCACAGTGTGGCTCCCACTGTGGCAGCACGAGGAACAGGGAAGTGACCCCATGGTTTATTAAACCCAAGGATCCCGGTCACAGCAGCACCAACCCTGTGTGACACCTCTCTGCACTCACAGCAACCTGGACCAAGCCCTTTACAAACTTCTTCTGTATCCTAGAGAAGTGTCTAAGCAATACATCCACCTCCAGACAGAGCCAACTCGTACTTTCCTGAGCTTAGGTTCTAGAAGGAGTTTGGTCTGTGTTCAGTTGCACTGTGAGCATCTCAGTGCACCATTTCTTTTGTCTGAGAGTTGGCTTTGCTTTTTCCAGAAACACGATTTTGGAACGACAGCTGTGTCCGAGGTGGTGTCGTAGTGCAATGCAAACCATGGCAGCAGCATTTGCTGGCTTTAATCCATTCAATCCCTCCTTAGGTGCTGCCTGTGTTATCCATCTGCATTTAATCCAGGATTTGGCTTTTCAGGGGTAACTGAAATGTTTTACTCTTGCTACCCTGGCTCTAAGGATGGGCAAAGGAAAGAGGCTGCTCCAGCAGAGCTTTGCCTAAGTCATGCCGAGTCTGCTGAAAATCAACTTGCCTGAGGAGTTCTGCCTGGCCCTGGGACACAGGGACTTAACGTTCTCAGAAAGTCATATCTGCCAAATCTCCCTGACTTTTGCCCTGATTTTTACATACTCTACACTGCAAGAAAGTAGTAGAACTGAAAGATCAAAAAAGCACACCAGAGTACGGAAGAAAAATGAAGTGGGAGAGAAGAAAAGGAGAGGCAGGAGAGTGGGTTAATAAAATACATTTAAGACAGAGAAAGGAAGATTTCATCCCTCTCATTCGCCCAGGCTGTATGTGGCCTGTAGGACAGAAATGGGGTGCAGACACCAACACTGTTCCTCAGAGAGGAAGGCAGGAGGAGTCTGAGACAAAAGAAGGAATAAGACATCAGCAGGCTGCTGTTTCACAGGCTGGAATATATTCTGCCTGTATTATGATCGCTGCTCCTAGCCCTGACAGGATGAAGATGAGACACAATCCAGCCATGGGAAAGGAGGCTTCTCCCACTGAACTGGATAGTGGAACAGAGGATTGACAGGTAAGATTTCTGAGAGAGATGGGACTTCAAAATCCTTGCTAAAAAGTTTTTTAAATCAATTTGCTTGTAAGACAAAACAAGCAGGGGGGTGCCCTTGGCTTGCCTCAGACCAAAGCTATGGAAAGCTGGATGTTAACACAGGGTTCTTTTCCACTGAGCCTCTCTCTGCAAACACCCAGTCCAGACAGACATTACACCTCAGAGCACCACGCGCCCAACAAAGCGATTCATTTTTGCTCAGTACGTGCTGGAAGGACCAGACTGCAGGCTATAATCTGGTGTTAAAAACCTTGGGATCATCAATTTTCTCAGCAAGAAACAGAGCAGGCCAAATCCTGTAAACAATGCTGAGGATGTGCAGTTTTAAGTGTCACTGGGATGAGGCTGAGCTCAGGTCTAGGGAGAAAGGCTTTTCAGTGCTTCCGTGCACGAGACTGAACAGCATTTTGAACATGGACAGGTTTAAATTCCATGTAGAGAATTGGACTCTATAAACTTTATTTCTTCTGAAGGTAAGATATGGACAGGTGGAATGCAGTGACCATCTCTGCTACTTTGCTGAAAATCTCCAAAGAGAATATGCCAAAAACTGAGTATCAGCTGTGCCTCTCCCATGTACAGGGACACATGCACATTTTTAAATAGAGGGTTTGTGCTCGGATTTAATATATGCTGTCTTCCAATATTTCAAGCACATCTGATTTTGTTGGAAGGCTTTCCAAATGGAAACCTGATCCTTTCACTTAGTACATTTCATTTAAATTTTGCAGATTATTAACAAATACATTCTTAATTATGAAGACTTAGTGTTCAACATTCACAAGCATCACAGAATTTTCTCTAAGGTAAATTCATTACTCCCACCAGAACCTATTGCAAGGAGTTAAAAAAACCTATACCAATATATAATTACAAATGGGTGTAAAATTAAGAGTTACTGTATTATATTTTTGCCTATTAGGTGTTGGTGTTCTTTGTTTTATGTGCACAGTTCTTGATAGAAAGCATGTAATGAAAATATTTTTCAAATATAGAAAAAAATGTATAAATATTGCAACTGTGCTACCAAATACATTGAGCAGAGCAGAGGAAGACAGAAGTAATGTATCATCTCAGCAAACAGCAGACAGGCTTCCTGTGTTGCTCTTTGGGATTCTTTGCAAGGAATTCTACTCTTCCAACCACTACCCATCTCCCTTAAGTCTGTGCATTAGCCTCACTGTACTTCCAACTTTTGACTTAATGTTTTGCCAAAAAAATCCTTGCAGTGGGAAGAGCACTGCCTGTGTGCTCACCAGAGTTCATCAGAGCCAATGCTAATTAGCTGCTGATTTCATCAGCCTTTGGTCTCAGAAATGCATCATTTTCCAGAAAGTGTTTGAAAACACTTTCTATTAATTATATAGTAAAATGATGTAATTTAGTAAAATGATGTAATTTAACAGTATTACTTATACTGTAGACTCTTTGACAGAATTTTTTTCCACAACATGAACTTGCAAAGAGACCCTTTGATTCTGTCTGAATTTTGACTGAATTCAAAATGCATTCAAATAACAACAGTAATTAGTGTTCAGCTTTTACTACACCTGTAGCACATGTATCCCACGAGTTACAGCCCTGGATAAAAGAGTGCTGAACCATGTGGGCACCCAGAGCTCTGCCAGGCAGTGCAGAGTGGCTCACCAGAGTGTCCCTTTCTGCTCTCAGTTCCTCTCATTCCTTGTGTGATCTAACAGGGTGCCCATGGCCAGCATGGCTGGGACACAAATGCTGTTCCCCAGCCACTTCCTGAGCTAAACTGCTCCCTCTCCTCCAGCACAGCCATGGAGACACCTCCCTGTCCCACTGCTAGCACACAGAGCTGCCTCTGGCCGCCCCCGGCCCCTGGGCTTCAGGCAGCCCACCCCAAACCTTGCCAAGGGTGAAATTGCTAAGGACTGTGCCAAATTAACCACAGCCTGGTGAAGTTCAACCAGATACACCACTTGAACCAAAGCCACCCAAGCCCCCGGGGTCTGGGCTGGTTTCAGACGAGGGTGCACGCTGCCCGTGCAGGGGGTCACTGTTAACTCCACCCACCTTTGCATATTCAGGTGACTCTCCTGAGGATGTCCCTTGGCAGCTGGGAGGCACAGGGTGCCTGAGCTTGTGTAACACCCACGGAGCTACAGGAGCTCCAGGGTCTTGTCCTCCCTTGCTGCTGCACCTCCCTCCCCAGCCAGTCTGGCCTGGCCCACGGACCAGCTCTCCCCTGGGTTTTTGCCCACCGGGGAGTTTATCAAGACAACCATGGCATTTCCTACAGCCCAGTTCACACCTGCAGCCACAGCCCACCTGCAGAGGATGGTAATTTGGGAAATACTCCCCTCTAGGTTGATTTCCCTTCCCATAACGTGAGCATTGGCAGCGTATTCCAAAGGAATACACAGGAAAACCGAGAGCTCTGTCCTGCCCGTGTTAATTAAAGCCCAAGTCAAGGCCACCTCGCCTGCCCACAGCCCCAGGACAGCCACAGCAGCAGAGCTCTGGCTGCAGCACTGGTGATGCCTGAGAATGGCACTGCTTGCCCACAGGCTGCTGCCTAAACACAGACCACGTATTTATTCCTGCTGCCATCCACCTATCTGTCCAGTTATCTTCTTTTGTTTCATATGTTTAATTTTAAACCTAATGTCAAAACTCTGAGTATAAAATGAAATACATTTTTGTTTAAAATACTCTGGGCAATTTTTATAGAACATCCTTTTGAAAAAAAAAAAAGTGCAGAGATCAATTTTTTTAAGTCCATCCCGCAGGCACCATCATTTAATTATGAGTGAGACATAAATTATGCATTTACACATTGTTGCATTTTCTATAAAATGGTGTGGAGATTTTTTTTGTAGTTTTTGGAACTCTCTCTTTCTTCCTAGAGGCACTTTGGAGAAAAAAAAAAAACTGCCAAGGGCTATACATTGATGAAAAAAATTAGCATTTATCAGTATAACACCATTATGAGGCCAGCATGGCACTAACATACACAAAATCGAAATGTATTTTTCTGCTTAGACTTAGGAAAACCTGAAAGACTCTGATCTCACCAGGCAGAAAAATGTTTCCTTGCAGTATAAGCACTGAAAGTAATTGGGCAGAAGCAAATAATTTGCATATAATTGAACGAGACAGAGTAAGAAAGCACCCCAGACACGGATGAGGCAGCAGGAAAGGCTGTTCATTACCTGCACGGAGTTCAACCGGCAGTACCCATTCAAGGGAAACCTGATAACGTGGGTGGGGTCCTGGTTCCAGCCCGCGTTCACAGAGTTGCACATGACATCCCCTGTCTCTGGGAAGATCTCTTCTATCAAAGCCTTCTCCCCACTCAATGCAATTCTTTCCCCCAGATCTGGAGTCACTCTTACAACCAAGCAGTCACAAGGCTGGAAATGTTTCCTTTGTTCTTTCTCTTGTTTCCACCGCTCAAGTTCCTTAATCATTGGCTGCAGCTGGTAATACTTTGCTTCTTCATATAAAAGATTAAAGTCCTGGGAAAAAAAAAAAGAGAGAGGGAGAGAGAGAAACTAGAAATGCTTATAGTTCTCTTTTAAAAATGAGTATTGTTCCTGTTTGACCTACTTAGGCTTATGTATTGTCAGCAAGAGAGCAAAGGCAACAGGTACCCACGTACTTACACCTCCACAGAAAACCACACGGTGCTGGGTGCTGGTGTTGAATCTGTTTGAGCTGACTGAGAAGTTCCCATTGCACTGAATTATCCTTTCATTTATTATCCTACAAGCTCAATGCCAGAAGGCTTTACTCTTGGATTAAGAAATCAAAATAGCTGGTTGCAATAAACAAAGCCTACTGATGTAAGAGAAGATGTTCCAAGCCCTAATCTTCACTCGTGGCCTCAGATACTTCTGATCTCACAGCAGATCTCGGGCTTTGCTGTCGCCTCACACACGTTAGGAGATGGAGATGTCAGTTCAGCTTCACTTCTCACCTCTCTCTGCTGAGGCTGAAATTCAGCTACAGCAGCTGAGCTGCTGCCTGCAATTGATGACTATTCATGTATTTAAAGTGTACTTCGGAGCCTGGTAAATTACATGGAGGTAGTGACCATCCTGCTGGCTGGGAGCTCAGCTGTGTGCTCCAAGGGCTGAAAAGAAGCAGTTCTTCCCTGCCACTTGTCCATCACTTCACTTGGGCTTTGGGCAATTCAAATTCCCAATTTGATCCAATTCCCAGTTCAGTGATTGTTTCATCAGATTCTGACAGATCTTCCCACCTCAGCTGAAATATGTGAGAGTACATGGAGGCAAAGGGTGTGAGCCCCCCAGGCCCAGCCAGACCAGGAGGACAGGGACAAGGCCCCTGGGGACACTTTGCTCCCCCAGCCTCTGAGGGGAAGAGGAGCAACAAGAGCTCAGCTCCTCCCTGCAGGGACCTGGGTTTGCTTTCCCAGCTCTTGCACCTCTTTACACATTCAAACTTGCAACTCTTACACGTGGTGCTTTTGTGGGGTGTGCTGGAGGTCAACAGCTGGGACAAAGGCCAGTTCTGCACCAATGAAACAAAAAATAAAATGAAACTAAAAGAAAAATCAAGACTGAAATGACTGAAATAATTTGGACTGCAAAGAATGATATGACAAGGAGCAATCAAGAAATGGGCACCAAAATGACATGAAAAATAACAGGTGTGCTGCTGCCCCAGGACTCAGGGAGGAGGGGGAATCAAAGGCCAAGGAACATGCAGCACAAAAAGGTGCGACTCCTCATAGTGGTTTGGAATTAACCTGTAAAATCTCCTGCTGCAGGGTATTACTGAACCAAAGCAGTTACCTCTGCTCAAATCTGGCACCACAGACCCACCGGTGGTGGAGGTGCTCCTTCACCCCAGGGCTGCCTGCAGCCTGGAGACGTATGAATATTCACAGTGACAGGGCAAGGTGATCGACTTACAAAAGGGACATCCAATCCTTTACATCTCTTTGATGTCTGCTAAGGTTGGGACAATGTGCACACAGCTAAGGGAGAAAAAAGGACTGGAGGATAAGAGGAGCAGAGAGGAAGAGGGATAAGAGCAAGTGGGAAGAAATGAGGGCAACAAACACTCTCACGAGACAGCTTGAAGATGGAAAACAAGGGAAGATTAAAGAAGAAATCATGCAGAGAACATGCTGCAAACAGCCAACAACCAGTGTTGGAACAGGCCAGGCAGAGAGGTGTGGAGGTTGCCTGCACTACCTGGTCTCAGGTAAGACTGCATCAGCCCCAAAGCCTCGTGATGGAAGGTATTCTCACCCTTCCCCAAAACCAGCAGTCTCTGCTGAACCATTACTGCTTTTCTCTGTCCACCAGTGATGCTCCCTGGGTACTGAACAGGGGATCAGTTTAAACCTACAGAGATTAGCAGCCTAAATTTAAAAAAAAAAAAAATCTCTGTGCAGGACACTGAATCAGCACAGTCTACCACCTGTGTTCACTACAGAGGTGTGTGCAGTGGCCTGCCAAATGTTCACTTGGCATTTACTGGTGCCATGGATTGCTTTTCCAAGCAAGGAAACATGCAATGCTAAGGAAAAATGTAATGGCATAGAGTGAAGAGGAGCACCCAGGACTTTCTGAAGGCAATGGAAAGTCATCTGCTGTTTTCAGTAGGTCCTGGAAAACCAGCTTAGAGTATCTGGGTTCATGGACACTTTACAATCAGGTATTATTTGTAAAATCAATCAAGTGAATATGTGCTAAGAAAACTCAACAGTAAAACTGGGAAGAGATGGTACAGTGATAGAAAAAAGTCCTTCATTTTTGAGAGCAGAGAGTGGCACAGGGCTCCTGAGGCTGGATGCAAAACCCATTACATTACAGAGTCTCTGACTGCCTTCACTGGCTTTGGATTAGCCTGACAGGACTTGTGGTCCTGCACCCTTGGGCCAGAACAGCAATGCCATAAACTAAGCAAAACCTGGATCACACCACCCCTACTTCTCCCACAGCCAACTCAGCCCACCCCATCAACTGCAGCTTTTTTGTGACTCTTGCTAGCTGTCATTTGCCCTAAAATGAATAGGATAAATTTTACATTCTGATATCATTTTGTGAGAAGAAAACCTGCTTTCAAATGGAACAGCTCTTCACTACTGTTCCCAGAAAGACACAGCCACACTTCAGGTGGCTGTGTGGAAATCAGGCTGTGCTGGAGCATCACGTGCTCTGTGGGACCAGGTGGGCACCTGCTACAAGAGCCTGGGCTGAGCCAAGGTGTTTGGGTTAGTCTCTAAAGCCAGACTCTCATACCTGTGTCTATTCCACACTTGGGTCCAGCACAAAAATGGGAAGGGTTGTGCACGTGAAGAAGGGCCCTGTAACAGACCCTGGGAAGTGAGGTGTGCTCGTGCCAAGAGGTGATGTCAGAGAACTCAGAGCACCTACTGTCAGGCAGTGCCAATAAGGGGAGTTTGTTGTGCTGTAGCACAGTAACAAGTGGAGGGGATTAAAAAGTGTCTTCTGTAGCAAGAGAAATTCACTGCTGTCCACCAGTGACAGTGCTGGGAAGGGACACCTTGTGTGACCCCACTCCACTGCTGCCCACAGCCACCAGCAGCAAAGGCTGCCCCTGCTCTCCTTATGGGACATTTGGCCTTTCTGCAGAGAGGGACTGGGGCATCGTGAGGGAATCTGACAGCGTGTTTAGGGAGGGCAGAGGATTTCACAAAGCCAGGAATACAGAATGAGTGGCTCACAGCATGGGAGTCAGGTTCTCCAAATCCTGTGCTGGGACAGGGTCATGGGCTCTGCACACCAAGCCCACAATCTTTTTCTTCAGGTTTTATACATTGTTCAGAATTCTGTCTGTGACCAGACTGGAAGAGCCCAGCTCTGGACTATTTGCACTGAATGCTTAGGATGCCCAGGTAATACTGGCATAGGTATTTCCACATTTGCACTGTAGATATCAAATCCTACCCTGAAGATTTACTTGAGTTTAATATGAAATGTAAAGTAGAAGAATTAAACCCACGAGAGGCCTTGCCAGGGAGGTGCCACAGGAACTGCATGAAAACATTTCCATGCTGTTCGTTTTGGTAAGTTACCAAAGGCAGATGGAGATGTGAATATTCCTGGCCACATCCAGGAGAGGCCCCATCTCACTGGCATGGCAGGGAGTAGCCACAGTGGCCAAGGGCACAGAGGGTCACTGACACAGCCCCAGGGCACAGCTCCTGTCCCACAGCAGCACTGATCCTGCACATGGACACCTGCACCCCCTCTCTCACAGGGGCTCCAGCCTGGTGGCAGTGCAGTGGTGCTGAGCAGCAGGCAGCATTCCACAGCAGATCTTGTACAACACCCAGGAGTTCCTTGTCCTGCAGGACTAATGCATCTCCCATTTCTCATAAGCATTATTTCCCTGTGTTCCCAGCTCCCTAACAGCAGAACCAGAGCCAAGCACTATGATAGATAGTGGAACTGCTTCTGTTTAGCCTAGGAACACATTTTACTCCAGAGGTGATTCCCACCACCAGTGGCAGTCACAAGCAGGGAGCTCTTTGATAGACTGAAAGGGGAGATAGACAGTACAGCCTTTAATTTTTCTGTAAAGTACCACAAAAATCCTTTATAGCTACCATGAGCCTTCACTTCCTGTGGCTGTTGCAGGAACTGGAGGGGAAGTTCTGCCAGGTCACTTGAAGAAGGGAGCAGATAGGCAGGTGGGATGCACACAGCTTTTCTCTGGCCACAGCTTCTGGCCTACATTTAGATCTCATTGGAAACATAAACAGA
This sequence comes from Leptocoma aspasia, assembly GCA_013399835.1. Lineage (NCBI taxonomy): Eukaryota > Metazoa > Chordata > Aves > Passeriformes > Nectariniidae > Leptocoma > Leptocoma aspasia. Next base: position 351,853 of record VXAX01001775.1, read on the forward strand.
TCTTTCAAAGATGCAGCCTTTTGCCTTTCACAAAATAATTTTCTGCTTTTTGTTCAGCAGAAAAGCTTTTTTTTTTGTGGTAGATTTCAAGTGGGCTAAATTCTGGCAGTCACCTCTGACAAGGGTGACATCCTCCTGGGGAGGAGATGGGAGGTGTGACCTCCAGGCCAGGGGTGCTGCTGTTTCCATGTCAGTGCCAATGGGCTGGTACAGATCTGCTACCCAGGCAGAGCCAGCCAGCACAGACTCAATGCTGCTCTCTCAGTACCAAAGACATCTTTTATTTCTGTACCTAATGTTGACTCCTGAACAGGCTGGAGTGGCTCTTTCTGTCCATTTTTCACTTGTTATTCTTTATTACATGAAACAACAAACTGTCATCCTAACTCAATGTTTCTTTTATATTTTCAGTGCTGTGAAGATCTGACTCCTGGCTATGAAATAAAGTTGCTCACTTCTACGACAGCAACTGCACTGTTTCCTGAGGTCAGCTTGGGAAGACTTTACATGCAAGCACACAAATTTTGTAACTGTATTAATAAATTAGAGTGGTAGTCCTGTCATTCTGGTGCTACAGGTGATCTCTGTAATCCACATAAAACTCAGATGTCCTGTGCCTTTGTGCTCCTCCCCTCTCTGAGAGGGAGTAACAATACACACATTGCCTATGTCTGTTTTTGTTTGATGCTCTCTGAGCAGGGAGTGAGTCTCAAACAAGCAGGCACAACAGCTCCTGGTTCTGTGTGCAGTTAGGCATTGACAGTGAAGGGGACACGTGCTGCTCGTGATGTCCTGGGGAAGGCTCTCTGAAGGCAGGGGAGATCAAGGCAGGAGAGTTTGGGCACCAGAGGAGGAGCAGCTCCTGTGGCAGCCCCCCCATCACCCAGCAGTGTGGCAGAGCTGAGGGTGCTGGCCCCAGGCTGTGCTTGAGGCCAAGGGATGCTCACGGGGACACTGCACCAGGGCAGGCAGGGGGAGCTGGGGGCAGCTCCAGGCCAGGCACCATCACCAGCTTGGCACGGGCTGGCTGCAGAGCAGAGCCCAGCCAAACACTCACTCCTCAGCACACTTCATGTGGCTTAAAATCCCCCAAACCCAGGACAATTACAGGAACCATAGGAGTGCTACTTTAGCAGGAAGACCTGGGAGACACTTTCAAGTTCTGTCTTAGTAGTAGTTGCAAGTGTAATTAATATTCACTGTAAACACACCACTCAGACTTGATAATAAAGAATCACTAGCCTCGGAACACACACCCCACTTTCTCTGCATTTCAGTGTTAACTTAGTCTGAAAACAACACTGAAATAGCAAACACAATAATGCTGGTGTGGTACTAACATTCCAAACTTTCCAAAATAACCATCTGAGCAGCAATTCAAGTTGAAAAGCAACTTGGCTAAACCTTGAGGCTAATAAACTGCTTGATTAAATTAAGGGGTAAAAACTAATAAATATTCAAAACACTTGATAGTGCTTTGTTTGACATAAAGAACATTTAATGCAAGTCTCACTGGAAAAGCTGTCAGGTTTTATACCTTAAATAGAGTTTTGCATTTAGAAACACCGAGTGATTCCATTTGCTGCCTTTGATTATTGTCTTCTGTCACTTTAATCACGCTGGCAAAATTACACGATTTCTGTGAAGTTAAATCCGTTTACAGTGCAGTTTTAATACAGCTTTACAGCGCATTCTTCTATGCATTTTGATTTAGTTACTCCCTACCTAGCAATGCTTTGCTTTGTTCTTGAGCCCTCATTAGCCTGGGGTTTGCTCTAAAGCTCTCCCAGGGAGGAACTAAATAAAATGCAGTTAACCCTGTGCACAGGGATGGTCTGGAGCAGCAGCCTGAGCTGGGCACAGCACGGCTCCCCTGAGCCCTCCACCCTGCCAGGGCCCACTGCACAGACAAGTCCTTGGCATCTCCCCTCCAGCCTGCAGCCAAATCCTGCTGCTTCTCTTACTGAGCACCTCTGAAATCTGGATGCTGTTCAAGGCCATGGTCAGCTCAAACCACCTCTCTCTCCTCACACCTCATCCCACTGGACTGTCCAAAACACTGCTGCTAAAGCATCTCTCCTGCCCCATTCCCACTGGATTGTCCAAAACACTGCTGCTAAAGCATCTCCTGCCCCATTCCCACTGGATTGTCCAAAACACTGCTGCTAAAGCATCTCCTGCGCCCCACTCCCACTATTGTGTCCAACACTGCTGCTAAAGCATCTCTCCTGCACCACTCCCACTTCTCCATCCACTCCCTTCCCTTGATCCATCTTACAACCCCCAGGACTGGTCTTTAGCTTCACTACTACACACAGGTTTTCTCTCATTTCTCTGCAGAGTTTTCTCCCACCCAGCCCTCATTTCTCTGGCTCCCCCATCCCACAGCACCCCAACCCACGAGGCAGCTTCCCCAGCTGCCACCAGGAACACCAGTGCTCAGGACAGCCCTTCTGGGCTGGAGCTCAAACTGCCCAGGACTGCCAAAACCTCTCCTGCCTCGGGACCAGATGTGAGCTGCAGACCCTGCCACGGTGGGGTCAGACATGATTATCCCCTAACTCAGGTGACAATGGCCGAGCTGGCAGCACGAGGACCAGCTCTACTCCAAAGCAAGAGCCACCATCACCACCACCATGACTCTGGACTCACTCAGTCACAACTGACCAAGTGATCTTGTGGCCCAGCCAGTACAACCAAGTGAAATGGCATTTCAGAGAAAGCAGAAGTTTTCCTTCCTAGCAATGCTCTGCATCATCTAACTGAGCAGATCCCCATCTGTCATCCCAATTTATTCATAATTTAATGCTGGAACAAGTGCTTTTGTTGAATCTTGTCATCTACAGTTTGGACACTTTTGTCCTCTAATTTTCATACATAAGGGTGACAATGTTGGAAGTTTCCTAAGTGCAATGCCAAACAAACAAGGCTAAAAGGAGAGCCTGCAAAGAAACAACCAGCGCCATGACTTCACACTAAACATGTCCTGCTCCTTAAAAAGCCCTCAGTTAATTCCATCTCCCAAGAATATTTTGACATTAACTGTGAGCAGATTACTTCCTGAAATCAAAGTATCTGCATTGGTTATGCCTAACACAAATCCTCATTGGCTTGTTTAAGGGTTTCTTTTTTATACCAACAAGAAAAATATTCACACAGTTCAAGTCCTCCACGTATCAAATTTAAAACATTTCTTTCAGATTCTGAGCATTAAACCCTGCTAAGTGCAAGTGCTGATGTTGCTTCTTAATTGTTGTTATACCCTGATAAATAAGCTAAAAATGTGAGAAAATACAATTAGTTTAGAAAAACTGATTTAGCCATAAGCTTCATCGTTTAACTTTTCTTGGTATCCATGACAACCATTGGTCCATTTATTAAATAATAGCATCCCTGGTGTAATACACAAGTACTAAAAATCCTAACAAATAAACAGCAACATTTAGTTAAGTGTGTTTAGGTCAAGCATACAAACCAACCTGCACCAAAACAAATGACAGAACGGGAGGAAAAAACAGATTGCAGACTCTAGCTTTCCTTACCTTAAAGTCATCTGGGAGCAGTAGCTTAGATGTCCTTAGGAAGCTTAATATATATCTGAAAATTTCCCCATCTCGATCAATGAAATAATGTTGTTTTAAACTGTCCAAGACAATAGGCTCTGTGCCATTAAACAGACGACTTATTCTGAAAAAAAAGAAGAGAAGAAGAAATGGGCAAAAGAGACAAAATCTCATCACAGCCTTGGGGCTTAAGAACAACCAATTTAGGTGCATCAATTCGATGTGCATAAGGTAATGCAGGATCCTAATTTGGTGACAAGCAGGTGCACGAGGGCAGTGCCCTGGGTGTGTGGGCAGTGGGACACACGAGCTGCCCTGGCACCAGGCTCGTGCTGCCCTCAGCCAGGAAAGCACCCTGAACGCTCACCCCACGGCTGGCAGAGGGATTTTGGTGAGAACACGAGTCCCTGGCTGTCACATGTCCCTGTCCACCACGTCCTGCTAATGGGGAGCCAAGTGGTTACTTCAGGGATGGGTTCCCCACAAGCTCGCCTCCAGCTTGGCTGTCATCTGATCAAACACCATCCAAGCCTTTCTGTGCTGAAGAAGAGGCTGCCCAGGCACTGAGATGGGCTGTATGGACCTGTCAGTGTCCATCCAATGCAGAATGTCTTGGAAAACCAGAAACCAATGGCCCATGCAGCCCCACAGCCTGTGGGACCACTGCGTCACCACCAGCAGTCCTGGGGTGAGTCTGACAGGGGGAGAGGACCATGGCAAATCTTTTGTGAGAAAAAAAAAAGGGAGCAAGACCTGTGAGACCTAGGCATCAGATGATGATGGGACCAAAGGACCACATCAGCTACACCACTTCAGGGTTTTCCAGTCCCAAGGAGCCTGCTCCAGGGAGAGCAAACCAGGCATCTGCCTGGCTGCCGCTCCTCCAGCCTCTCCCTAGCAAATGCCTGGCTTCTCTCACAAGGCTTTGTCTTCCCATGAGAAATAACCCAGCTGAATATATGTTCTTGAAAGGGAAAATGCAGGAGACAGACAGCAACGACCTATTAAGTAATTGAGTCCATCTCTCTGACAGTGCAGCATTGTTCCCAACTGCAGAGTGTCTCATCTTTCAAAGTCGAGTCTTAAATAATCCTGCCAGTGAGGGCTCCTCCATTTCCCAGAGAGACCATCCCACAGCTGGCTGGGTTTCACTATCGAGCCTCCCCTTCCAATCGCCCATGAAATCCCCCGTGTCCCTCGCTGAGACCAGGGCAGGGCTTTCCCCTTCCCTGGAAAACAAGCTCATCAAACCTTGCTGCAGGCAATGTCCAGCACTGCTCACAAATGCTGCAGCCACAGCCTTGCTGCCTCCCTCCCCCCTGCACCCCCAGCCCAGGCTTTCAGGCCCAGCAGCGTGGGGAACATCTGGAAGTGATCCCAGTGCCCATCCAGGTGCTGGGAAGGGGCAGGTCTGCTGCCCCACTGGTGCTCCTGGCTGTGCCCTGGGCAGCTGGCCCTGGGCCCTGGCCCACAGCTGCACCTTGCTCTGATCTTCTAACTTGCTAATATAGTTGTACATTTATTAATGCACCATTTATATCTAAATAAAATGTGGAAATATTAAATAAAATTCGACAAAATTCAGTCACCACTGAATTTTGCTAAAAAACCTTTCTGCCCTCTTAATTAAGGAAGCTCCGGGTTTTACTGCCTGCTCTCATGCCCATGCCAGCATACAGCTAGTCTGAGTTACTTGTGAGAGTAACCAAGTGCTCTCCTAAACCTTAATTATAACATTTACTGTTTTCTCCAACCTCTGGTGCTCCTACAGAACCAGAGAATACCATCCAGTTCACCTGGCAACATTTAATTTATATAATCACAAGGTTCAGTAAGACTCCTGTAATTCACTGTGTTCTTTTTTGTTATTTTAGGGCCATTTGCCCAAGACAGTTAAATATACTGCTCTGTACAGCGTTACATTTTATTCCAGGAACCAGACAGTTAATTTATTTCCTTTGGCAGTGTGCTGTGCTGGGATACACTGAAAGCAGAGGAAGCACTGACAGCTTAAGGTTCAGTACATACATTTACTGAGTAAATTTGCATGGCTATTGGAAGTTTTGAGATCTTACATCTAAACAAGCTGAGCTGTGGCTGAACCCTCCTCCCCTTTGCTGCCCTTTCTCTGTGGAGCCTGCAGAAGCAAAGCTGCTCTGCTCTGCATGGGCACGGGGGAAGGTTTGCCAACAACGACAGGGTGCAGAGAAGACAGGGTACGAAATTTTAATGGGCCACTCTTTAATGTAGTAAAGCATTTTTTTGGTAATGAAAACAAAACATGAATTTTGAGGCTTCACTTTGTGGAGTGCCCTGAGCTGTATTTCTTCATCAGCAAAATTACTGCTGGGGAAAGAAACTCACAGAGTGTTGAAAGACTTAACTGCCACCCCAAAAACAGAGTGATGAATAGTTTAAGGATTTATTTGACATTTTAGGGGGCTGCTATGTTCCAAGAACCAACTTCACTGCAGCATGTTGCAATGCTGCATGTGGAAAGTGCTCCTGCTTCTCCTGTCTCGCCAGTTTAAACCATACCTGGAAAAGTCCTTTGGAAAATGCAATGCTGTGAGAGCACAAAATGAACTCAAATGGCAGCTTCAAATGGACAGTTCCTGACAGGACTCCTCACCATGTGTGAAGCTATGGGAAAGAGCACAGTGACCAGGAGGAGCTCCATGCTCTGCACTGGGACATGAAGCTCCCTGTGGATGTCTTTGGTGGCCAGAACAAAACGCCTCACACCGGAGCAGAGAGACAAAATGCACTCAGGCTGTCAGAGAGCTGGCAAGTCAGCAAGAGCAGGGGGACAGGAAGGGCTTTGCACTGTACAGTCAGAAATAAGGTACCAGCCTGGCTGGCAACCTCAGGAAGCTGCTCCCTCCAGTGACCCACTATGTGCCATGAGTTAAAAGTCATGGGGAGTTGCTGCAGCTCAGACTGGGCAGTAGTCACCCTGAAAATGGTTGGTTTTGTGAGTGGTCATGGGAACCAGTACTGTACTGGTGGACAAATTAGCATTTTCAGGAGGCATTTGCTTATGGCACAGAGGAATGGTGCTCCAGTGATGCTTGTGAAGAGGCAGGAGGCACAGGGAAAAGGGAGACAAGGCAAAAAGAGCTGCACTGGGATCCTACAGCAAAGGGCCAGTCTGAACAATGAACACTTCTTCAGTATTCCCACCTTTTTGAAAGAGATGCTTCACTTTGTAATTTAGAAACACTTGTATAATCTGTGTCCAGTATTTAATTTCCATCCAGGGAGCAGACTGAGCCAGGATCAACTCCAGCAGCTGCAAGCCTAAGGATGCCAAGCGTGTCCTTCCGCTGCCTCCACTGCCCTGGCCAGGTCCCACCATGGTCACACCCTCTGCCCAGTGCACAGATCCTCCCTTCATCCTCCTCTTCTTCCTCCTCACCTGCTCCTGCTCTCCAGCAAGGTGCTCTTCCCCCCTGCCTGGTCACTGCTCTGCAGTGCTGCCCACCCCAGCCCCCGAGGGGTCCCTGCCCTCGGCCACCGCTGCCACAGGGCCGCCACAGGGCTGGTGTCCAGCCTCCAGCCTGGCACCTCGAGCCCTGGCTGGATGCACTTCTCTGCCTCTCCCAAGAGCCAGAACACAACCTGTTGATCCCATTCCTACTGTTTCTTTGTGCTTCTGTTGTTTCTGCTAAAGGCTTTTACATTTTCAATCATGTTTCGCCAAAATGCCAAGGGGCGAGTTTCTAGCTTTGTACCCATTTTACTATGATATTAAGATCTTCCTTTATTAGATTAAAAACAAACAACAAAGACAGCCAACCCACAAGGACAAGAGTGCCAGTAAATTCTTTTCTTAGTTTCTTGGGCAAGGAAGGAAGCCCTGTGCTGCCTGCAAGTACCTACAGAAGGCTGCTGTCCCCCCCCTTACCATGGTGACCAGTTTTCCAGCCTGCAGGCTCCCTGCAGCACCTATTGAGGCAGGAGCAAAGAGGGGCCTGCAGGGCAGTAAGTCCAGCCCCCACAGCAGAGCTCAGGACACACCACCTCCTTCATCAACTCTCCCAACTCCCTTTCAGGAGCAGACAGGGCTTTTGGCACCCCCAGCTCCCTCCAGAGCACCTCTGGGTCTTCCCAAAGATCACCACTGAGCACAGCTGTGGCTCTGCACATCACACACAGCTCTTGGGGACTTTCATGGCACCTCGGGACAGAAAAGTTTTTGGGGTGGGGCAGTTTGCTCTCCGCTTTGGGCCAGTTTAGCCATTTTCTTGACAGCTTTATTTTGAACAGGAAATAGAAGTTCTTTCCTAATAAATCTGGTTCCAGAGGTCTTAAGAAGAGCACCCAGTATTGTGGGACCTGTGAGACAAGCAGCAACTGGGGCTGTGGCACAATGAGGCCCTAAGGCCCCCAGGTCCCTCTGCTGTGGTGGCCACTGTGGTCCTGTCATCCCCTGTGCACTGCTCTGGCCAGCACAGTGACACAGCAGAAGTAGAGCTCTCTATCACAACACTGCACTAAAAGTATTAATTTAAGTAATTACATGATTAATATTTAACTGTTCAGTGATATTTTTGTCATTCATAATTTAGTTGTTTACATTTATTAAAAATTGATTTTGTAGACACTTTTTCTGCCCAATGTCAAATCAGCAGGGAACACACATTTCAGCAAACTGTCATTAATACGTGTCTCTTTCCTAGTTTTATGGGAGGACAGGGGAAGAAGAGAGAAATGCCTGTCTGTGGGTGCTGCAAACCCGTGGTGGGTGTGTGCTGCACCTGGTGTCCCCTCCCTGCTGCTCCTGCCCCCTGCGTGTGCCCTCATGCCCTCAGTGCAAACACACAGCAGAGCCAACACAAGCTCTGCAGATCTCCTTGTGCTTTATGGGGCTGTCAGCTGTAATTGGCTTTTGGGCCTGGCTGTGGAGCTGCAGGAGAAGGAGGTGGCTGTGGGAAATGCCACAGAGAGGGAGAAGAGGGTTGTTTAGAGGTGGGGCACTGAGCATGACCTGAAACTGCCCTGCAGGACACACCAGCAAAGCGTCCCTGGTGGATGAGCAGAGTCCAGTCCTTGCTGCTGAGCACAAACAGTGCTGCTTATCTCTTAAATATTTGCTCAAGGTGGGTAGGATAGATACTGTTATCTGCTTGGAAGAGAAAAAATGCCATTAATTGGAGCAGAGGTGCTTGACAGGCCTTACACTGTGTCTGGCACTGCTGCTGGCAGAGCTGCATCCTGTCACAAGGCAGACACTGCTGGGAAGGTGCTGTGCAAAGCCTCTGAAGTGCCTGTGCCAGGAGCCAGCTCTCTGCTGGCACTGCCACAGCCCAGCTGAAGCAGCACAGCCTGAGTGGGCAGTGGACAGTCCTGTCAGACCTTCCCAGTAGCATTTTTCCTATTTGAATTATTTCTATAAAACTGTTTGGATTTGTGCACAGGTTCCCAGCAAAGCAAACCATAACAGGGAAAGCACCTGCAGCTGCTTTCCCCAGAGAGGTACCTTAAAACTCCCAGCCTGTCTGGAAAGCAGGCCAGGCTGGCCAGAGGAGGACAGGGATAACCCAGCAGATGTGTGTCTTCTGCCTTCTGGCCTGGCATTAGTTGAGAGAGAGGTGTGAAGGCACTGCCTCTGCCAGGACACAAGCTCCCTCACGCCCTGCACAGCGAGGAACGTGGCTAAAAGTTGCATCTGGCTGCAGTAGGTTTTCTGATCTGCCTCAGTCTAAAACTTCAGCTACAATTAGTGTGACAGTTGTACCATACCTTCCCTCCCTGCTCTCTGAGCAGTGCTTTTAAGTCCTTCTGCAGCTGAGAGGAGAAAGCACTGAGGAGAGGCAGGGGCTGCAGCATGGTCGGTGCCCACCCAGCTTGGCTGTCCTATGCTGCAGAAACCCTGTGAGGCTTTGCCCCTGCAGCTCTTCACTTCAATCAAAGACATCTTCACCCCCTAAGACTGCTGCAGGTGGTATGCTTGGCTTCGAGGGTGTTTCGGCTGGGGAGAGTTTGGAGCATCTTTTGTTTGGGCAGTGGTGAGGAAAAACTGTCTGTGTGAGAGCCTGGGTCCTAAACTTTGGGTAAAAACTGCCACTCTGCAAACTGTGACATCCAAGCAGCCACGTGGGCCTGAAGGCACAGAGAGGTGCCCCAAAAGGAGTCTGGCAAAAGCAGGCACCAGATCAGATACCAGCTTCCATCCCCAAGTGCAGTGCAGGCATCAAGCCTGTGGTGTCAGACAGGTCACCCACCACTCCACGGGCTCAAGCCACCCTGACCACTGGCTCCTTCTCCTCACACTCCCACACAGCTGGGGCAAGCACCTACCCCTCATCAAGGCAGGCTCAGGTGCCAGTGCCCTGCAGGCACTGCTTGGCATCACTCAGCCCCAGACCTGTCAATCCTGATGACACAAGTGAGCCACCACAGATGTTCAGAACAAAACTGACCTCTGAGAACAAGACAGAGATACTAAAGCCTCAATTTTTAACAAGAGCATCAAGCAGTATGGTCCAGTCTCAGCAGAAGTGTGGAGAAGTGTATTGGGTTGGCATGGCCAAGCTTTGGTAGCAGAGGGGCTACAGGGCTGACTTCAGTGAGAAGCCGCCAGAAGCTTCCTCCATGTCTGGCAGAGCCAATCCCTGGCAGCTCCAAAGACAGATGGGCCTCTGGCCAAGGCTGGGCCAATTAGAAATGGTGGTAACACCTCTTTGATAACAGATTTAAGAAGAAAACAAAAAAGTTACTGCACAGTTGTAATTGTGGCCATAGAAATGTGGGAACATGTGGAGGAATAACTCTGCAGACACCAAGGCCAGTGGAGAAGGAGGCCACGAGGTGCTCCAGGCACCAGAGCCCAGATTCCTCTGCAGCCCATGGTGGTGATCATGGTGAAGCAGCTGTGCTCCTGCAGCCCCTGGGGATCCAGGGGGATGCAGAGATCCACCCACAGCCCCTGGGGATCCAGGGGGATGCAGAGATCCACCCCCAGCCCCTGGGGAGGTGCCCATGCCAGAGTGGGTGGATGCCTGCAGGAGGCTGTGATCCAGTGGGACCCCAGTGGAGAGAGGCCCTGCCCCAGGCTGGAGCAGCCTGTCCTTGGAGGATGCAGCCCTGGACAGACAGAGCCAGTCCCAGCAGTTTTGGGAGGGCTGTGTGCCCGTGGGGGGGGCTCAGGCTGCAGCAGGTGCAGGAGGGCTGCTGCTCATGAGATGGAGCCAAGCTGGAGAAGTTCCTGCAGAACTCTCCTGTGGGAGGGACCCCACCACAGTGCAGGGGAACCCCCCCTCTCCCCGAACAGCAGAGGAAGCTACCGGGGATGAGCTGACCAAAACCTCATTCCCTGTCTCCCTGTGCCATGAGGGGAGGAGATAGAGCTGGGAAGGAGGGGGGGCTGGGGGGAAGGCTTTCTTTTACTTCTCATTATTCTGCTCTGATTTTGTTAGAAATAAATCCAATTAATATCTCTAATTCCAGCGTGTTTTGCCTGTCATGGTATTTTCTGAGTGGTCTTTCCTGGTCTTTAACTCAGGAACCTTCATTACATTTTCTCTCCCCGGTCCAGCTGTGGAGGGGTGAGAGAGCAGCTTTGGTGGTGCCTGGAGTCCAGCCAGGGTCAACCCACTGCAAGGAGGTAACTCACAAGGTAACATGGTTATCCATCTCCAATTCCTATAACCTCCTGCTCCTGCCTCCCAGTGCTGATCCTGGAATGCCACAGGAGTTTTTGAGCCATATGCTCACTTTGCCGTGCCTCTGAAGGATATTACACTCATTAACTACTGAGCACCTGAAGGAACTGCAGGATCTATTACCTAGATTTAATACTTCATATTTTGCTGTTCAGGCTACGATATCTATTTTTGTTACAGATCAGAGTTAGTCTATATAGTATCAACATGTATTTTTAAAAGTCAATAATCCATAAAGAACATTATAATCTACCATGCAGAATCATTCTTAGGAAGCTCTGGAAGGATTTTCTTTCTTCTTTCTATGCCACCACTAAAAAAGCAAAATTAAGTATATAATGGATTTTGTAGTTAAAACAAAGCCATGGACAATTCTGTTTTCTGTTCACTGTTACTATCACTTAAAGTCCACTGGAGCAACAGGTAATAAAATCCACTGAAGTGGAAATTACCTATTATTTTTGAAATACCACAAAGCATTCATGGTAAGGGTGAGAGATGTTTGTTGTTTATAGCCTATCTATACATTTAAGACATTTTAGCAGATGACTTTGATATATAATTTCCTGGAAATGTGTGTGTATTCATATTTTGATGCACTACACTTATCTCATAATTTGTAGAAACAGTATCAACTCAACATAAATTAGCAGGTAAGACAAGGAAGTGGAAACACTAATCCCAGGCAGAGAAGCCTGTGTCTTTTCCTGAATGAAAAAATTCTCTTGGTAGTCAAGAGCCACTCTGGCCCTGTACCCCTTCAGATCCCAACAGGGAGGAGGAGGAGTGGTCAAACAGTTACAATGAGCAGGCCAAATACTAAGGGAATTGAGAGTCCCATAAGCTGTCCTTTCCAAGCTTTTCATTCTCACCAGGTTTACAAGGGTATTAACCCTAAACCCTTCACCTGCTGGTGGGATTAGGCCCATCAGCACTGGTCACTTATCCCAAATTTCTCAGCAGCTGGTTTCTCTCTGGCTGCTGCCACGTGTCCTGTGGGTGACCAACAGGAGCAGAGTGCTGCTTGGCCACGAGCAGTGGAGGCAGGACACAGCCCTTCATCAGGCTGGTGATCCTAATTTGCCTTACTCAAGAGTTTGTCTATTTTAGTGTGTTAACAGCTATTAAAATACTTCACTAAACTAACATTTCTAGTGTGTTAATTGGTGTATCACGAATCTTTGATTCAATTTGGCACATGCCTACATCCATAGGTAAGGGAAGCAGACACACACACAGAGGACAGAGAGCTTTTGCTACACACACATCAGCATCCCACCACACCTATTTGACTCGTCAGTGATGAAAAGCATTTGCTGTGCTCAGCAAGGGAAAAAATGTAACTTTCAAATACAGGTACAGTTTTCATTTCTTCATTAGAAGTTCCCTGCCTGCCACTGACATAGCTTGTACATCTTTTGCACCAGGGACGGTGACAAAGAGCCTGCCATGATTTATGATGCTTAAGCATCCAATTCCCATTGTTTGGTGTGGCTGAGCTGCTCTGGAGTAACCATGCCCAGAACAGGGCTCTGACCACATCAGGTGTGAGGATCCAGGGCATCCCAATCCATGCAGAGAGGTTGCTGTTACTGTACTGCAAGACAGGCCAGTTCTGCCACCCCTGTTCCTAGCAAGCACTAACTGTTTGGGGAGAGTGAGAACAGCAGAGTCTGGCTGACTTGCATATTTTTAATAAAAGTAACCAAATAATGTGAGCCTTTGAAACACAGAATGTATTTAGGGTAGGAGATTAATATTATTCTTTCAATGAAATACACTGAGATCCAGTAACTACACAGAAGTTCCTACACTGTAGGTAATATCCATCAACCTGGGAATTCCTCTCTTTATTTTAAATTGTGGACTTACACTTGAAGTTAAAGAAGCATGTAAGCTGGATCTCTGGTGTTATTGATTTTTTCCCAGTATAACATTCTGTTATATGCTATAGATAGGCTATTTTTTCTCTCCTTGTGCCTTTTACTTCATTCTGATTGAACTTTTGCCTAAATAGTTGGGGAAGATCAAAAGCATTAATATAAATTTATATTGTATCTTCTATTATGCCGTTGTTCCTGCTGCTCTGATTTGAGGCCTGTGAGGATTCTGGGCCTCTCATGTTTTCTCAACACACAATTTACACTAGATATTGTTCATGAAAATAGACTCAGAACAAAAATTCTTTAATTTAAACCAAAATTCAAAACTAGCATCTTAGTTTCACAAAGTGTTCCCTGGCTTTCTAAAGGTCCCAATCCCGCAAGAACTGCATTGCAGCTCAAACTCTGTGAGAGTTGCAGCCACCCAAGAAAATTAAGTTGTTAATACATGAGAAGATACAAATTTCAAGTAAAACATTCCTGCCTGTACAAGTCTTTTCTTGCTGTTCCTTTAACCATCCCTTTCCCTTAATCATGGTGCTACGAGAGCCCTGGTGAGGGCAGGGCTGCACCAAACACCAGCTCTCCTGCTGCTCACCTTCTTTCTGTAACCTCAAGTGGAGAATAACGCAGTATTTTACTAAGATTTTCAATCTGACTAAATCAGATTTTAATGTCCAGTAGCCTGGACATTACTTCCATTACCAGCACTCCAGTACAACTGGGCATGCTGGGAGGTGGAAAACATGCAGACACTAGTTACATTATAATATAAATGGGCTAAATCCTCACTCGTTGAAGTCAAGAGTGAAACTCCCACTGAGACTCAGTGAAGGCAGGGAAAATTTCAAATGGAACTTGTTTCCCTTTCAGGGTGTGAGTCTGGCCCTCCACATCTTTTGCATGTGTGGGTGCTGTGAAACCAGGATGTTTCAGCAGGAGAAAGAGGGATATCACTGACTCAAGGGCTTCACAACCTTTTATAAAGCACAAATGGTGACAACCAGTACATTTGGTACACACTGCTCACATACACAGCTACAATGTCTAACCTGCTGGAGTCACAGACCTTCACTTCTAATCCCAGACAAAAAGCTGAGCAGTTTTTCCCTATGATTATCTCCTTTATTTCCAGATTCACAGGAAACAGTTCCCAGACACAGGATGCCCAGGGCTCTGCAGCTCTGCATCACCTGGGCTGAGCAGGGACACCCAGTGACCCTTGGTGCCCACACTGACCTGTGAGGCACTGGGACATCCCCAGTGCTGTGAATAGGAATGATTCCAGTCTCTCTGGGTACTGATAAATCAGCTTTCTGCTTACCAGCAGCTGCCCCGGCTGCTCGGAATTCCTCAGTACACTGATCCACCAAACTGGAACAGCTCTCCTGTTGTTGACAATAATTTGGAAAGAACCCAGCTTGTCTCACATTCTTGCTCCATTTGCTTTTCCTGCAGCCCATCCTTGTGTCCTCCACTGAGTTGGGGACAAAAAACTACACCAATTTTTCCCAGTCCCAGAATGTAAAACTGCTGCAGTAGAGTCCTGCATGCCTCCAGCACAGCTCACATCAGCACCTGCTCTGGAGCAGACACTGCAGCAAGTTAGAGGAGACTGTCACTGCTCCCATTTCTCTACAACCATGTGTGTGATTGGGAAGTTGCATCCAGCTCTCTCTGTCCATATTTTATTACCATGCTTCAAATGACAAATCATGTCTATTCTCTTGTTTATTCTAACTTTTGATTAAGTTGTAACCAATGTATTTTTCCTGACTGTTCATTTAAAGAAACTGAACACATCAAGAACAACTTGTTAAAAAGCTATTTCGAAGGGAAAACAATCCCCAAAGCCCACGGAGCCACACCAAGCAGGAAGATTTGTCTAGGCTTTTTGCTGGTGAGCCTGAGCCATTGGCAGATGAACAGAAACAAAGAGAAATTTCCAGCAGGTTTTTCACTTTTGCAGCTGGAGAGCAGGGGCAGACAGGAAGAAATGCACCACCACCATGTCTGCTGGGAAGAGCCCATCCCCACAGCTATGTTCCCAAAAAAAGGAGCCCCTGTCTAGGGGCTATAGAGAAGGAACCCACACCCAGGAAAGAGACAGCAATACACCTGCTGCACAGAGGACACCTGCTCTACAAAATTAAGCTTATCAAAAACTTTTAAATGATAAGTAAACTGTTCACTGTTGAGTTCTGATGAGCTACTGAAAGCTGAACCTGACTTTCTTCTATGACTGTGAGAGATTCATTCTTAAATACAATACTCTGGTCATGGGTTTGATTCTGCTCCCAGTGAAATCAAGGCAAAACCATCCTCTGATTTAACTGGAAGCAGAAGCAGGTCCCCATTTTAACCCTCATGCCTGCAAACAGAATAAAAGTGGATGTGAAACAAAGAAGAAATATGTTTGAAACTGGTATTAACTCCAAGCTTTATTATCCCCCACTTTGTAAGACTAAAAAGCAGCCATTTAATTTTTTTCCTCATTCAACAGCAATCTTATGTACTACTGGCCACAATACAGCCCTCATTCCCTCCAAGACAATCCCGGCACAAGCAGAAGGCCCAGTTTCTCCACTATCATGTACTGGTTCCCATGGAGTTCCTCTGCTCAAATCTGCCCATGGAACTGCATGTGAGTGTTGCCAGGGCAGAGTTCAGGCAGCACTCTGCACACCCCAATCCCCAAATGCCAAAGCTGCAGCCTTTGGTGTAAACTGCACTGGTACAAACTGTTGGCCTAACACAGTATGACACCAAAGAGGTTAAAGACAGTCCCTGGTTTTCATTGCCCACTTTCTCAAGAGAGATTTGCTGCTGCCAAAGTATCTCCCAGATCTGAGCAGATCACCTGCAGCACTGGCAGCATCTGCACTCCATCAGGAGGGAGCCTGCCCTCTGCTCTGGGATTCCTTCAGTGTTTCAGCTTCATGGTGCAATCTCAGCTTCCAGTGCTTCCCACTGATCCCTTCTAAGTCTGACCAAGAGGAACGGTGCAAATGCTGCACAGTAACTTCCCAGCATGCGTGTGCAGGACTGCTCCCAGGTTTTGCTTTATGTGACCCTCAGCAGATAAAAAGCAGCAATTTTGGCCTTTGAACACGTACCATACTGCAGTAGAGCCAATTTAACACAGTACAGGTGAACACCAAATTCCTCTGCTCTGCTCTGTGTCCTGGTGCCCAGCTCTGACAGACAGGCAGCTGTCAGTGCCTGCATCAGGAAGGAACACAATCAAGCACACTCGTGAAACTAAGAGCTGTCCTGCCTGGCAGAGTTTCAAGTGAGAGCAAGTCAGGTAAAAACAAACCCCTGTGAAGTTTTTACAGATGTCATTTCATTTTTAAGCATCAAAAGAATGAAGTACATGCTAATCACAGCAGCTGAGACGAAGGAGTAGGCAGTCTGGTGGACAGAGCATGGAGAAGTGAGTTTATAACTCTGGAGTTTAATTCCATCTCTGCAGCTTCTCCCAGCTGTAAGTTCAGGTTAGGAAAGCCACCAACCTGGTGTAATTCTGTATCAGTGGATTACAGCAGTGATAAGAGTGACTGACAATAGCTGTGCCTGCCATCACATTATGCATTTAATGTCAGGACAGCATAAGGGAACAAGCTGAGGTACTGCAAGGCCTAATATGCTCATCAATTTATTACATTTCATGTAAGAAAAACTTAGCAAAGTTCATGGGGGTAACAGCAGCACGGGGCACAGCCTGCACCAGCTCCCACCTGGCATCCTCCACATTAGTTTGTTACTCTGTGCTCCAAAGATCCAGCTTCCCCTCTGCTTTCACATATGAGTCCTGTGTTTGCATGCCTGCATATTTCTTCTATTTAAATATGCACTTTGTTCTTAAAGATTTCATTAACCCATGAATAGATTAATTCGCATTTCAGTTATACAGATACAAATTTAAAGGAACTCCTTGAAAACCAGCAGAGTCCTGTCTTTAGGAAGGCCAGGAGAGGTTTGTGCATGCACCTGTAAGGGCAGGACACTTTGTGTTCACTTGACTGCTGGTTTTACACCCTCAGAAGTCTTTGAGACCAAGCACTGTGGACACCCAGCAGAAGCACCTGAACGCAGTGCTCAGGTTGTGGCAACTCCTCACCACACAGCACACCAGCTCAATCCCTGGTGTAACTCCACAGAGGACAAGGATTATTTTGGCCAGGTCTATTATTAGGCTCATTTTCTAAACAATAGGGCTTGTTTTCATTTAAGCTTATAGTAAAACTCTCATTGACTTCACTAGAAGAGAGACCTGGCCCAACATACCAATACCCAAACCACCTCCATTTATTTCAGTGGAAGGAGGCAAGGAAATAAAAAGGTCCAATGTATTTTTAAATCTTTAGATTTCACAAGTGATCACAAGCATGTAGGTCACAATATGCACACAGAACGACACCTACGACAACCACCAGTGGGATCATTAAAATAATTGAGTTAGGCCTAGAGACAAATTCATTTCATAACATGTTCCTTACAAAACAGATACCCCCTTGCTTCATAATCTAGGGAGTCTGTTTTATAAACTTCCTAAGTAGTTCATGAAATATCCCCCTAAGCAGACTAGGTCTACTTGCCATTGCAGGGTCTCTATAAATCAAAAGTTTATGAATCAAAAGACAAACACCAGTGATGTGTGCTCAAAAACCAGCTGTGAAGGGGTAACGCCTCGGCAGCTCCAGTGGTGAGCTGTGACCTGGGGACACGATTTCCAGTACAAAGCCACTGAACCTGCCTCTTTACACAGCTCCTCTGCATGCCAGGAGGGAGCTGCATGTACAGCACATGAAGCAGCAATCAATAAAGGAGATTCCCCTTTGTTTTGAGTGTAAAGATGCTGCATTTCATAGAACAGCATCTCTACAGTGCTTTACACCACACTGTTGAGCAGGAAAGAGCCTCCACTTGCAGCAACTAAAAGGAAGAGGCAGTAACTTCTACAGCATCCTGTGGGAGTGGTTTCTCAAAATATGCTGCTATGCTAATGCTTTTCTTCTTACCATGCTGAAATTGACTGCTGAAAAATACTTAAATTATGCTGCTGGTACCGAAGTGCCCTGTCAGGTAAGTGGTAAGCAAAAGTAGCAACAAAAGAAATGACAAACCAAACTTGACCAACAAGAAACTGAGATACAGAGTGCTAAGTTTAAAAAAAAAAATTGAAATATTGGTATCCTTGTCTACTGGCTTGTCTTTGTTTTTTTAAGTAAACTAGACCAGTTTCCAACCTGTTGTAAGCAGGAAGGGTGGGAATTACTAACGTGGTAAGTGTAACTCAGCTAGAGTCATGTTATCATTGCAGAACATGAAAGGGAAGAGCAGAAAACAAGGCAAGGTCAGCTGGGGTTTGCACCAAAGGCACTGGACACACCATTCAATGTTCATCTTTTGGACTGCCCTCAGAGGCCACAAGTGCCATCCCTCCTGCCCCCAGCCTGGCTGCACCAGCTGCATGGACAGGCCTGCTCTTCCTTTTGACTAGCTGAGGCAAGGAAGCTGCTACCCGGGTAGGACTTTGCAATTTTCTCAAATTCAGGGGTTTCGAAAAACCTGTGCCAGGCACAGTGCCACAACCATGTTATTTCTCTAATCCAAGTGTTGATTTGCTATCTGCTCCTCCACGTAAGGAGCTCGGTCTGCCCCTTCCTAGTCACTGTAATACCCACTCATGCCTCCACACAACCCAGGCTGCAAATGTAGAGAGAAAAAAAAAATTCTGAAAAAATGTTCATCAGAGCCCAGCCAGGCAGTATTTTCTTGAACATTTCAACTTTTCCAAGTAAGCACACAAATAATCAGTTCATCGACAGGACCCAGTCTCAGCACCCAATTAAGTAAGATTTGTACTCCCAAAGGCTACACTCTGCTTTCCTCTCCAGAGCCTGTGGGCAGGTCCCAGTCTGTAGCTGGGCAAGGCAGTGGTTATCAAGTTCAGGAAGGAGTAAACACCTTTATGACAGCAGACAGCTCAGCTCTGCTGTGGCTCCCTACATGCCAGTTAGTAGGAGATCCTGGAGAGGTGGACACAAACAGGACTGAAGAATCAGTTTTCATAGAAATTCCTTCCTTCCCATGCCCCTAAATCAATGGGATGCAGGGTTAGGGTTACAGGGATTATTCTCCTTTACCACCAAAGCTACTGCTCCAGCTGTGCAACAACAGAGGGAACACGTGGAAATCTGCCATCACAGTGTGCTTCCTCCATGGGCTCTGACAGACACTGCACCCAGGACTTTGTCCAGTTAGTGACAGATAGAGTATTTAACACCATCATTCCCAGCTGTAAATACATCCCTATTACAGATTATTTTTATTTTCCACAGAGAACAAGCCTCCTGCAGCACCTGGGACCAGTGCAGCTCAAGCTGTAGCAGCTCTGGTCAGTCCTCCCCCTGCTCAGGAGCTGTGCTGGATGTGGCCAGGAGCTGAGCTGGATGTGTCCAAGCAGCAACACACAGTGCTGTAGGACACAACGCCTGTAGGAACAAACAGTTCACACCTTTCCCAGAGCTTATCAAAGTGCTGCAAGGACTTGTGTGACCTTGGCCATGTAGCACCTGTAATGAACTGGCTCTGCAGATGGGGACAGACAGCTTACCCCCCCTGATAAAGCAGACTGGCAAAGGGAGATCCTTTGCTTGCTCCAACTCCTGCTTTAACAATACAACATCCACAGGCAGACTGGGGGGGAAACAGAAGATGCAAAGGGGAAAAGGCCCTCCTGTGGGTTTTTATCTTATGGGTTCTGCTGGTCAAAGTTCCCTTAGAAACCAGACAGACATCTGCTCAGTAACCAGATAAGAAAAACTCAAAAAATTATCTCTGAATCTCAAGTGCATGATATGAATCCAAAAACTATGTTAATCTCTGTAAGAATTCATATGTTAATTCAGAAAAAGCACTGCATATAACTAAAACCTCTGGGTTTTGGCTCCTTTACTTGTTCTCATCTGCAGCATACACCCAATTGCCTGACAGAGGAGCCTGGGGAGCCTGGCAGGCTCACCCCTTGCTGCAGAACTGCCACATTGGTGTGGCAATGCTCCTGCACCCTGCCCAGGATCTGCCTCTCAAAGCATTCTTAATGTGCAGGGAAAATACTTGCTCCTACCTCTTCAGGTGCTTTGCTTAAAAGTCTGTGTATGGGTGAAGTTCACAACAGCTATTAAAATTAATGAGCTTTGTGCTGCAGCTCCCATGCAGGCACGTTTTGTAGCACTTTGCTGGAACATGGGGTGCTGGATGTGACTCTGGAACTGCCCTTGGGGAACACACAGCTCCCAGGCTGGGACTGCCAGGGCCTGGTGCCACCCCACAAACAGGGCACTGCACAGCTGGCCTGGGTGGGAACAGAGGCTGAGATGTGCCCCTGTGTCCTTCACCGTGCCTGAAAGAGCGGGTGGGGGGTGAGGGAGGGGCTGAAGGGAGGGCTCTGCACAGCGGCTGGGTGGGTGAGCAGCAGGGAGTGACAGTGGCATGGGGAGATCTGGAGACACCAGAGTGAGGATAAATGTGGCTGCAGGGGTGCAGGACTGCAGCAGCACGGGGCTGACAGGAGGCTCTGCTGTCCAGGAGAACCAACACTGCTGTGGATGGGGATCCTTGCCTCAGCTGTGCTGTGCTTTCACAGCCACCAACACTCACTGCTTGGGAACTTATCTGGCCTTCACCCCACTTAACTCGGTTGGAGCAGAGGCCTTGTTTAATCACTGATTTACACCCTAACGGCCAGCATGGGGTAAGTGACAAAATTTGCTAATTGGACATTGTCTTCAGGCAATAACCTCAATAATACACAGATTTGATGGAAAATTAGCAAATAAATTATTATAAGACTGACACTGAATACATGAGCAAGATACATGAGATATTCTCAGCTCTGCCAAAATCTGGAGAATTATATATCCTAAATGCATCCAAATTAAGAATTTTCCTGCTCCCTCCCAAGAAGTGCAGAGTGGGGACCAGTACAGAGCCCTTCATGTAAAGGATGATGTGGAAAATCTGTCTTGTAGATCTCAGTAGTTGTGTCTGAGCTGTGAAACCACTGTATCCAGCTGTACAGGGTCAGGAATCATGCTCCATCAGGGAAAACAGAAGGATCCTCAAACTTGGAGCAGAGACTTCCCCTGAACTCAGTCCGGGCTGGTGTGGCTGCAGAGGAGAGGGGAGAAACAGATCTCAGGTATCAGTGCTGAGCTCCAACAACCAGAGAGATGAAGGTGCTGGAGGAAAAGGCAGGTGAATTAAAACCCAAAGATACCTAGAGAATAGCTAGAATCAGGTCATTTGGTAGGAGAGCTTGTCTAAGGGTGGATCAGAAGAATGACAATGTGTTTTGACAAGAAACATTCAGAGAAGACATATGCTTTAGGGGACTCCTTAGTAAATCACCAAAAAAGTCCATGGGTTCAGAGGTAAGTGAGGCAGGGACATGCTTGGAAAACTACTGTCTTGTTGAGAGGTCATTAGTTCCTGAAACAAAAAGTAAAACCTGTGCTGGTTTTCCTTGGAGGGCACAGGCTGCAGAGATGGGGTGGTAGAGCCCAGTGCCCAAGAGCTGAGATCAGGAGAGCACTGTGCTGCCCTGGGCCACAGGGCCAGGGAGCTCCATCCTCTCCAGAGGAAGGGCTGGGAGCAGAGCTCCCAAAGCCCCAGGGAGCTCCATCCTCCCCAGGGGAAGGGGCTGGGAGCAGAGCTCCCAAAGCCCCAGGGAGCTCCATCCTCCCCAGGGGAAGGGCTGGGAGCAGAGCTCCCAAAGCCCCAGGGAGCTCCATCCTCCCCAGGGGAAGGGCTGGGAGCAGAGCTCCCAAAGCCCCAGGGCTGCCAGCCATCGGGGAGCCTCTCTGGGCACCCACACTGCTCCCACCTGGACAGCGGCGCTTCCACGGAAATCATTCCTGCTCCCCTCTGCCATGAGCCATGCCACAGAAAGCATCAGCTTTTATAGCAAATGGGAGTATCTTTAACAGAGGGTTAGACACAAACTATCCAAGAAAGGTAAGCTTTTATAGCAGATGGGAGTATCTTTAACAGAGGGTTAGACACAAACTATCCAAGAATGGAAGGTAAATACATTTACCTCGTACAGCAGAACAACTCGGAGAGAGCTCACAGCAATTCTCTGAGATAAAAACACTGTTCAGGACTATGAAAAGGACAGGCTTCTAACGAAAAATCTTGCTCTGCATCCTAAAAAAATTCAAAGTGGTATCAAAATTTCCAGTGAAATCAAGAAGCTGGGGCTTGCTGTGGTCTACAGGGATTTGGAGGTTCTACTTCGTTTCTGCTTGAAGTCAATGAGACTGCCAGAGTTCAGTGGGAATAAGGCTGGGGGATCTGGCAATGCCTTTGGGTATTCCTGACTGTACATAAGGAGCTTGGACTTTTGGTGCAGGTTTGTTTTCTAAATGTAAAAATTGTCTCACTCCATTGGATAAATACAATTTGCAACTCACTTTGTAGATGTGCTAGAGGTTTTGCAGCCTTTACAATCTGTCATATAAATCCACATTCAAGTGTCAACGTGTGAAGGGGCTGCTTTAGAGGTCCTCCGGGTGAAAACAGGAATGAAATTTCCAGAGCAAATGCTACAAAGATGAATAATTTCTCTACTTAGACAGTTATTACAGAAATAAGATGCTGATGGTAAGAGTCACTAGAATTCAACAGAGGTTTTTTTGTTTGTTTGGGTTTTTTGTTTGGTTGGTTGGTTTTGGTTTTTTGTTTTGTTTTGTTTTTTTACCTGCAATTCAGAGCTACAAGAATTGGGAGTTTAAGTAGGAGAATTTGCTGAAGACAAACTACTGAAATTGAGCCTCAGATCCAGGTAAGACAACATCAACCTCCTTGTACCTTCAAAGCTTGTCAACTTTAATGACAATTTTGGATATGCATGGAAAGTGGCCACAAGTAGGTATAGGATGTGGGAATAATATTATTTGTGAGGGAATTTCTGAGACCACCATCATTATGCTGTTGCCGATCCCAATTCCTTTTTATGTTTCTCATTTCCCTTGCCTTTCACCTTCTGAAAGGCCAGCTTTTTTTTCTTGTGTGTGGTTTAATTCAAAAAGCCAACTGGAAAGGTGTGCAAGAGTAGTGGGTGAGTATGGGTGGTTCAGAAACCACCTTTGACAGTGGCTGTTTAACCCTCTTCTCCTTTGTCACACACCAGTCGTGGGGTGCTCAAGTTTTCTCCTCTTAAGTAGGCCATAAAAATTTACAGGAAAGAGGACATCTACCCCCCTTAATGCCTAATCTGGCATCCTTTACTTATGCAAATGTCATCAATGGACAAATGCTCTGATCACAGCAGCTGCACTAATACAAACAACATCAAAGGCTTTGTCAAAGTTGCTCTGAAACAACTCTGGGATCTCTGAAATGCAAGATTTGGCCTCTGGCTTCACATTAACAACCCTTCACTACCTTGAGTAAGATTTCCCAAATACGGCTCTTTTCCTCCCAAATCAGAGCCAAGCACACACATCACTTGTCACAGGGGAGCAGAGCCCAGTCCCTGCTCCCAGCTCCCAGCAGGAAATGTCCCATGCTGCTGCTCCCAGGTGTAACTGTGCTGCTCCCAGGTGTAACTCGTACCCACCGCAGGGGTGGCTGCAGAGAGCCACCAGCAGGAACTGCTTACACCTCCCTGCTCCTGCTGGGCTGGCTGCTGGCAGCTCCTCCCTCTCACCTAAGTCAACATGAACTGAGTTTGCTCAGGACTGAACAGGACAGGACCTCCTCAAAATATTGAGGAAGTTTAAACACGACTTGGTGATTTATTTTTTCCTGTTTTCCATCAGCATGTGATGTTTCTGTGTATGCACACCCGGGCTGCATTTATACACATGCTCACAATCCATGTGTCCTCAAAAATCCAAATACAGTATATGCTAAAAAGCCAACAAGCTAAAAGCTGTTTGGGATCTGGGAGCACAGGGAAAGCAACAGAATTGTAAAACAAATAAAAAGGAAGTTAATTCTCAGAGTTTTCAATTTCAGTGAGCACAAACTATTTTATGCGACCGTAGCTAAGATTTAGCAAAGCATTTCAGCATATACTTGTATCTTTTGCTGAAATACAATCTACAAATTTGTGTGAATTCTTGGATTTGAAGCTTTTAAACTCACGCTCAAACCAAGAGTTTAACACGCTGTCCAAACTAATCCAGAAAGCTCTGCATGTGGATCAGTGTGGCCATCATACATGTTACCCCTCTGGCAGAAGCCAGCAGTGCCCTGGCATTATTTCCAGATATTTTGCTCAGAAGAGCTATCTCCCTCCTCCTGCCCTGTGAGAGACACAGGAATCCTCTCCCAGCCCAGGAATCCTCTCCCAGCCACACCACTACAAAGCCAGTCTGTGCCACATGGAAGATCCATAACAGGGCAGGGAAGCAGCATCAGGAGCTCCAACCATCCCCAAGGGAATAACTGCAAGTACTCTGCCTCAACCAGGAATGTGAGCAGGCCAGACTCAATGAGGGGCTTACAACTAAGTCTACTGTGCAGCACTGCAGAAAAAGCAATAATATTTTTTTAAAAATTTAAGATACAGCCTTCACCAAGTTTCATAATGTATCGAGCAATATGTCCTATGTCCTACCTGGGATGCTGGTGAAGGTTTATCTTTTGCTACAAAAATAATATCATCTACAGGTTTCATCCTGGAAGCTCTCACTTCAGTGAGAACTGAAGCTTGAGCAGCTGAAAAAGCATTCAAGCCTTATGAGATAACACAGCAATATAAATGAAAGACAGTACACAGCAAAACATCAGGCAGCATATAAGCTCTGGTCAGTTTTGTACTTTCAAAATCTGAAGAAATATGCTTTTGTTATTTATCAAGCAGAAAAAATAAAATTTTGGTACAGTACTCTGTTCTCTTGAAATAAAACCTGTGAATTTATGTATATTCTCCCAAAGCTTCCATAACGGAAGCTTTTTTTAAGTGAGTTTGATGTGGGGCATATTTTAAAAATAGCAGCAATATTTTAAAATGTGAAAACAGATGTGTCACTCTATTACATCTGCTGAATCTTTACTGTATTTTTTAATACTACAAAGCATTTGTATGTTTCTCCATCATAAATCTCTCTTCACTAAACAGATTTCTTCTCTGTGATTAAAGTAGTACCACAAAGACATTATTAAACACACACTGATCAAAAAAATAATATTGTTTTGGTCTAAAATATAGGCATTTTAATAATTGGGTTTTTTTCCGTAGAGAATTTCAGCAGCTCCCTTTCCTTGGAATGAAATCACAGCCATATGCTTTATGATATTAGAGGCATTTCAAGGTGTCTCCATAAATGTCATTTATTGCTTGGGAACCTGCCAAATCTACAAAACCCCTTAGTTCTTTTAAAAGAAAAATCTTCAGATGAAACTAGCTCTTTACACTGGTTGTCATACCAAAAAAGAAAAAAAAATCTCTCTCTTATGGAATACTGGCCATGCAGGTAGCAAAACCTCTGGCAACAAAACCCGGGCTTTGGCTTGCTTTGGAGCCAGCAGTGCCCTGGGCACCCCGGCACAGGCACACCCACCCTGCACTCACACTCACACTCACACTCACCCCTGGAACTCACCCTCTGCACCCTGAGCAGCCCGAGTGACAAAAGGCTGAACTGGTTTAGTGACTGTAACTGTAAATCAAAATCAGGCACCTCTCAGCATCCTGCTGAATGTGCTTTAACCCCTCACAGAGCAGTGCCTCCCACGCTGCCCAGGATCCCCCATCCTCCATGTGCCCAGTACCCTGCAGGACTGGCAGCCAGGCAAGCCACAAAGAGACTCCATGTCACACACAAATATAATCTCATGCCACATCTAGTCCTAATTAGGCATATCTGGAGTCTGTCCTGAGATAATACTGGCCAGATCTACATAAATCTTGCCAGACATGTCACCAACCTGCCCAGCACAAGGCACTACATTTAAACACGCAGGAATTTAATCCAGTCTGTAGCTGCAGCAGCCAGAGCGGGTCAGCCAGGCACTGCCCAAAGGAACTGACTGCTGAGGCACACAGCTGCCAGCGAGGTCAGGATTCTGGCTGGCCAACAGAAGCATCCATTAGTCCCACAGTAGTAGAACCATTCTTTCTCCTTGAGCAAAGGAAAAGAAAATATTTTCCCCCTAAACCTGAAAGAAACAAGTTTCCTGGTACAATTGGAGATAATCTAGGACATCACACCAACAGGTGCTTCAAACGCATCAGCAGAGCGCTCAAGATGTTGAGAAAGAAAATGAATAGACTCTCTAAATAATATATAAATTGTACAGGCCTTTTTTCTGCAGAACCCCAGTGAAGTTACTGTATAAATCAGAAACTGAATTATTCATAAGTGGTGAATATATAATAAATCGTACTTGGCATTGCAATATTCCTCACAGGTACGTGCAGTGAGCAGAAGCAGCGGCGAGCCTGGCCACACCAAGGTCTTACCTGGAGTCTGGGTACTTGGTCAGGGTAGCAAGGCTGCTGGTGTACATGTGTCCTCCTACATCGATGTGCACGGGAGCGTTGGACTTGGTGAGTTGGGCTGGGAGAGGAATTCCTTGAGCAGCCAGAGGAGAAACCGGGGACCGTGTTAGAGACAGACGGGACATGCTTCTTCCCTCCTGCAACGGGGAGGCAAAAAGAACAGTTTCTCTTAAATGTAGCAGTGTGTTACCTTTCTTTCCAGTGTGATCACAGATCTAATCAGATCATTTTTGCATCTGCCTGATCACATATTCAGCTAACAAATTATTGCCACCACTGTAATTAAGTGTATTTGCATCATTTTCTTCTAAGTACCAGAGGGGAAGAGAAAGATGCTTATTAGCAATAAGAAATCAAGAAAAAATTTTCAAGGTGTCAGCCTCAAGGGGCAGAAAACAAACTGCAAAATTCTAATTAAAGGTCGTGGGCTTATGTGTTAGATGTGAAATATCCCCTGACAAACGAATAACCAATTTGTGAATTGGGATTCAGGGGGTTTTTGCAAGTTTGTCTCAGTAACAAGACACCTCTAAATTAGTGACTTCCTCAGTACCTAAGGCATTTAGTTTATACATGTAGTAAATTTCACTTCAAACTAAGATCAATTTTCTGGCTTATTTTCAATAATTGTGAAATAAATGGATAATTTTCAGTTAAGCCTTAATCTTAGACCTAAACAACTAATAAGCTTTCAAACTGAAAGCAATTAATATCCGGAAGCAGTGAAAACAGAAAGATAAATAAACTGACCCATGCTTTCAGGACAAGAAAGTACTGAATAATCCAGCACGTGAAATTATAAATTCCACAATCCACCTAATGTTTCCTGCCCTAAAAAACATTGGAAAATCGGTGAAACTATTGAATTGAATCCAAAAATTTTCAGCAAAATCAGAGCTAAAAATACTGAAATGTCTCAAAAATGAACAGGACAACCAAGCAAAAGAAAATTCCTCAATTCTCTTCTTAAGAAAAGCACAGCTTGTTCTGCACGAAACGTGTGTCTCAAAGCTGATTTCAGTTCAATCGGTGCAGACAGCACACAGGTCAAACAGAAAAAAACCCTTTTAGAAAAGTTTAAGAAAATGTACATCCATTCTCCCCCTTATGGGGAAAGCAACACATGCAAAACATTATAGTTGAAGACATTTCTGAATATAATCTAATTTTCCTGGTATTTTGTAATTCAAGCATGCTACCAAGCACCCAGGCTCTTTCTTGCATCTGACAAGCACTTTACACGCAGCATTGCAAAGTGAATTTCTACTTCTCCCACATTACTTTGACAATGTTTCTTAAAAATCAAAAGATGGTCTTGCCTTTCTCTTAGCAGTATTTTGCACAAGATGCCCGACTACGCCACTTGATGAACATAAATTAGCAACATTCTTTGTAAAATAATTTCCAAGCTATAGAGAAAGAGACTGAAAAACCTTAACACATCTGAACAGCTTCACAAAGTCATCACAACATCTCCATTTACTGTATTTCATCTTGGTTAGCTCCTAAGAATTTCTTGCATCTACAGCACAGAAATACATCACCCCATTATGAATCCACATCCTTGTCTCTTCAGAGGCTGGATGGATATCTGCACTGAACACGCAGCAAATGCCAACTCTGTCCTAGGACTTCTGTGTCAGCCGATGCAAAATTGGGCATTAACATTTTCACTACAGCACCACCTTCAAGGAAAGTGACTGAATCCTTTCATGACTGAAGATGTTGCTTTCTTATTTCCCACAAGAGCTTGTTGAGGCCAACCTTCAGTAAATATGTCATATAGCATAAATAAAACAACTAACTTTTAAAAACAACTTAGTATGTAAGTACCTACAGTATTTTAGCAACGTGTTTACTGATCTGTCTGCCAACACAGACAAAGGTTGCTGGTTTTTTTCCTTACCAAAGAGCACTGTAAACTCATGCTCAGTCTCTACTCCCTCACTTAAATGAAAGGGTCAGAAGATCCAGGCTGAAAGTCAACGCTGTCTTTGTTCAGACCCCAACCATTTTCACTAATGATAAAGGTACAGACCTTGCACAGTACAGGGCTGCCTTAGAAATAAATCTCATGCAGTTTCACAAAACAAGAGTCTAATTAGGGCTCATCTGCACCCCTTGTTACAATTTCCAAATGAAATCAAAGGACTTCAGTCTTCTGTAAATGTGTCTTACATTTAACCATTTGTCTTGAAATACAGACATCAATTTTAAAATATGCACAGATAGCTAAAGATCAAGTGATATGAATCTATTTGTGCATATTTAAACACTGCTGCTATCTTAGGATTTTGTTTAATGTTAGTATACCAGTAAATTCCTTGATCTGTAAAGACTGAGATTCTCAGTGAGGCCATACTCTCACACAGTAGATATTTAATTTATACTATTCACTGGAGGGACCTTTTGAACAATCCTCTGCTTTTGGCATTTCTCAGCTAGAGCATGTGTTGAAAAAACACTTAATTATAGAAAATCACTGGAAAGCTAAAATAGTTCTCAAACTTTTATGGCTTTTCATACTTATTGAGGGTGCCACTGGCTTTTGGGGGGAGAGGAGGAGAAGGGGAATTAAAACACTGGCTGGAGAGGATTCATATTAAAAAATGAATCCTAGATTTTTATTAAAATTGTGGAATTCAATCATTTTTGTATGAGCAAATTATCAAGAGGCACAACTGCTAAGCACTACTGCTCCACAAAAAAATACCCCAATTCTTACGGTACCATTTCTTAAGGTACTGTAACCCTATTTCCAATGACTCCTTCTTCTTCTTAATGTAACAC
Organism: Leptocoma aspasia; assembly: GCA_013399835.1. NCBI lineage: Eukaryota > Metazoa > Chordata > Aves > Passeriformes > Nectariniidae > Leptocoma > Leptocoma aspasia. Next base: position 381,278 of record VXAX01001775.1, read on the forward strand.
ACAGCAAAAATTCATCACACTGAGTAATGTACTTATTTTATGCACAAAGCAAAATCCTAAATGTATTTATCCAGTGGAAGTCTTTATGCACATATTTTCTAATATGGATGAGAAAATTAAAACCTTAAGGGTAAATATCGCAGAAACACTAACAAACTTCATTTATTAAACCATGTAAAATAATCCTTGCTCTTTAGTTGCCTACAACAGGATACAGCATCCCAACTAGTGGCACAGGCAATAACCCTGCTCTAATAAGTAGCACAGGAACCTGCTGAAGGCAAAATCAATAGAGCCTGATTCCCAAATTATGTGAATATTTAGTTTTTCAAACATTACACACCAAGATCTTTCAGAGCCAGCTTATCTTTTTCTGCCTTCCTAAGCTAACTGCTTGTAAAAACTATTTGCCCATGCAAAGTGAAATAATCACAATGCCATGCTCATTTACACACAAAATGATTTTGTGTCCCATTGTGCTCACAGTTGTTCAGCTCTCTAGGGGTGATTAAACTAGCTATGCTGCTACAGCTTGAGATGATTTCACTGAATCGTTTCTCCATGAAGTTGCTTCTTTGCTAAGCTGTTATTTTAACCATAAAAGGTAAACAGAAGGCAGTTGTAAGAGCTCCATTCAGCTCCGTGCCCAGGGCTATAACCCTAGGGCAGAGAATGCTGAAAGACTGCAGAATTTTCCAGGGTGTTGCCTTTCTTGCTCTAAAGCCTTCAGGAATACTGTTCATTTAATACACACTCTAGATGATACATTTCAGATCCTACTAAAAGAAAGACTTCAAAAGTGTAAGAAGTTTTGGGCGGATGAAGCTTTCCCACCTCTGCACATAGCTTGGGGCCATGGTAACCAATACTGCTGTTGATGTTGGGAAAATACAGGAGAAATAAACTGCACAGAGCAGACAGATAGGGACAAGGGAGGTGAAAGGTTGCAGGAAAGAAACAGGCAGCAGCCTGGAAGGGGGAACCAAAAAAAAAGGAAAATAATAAAAAAGGAGGCGGCTCTGAAGGAGGGACAAAGTTAAATCAAGGAGCAGGCACTTAAAAGACTACAGATGGGAAGCAAGACTAATTAAGGATGTAAAAGCGCTTTGTTTCTAAAGTTTATTGTTGCCAGGATAAAAATTAATTGAAACTAATGCTGTTATTCACTCGTGCAGTTTAATTCCTTCATGCACATTTAAGACGTGAAATGAAAACGGCAGGTTTACGGACCTGCCATGAAGCTGCTCTCCCGGGGAGCCGCGCTGGGGGCGGGTCGGGCCGCAGGAGCCGGGCCCGGCTGCACCCCCGGCCCCGCCGCTGCTCCCGGGCTGCTGCAGCCTCGGGGAGGCTGCTCGTCCTCCCCAGGGACTTTTCTTTCTGTACCAGCAGACCCACTAGGGTAAACCCACCCACTGCATCCCCCCGGCCCCCCATCCTCGGCACTGCGGGCCAGAAGTTCCCCCGGCGCTCCCAGGGCAGCGTCTGCGTCCGCAGGCTGCGCCGCCGGAGGGGCACAGCCACAGACTGGGCAATTACCTTTGTCTGTCTGCACAGGGACGGCGACCGCTCGGGTCTGCCGCCACAGCCACTCCGAGACAACTTGCCTGCGCCGTGCTCCCAGCCCAAAGACAAAGCGGGCCGGGGGGGGCTACGAACCTCGGGCTCGGTGGCTCCGAAATTAAAAGTCCATAAACATTTGCACACACCTCCACGCTGCTTTACTGAACGCTGCACCAAGAGACAGAGGAGATCGTGCCCAAAACTTTGGGGGGAGGGGGGGGCAAAGAGGGAACTCCCTCTGGAATTCTGGTTGCCCCCACTCTCAAAAAAAAAGAAAAAGAAAA
>VXAX01001775.1:393411-405909 GCA_013399835.1 Leptocoma aspasia
CGCTCCCGCCTCAGCTCCGCTCCCGCCTGAGCCTTGCCTCAGCCCCGCTCCCGCCCGAGCCCCGCTCCCGCCTCAGCCCGCGGCCGGCCCCGTCCCGCGCCCGCCGTTGCCGTGGAGACGGGCGGCTGCCCGCGGGCTGAGGGGTCTGGAGGGGAGCGGCGCCCCGGGCTGAGGGATGGGCCCGGCGCCGCGGAGTCCCTGTGGGGGCCGGCGCTGCCGAGCAGCCCCGGGGGCTGAGCGGGGCCCTCTGGGTGGGGGGGCAGCACCCTGCGGCGCCCATCGCTGCTGCGGCAGCGCAGAGGGGCCCGCGGGCCTGCCGGCCTGTGACCACCCCCGGCAGGGTGCCCGGGGCCGCAGGGCCACCCCGGCTCCCCGCAGCTCCCGGCGGGAGCGGCACGGGCCGTGGGATCTGCCGGGGAGCGCGGCCCCCCGAGAGCGTTGTTGTTTCTAATTAATGCTTGTGTGGTAGCCTAATCTGTGTTACCGGGCTCTCTGGAGTATTGTCGCAACAAAGGTATATTCTAGGGTTGAGTTAATTAAAAATTACTTATAAATCTGCCTAGGTCCTGCGTTGCACTTAACTGTGCTGTTGTGGCTGCACCACAAAAGAAATACCCAATATTTCTGCAGTTACAGCAGTAGTTTCGCTGATTTCCTGCAGAGCTCTTTTCTTTCCCTGCGGAGCCCCTTCTTCCCCCCGGGATTCCAAGGGCTCGCTGTCCTGCCAGCGCGGCCGGTGTGCTGCGGAGGTGGGACTGACCCCGGCTTTCCGCAGGCACTCGCACAGATCCCTGCGGATCGCGCTGCTGCCCGCCTCGCTCGGGCCGGGCGCTGCCTGCTCTTCTGAAGGCACTTGGTTCTGGGGCTGGAGTCTGGAGCACACTTACACCTCTAGGTAGATTTGTGCTGGGATAAAGTTATGTCATGAGTCCTCGTGATAAGATGACGTGTTAGATTCTGGTTTTAGTTTATAATAAACTTCCCTCTCCTCACCCCTAGGTTTTTTTTTTTTTCAAGTACATGTGGAAGTGTCTAATATGTGTTCTCTTTGGCTATATATTTTTTATAAACTCAGTATGAACCCTGCACTTAAATACATGCTTGTGGTGAGGATGTGTGTGATTTATTTAGAGTAAGGAAGTTCAAGAAAAACCTGATTAAAAATACCTGATTTCTATATACAAGTCTGTCTGTTTCGTGTTTTTATTTTGGAGTTAATTTCTTTTTGAGACTGATAACAAGGGAGAATATCTCTCTCAACAAGCCAAACTGAAAGAAGATGATACAGAAGCAGAATTCAGTATGGGTGAATAAGTCTAGCCATAGAGCTACACATAAGCTCTGGAGTTTCACACTGCATTGCAAAGCATGGTAAGCTTGTCTCAGCTCTTGGGTTGGTTTGGTTTTTTTTTCTTCTTTTTTTTTTCTTTCTCTCTCCAAGGAGTTGGGTGCCAGTGCTGCTGAGGCTTGGCTTCCCATAAATAGGCGTTTAAATCAAGTGTTTGAAACATAAATGTGTTACTGTTTCTTTGTGGCCTCTAGAAAATAACAGAGTAGTAACACAGTTGGTTAAGAGGTATACTGTATTTCTAGGGTAGAAAGTACACAGTACAGGAGTCAGCTCTAAGAAAATGTTGTCAGTAAATTCATTGAACAGGATAATAAGCACTTTAATATTTGGATTTAATATAAAAAAAAGTCCTAACTGATTGTTTGCCTTGAGCATTTATTCTTCAATAAATTTAAAAAACATCATGTCGTTGAGGAATATAGCCAAAATATCTGTTCCAGAGTACAGGTATCTGGGAAAGGTTGCCAATATGTAGCTTATCTTTGGAAGCAAAGGATGATATTTCTTGAGCATTTTTGAGGAAAAGGATTACTTAATAATTCAATATTATTTTCTATTGTTTTGAGAAGGGTTACTGATTGTTTATAAAACCCAGCCCACTAAGAGTGCTTCCACCTCATTTCACACCTCATTGTTTTGCAGATTGTCGGTGATTGTGGAAGCTGATTTGAAGTCCTAGGAAATTAATTTCTTGACCATCTACTTGTGTAGTCTAAAATCTTCAGTCTGAAGATACTACTATGCACCAGAAGTACTTGTTTTGGTACATAGAGCTTTGATTTCTGTAAGCGGTATAGAATAATTTTGGGAAAAAGCTTGAGAGAATCACAGCATAACACAATGTTAAGGGATTAGAAAGCACCTTAAACATCAGCTGGTCCCAACCCCCTGCCATGGGCAGGACACCTTCCACTAGACCAGGCTGCTCAAGGCCTTGGACAACCTGGCCTTGGACACTTCCAGGGATGGGGAATCTGCAACCTGTTCCAGTGTCTCACCAGCCTCACAGTGAAAAAATTCTTCCTAATATCCAATCTATCTGTAACCATCCTGTCCTGCCACTACAGCTCCTGACAAAACCTCCTTCCTGTAGCCCCTCCAGACCCTGGAAGGTGCCGTGAGCTCTCCACACCAAAGAACCTTCTCTTGTCTGGTCTGAACAGCTCCAACTTCCTCAGCTTGTCTTCACAGGGGACGTGCCCCAATCCTCTGGACTTGCTGCAACAGTTTCATGTCCTCCTTGTGTTGGGAACACCAGAACTGGACACAGCACTGCCGGTGGGGTCTCACAAGAGCAGAGTACTGGGGGGGAATCACCTCCTTTGACCTTCTGGCCACGCTCCCCTGGATGCGGCTCAGGATTCCCTTGGCTTTCTGGGCTGTGAGCACTCACTGGTGGCTCATGGTGAGTTTTTGATCAACCATCACCCCCAAGACAGAATAATTTTGTGAAAATTCTGATGTTCACAGGGACAACCTGCTTGCCTTTCCATGACTTGCAAATGCTGATTCTCTTAAAGATTTGATGACTCTTTTAATGTGAGCAGAAGCAAGCAAACGAACCCCCTGATGGTATTGAACAGTGCAGTTAGCAGAACAGGCTTGTACTGTTGTGGGACTCCTCATTGTTTCCTTGCTTGAAAAACATAATATTGATGTACAAGGCTGTAGTTAACTATGTTTGTTGGATAAATTTAGTTGTCACAAGCTGCATTTCATCCTTTGCAGAGCAACTGAGAAAGCAGTAATTTTAGGACCAAAGCTCACTGGCTCACTCTGCTTTTAGTAGAGCTGCTGCAATTAAAATATAGGAAGCCTTTAATAAGAATTAATTTGGGAGGGGACACACACACTGTACATGCCCATTATATACTTCTGCATTCTATGCAAATAATAGGTCTTAGCTTTTCTGTTTACATGCTCTTAATCCAGCCTGTAGATTAAAACTCTTCTTTGTAATAGCTCCATGAAGATATTAAGGGAGGATTTACTCGGGCAAGGAAACCAAAAGTTAATCTTGCATGGGTATCTGGTGATCTAGTAGGTACTTTCTTTCTGAAATTCAGGACTTTTATGAACCAAGTTCTGGCCTCTGTTTATTGCCATTAAACTTGGTCATGCAATTTAATGTGGTTTGCTTCCTTTTTTTTTTTTGTTTTTGGTTTGTTTTTTTTTTTTTTTTTGGTGCCTGATAGTTATGCTAATAGAGTGTTAACTTCGTGATATTTAATGTTTACAGTGTTAATAGGTAAAGATAATAGCTGTGTTTGATTGTGTTGGAGAATTTTAGTATGTTTGGTTGTGTTGGAGAATTTTAGTATGTTATTTATAGATATGAAACCTACAAGATATGATATAAAAGCCTTCAATATGAAAAATGTTACAATTCTGAGCAGACAGTGAGAAAATTGCCTTTTAGAGGTCAAAACTCCCAATGCCTCTGGCAACATGGCCTTGATGTCATTTGACAGGGTGGAAACACAGCCCTTCATGGGAACAAACAGCCAATACCTGCATGATTCATTTTGTTAGAAGGGTTCTCCCATTGTTGCTAGGCAATATTTCCTAGGTGGAGTTAAAAACCAACAAAAATATCAACAAGAAAACCCCCAAAACCCAACTGCTGTCTCCTCAGAATAGTACTTATTGCAAGTTGTCTTGCTGCTGTTTGTTTTTCTAATTAAGTAATTTTTCCTTCTGCAGAATAGATGTATCAGCTGAGTCTCAATAGAGACCTTCCCCACTAAGAGGCAGCAAGGGGAAGGGCTGGAAAAGGGTTGCACCTGGCTAGTGGAAGGTTTCCTTTCTGTCTTCCTCTGTCCCTTCCTTCCAGCTGTCTGTTTGGAAATGCTCGACTATGTTGTGATGTGTAATTCTCAGAGAAGAAACATGGCAGAGACCAGCAGACATTCATTTGAAATGATTTTCATTCACTGCATTCTGGAATGGACTTGAAAGCAGGTCTCAGAGGCAACTTGTATGTACCAGTTTGTCTTACATATTTATTTATGACAGACTTGAATCTTCAGGATGGTATTCTATCAAGTGACATACCGACTCAGTGTGATGTGTGTCTAAAAATAGGTCATTGTCAAAGGACAGGAAAGGAATTGTATAAATCTATAAACAAAACCATTGCATTGCATGTCATTGCATACTCTGAAGCTGAGGTAATGCTATCTTCAAAATTGTAGCTTTCCATGGATTATTTTCTAGAATAACACATTAACACTGCATTTATCAAAACAGGAGGATGGCTGCAGACTCTAAAGACAGCTAATGCCAATGAGTTACTTCTGACACAGCAGTTAGAAGCAGTAAAGGAAAACAAACCATCTCAGAAGGTGGCAGGGCTAGACCAAACTTTGCTCTTATGCTTAAAATATTACTGATTTGAACCTCCCATTTTTTCATGTGTTAAATTGTATCATAAAACACTTATTTAGTGCTGGGACTTAGGCATTTGGGTTTGAAAATAATGCTTCTGTTTTGTGCATTTGGTCAATGTGAATGGATTTTTTCCTCTAGTTTACCTAGAGTGTTGAGAGGCCTGAAAAATGAGACCCTGGAGAATGATGCTGTTTAAAAATGGGCATTAGGAAAGGAATTTTTGTAATTTTAAATAACCTGTTGATGTATACAAATGTGTGGGGTTTGGAGCGTAACAGAACAATGCAGATGTTTTTACTGTTTATGATAACATAAGCGCCAGTACATAGGTGAGGTCTTGAACTTAGCTGCACAAGTCATATGTTTTGGTGTTTAGAGCAGTGTTGCTACTGCAAACCAAATAGAAGGGCTAATATTTAATTAAGGATAGAGTGTGGAAATGGTCAGCAAAAGAACAAATGCATTTGTGTACAGGATTATATTGAGAGGTTTGGAGTTACCAGGTAAAGGGGAAGTGTGACATCTGGTGGAAAGATGGTATCAGGAGCACGAGATCCATTAGTGATAGATGGGATTATTTGGCACGAAAATGCACTATATGATGTTTGAAACCACTGCTGGAGATGAAATTCAGATGAGTGACATATTTTGTGTTCTCATAGTTCATATTGTCCAAACCAGAATACATGGCAACATGATTATGTTCTTAATGAATAGTGATCTCTTCTAAGCTACCAAAGAAAGCTTATTGTGTTAGGTTCTTCTCCCAAATTCTTAATCTACACTGGAAATAAATTAGTATGGAACATACAGGTTTAGCTACCTTTGGGTATCCAAGTATTTTTTCAGAAAAATACTTGGATACCCAAAGTAATCTAAGTAACTACGATGATCCTAGCAGGTTTTTTATGCTTGAGTTCTTTGTTGAGTCTTCTGTAATACTGATTTCAGGTGCAAGCCTCAAATTATCAGGATCATTAGATGCTGCTGTTCTGGGAGATGCTGGTCTGACCCTGGCTTGGGGGTGCAGCTGGAGCCCCTGTTTGGGTTCTGCTTAGAGCTGGTGGTGGTGGGCAGAGTGTGGGAATAGCCTTGTATTGCAGGAGGGAGGAGAAGGAGGGAGGAACTCTGCAGGAGACGGCAGGGGGAACTGGGGCTACCTTTTGCTTGGTGTCACACTGCTAGAGTTAGAACTTGCATAAAGTCTGGGTGGGCTCAGAGCTGCAGAGATCTTGCTTTATTGTGTTTATTTCCAAAGTATGCTGTGGAAAAAGGGTCTGCAATTCATTGGGAGCTCTATGTATTAAGGATGTTCAGGAACTTCCTAGCTCAGCTCAAGGGCCCAGGAGAAAGAAAAAAAGAGAATTCATCTTAATCTTTCAGCTCTGCTTTAAAATACCTGATTCTTCTGAGGTTTCATTCCATAGGATATTGATCATTCCATGTCAGTCTTGAGATTTTTCTGTGTTACAACTTTGCTACTGAAAGATTGCTTTATCCCAAGCATAGCACAAGTTCAGTCGTGGTTCTGCTTTGTAGTTCAGACTCATCTCCTGTGCATAACTGCCCACTCCAATCATGTGGGATTTCCCCCTTCATCAGGAGGCAATAAATCTTGAGCTTCTTTTGTTCTTTATGCATTTTTCTTCTATTTTTAATGTTAGCATCTCACTTGCTAGAACAATATATTATAAGAGTTCTGAATCCTTTTCCTGCTTTGGGGGCAGACTCCATCTGCAAGTTTTTGCCTGCTCGCACAAAAATAATGCTTTTTGGGAGCTGGCCAGTTCAAGGAGGGAAACAAGTTAACAAATACCTAAACCCACAAATCCAGCATTTCAATGCTAGACTGCAACGGGGTGGACCCATCTCAGGTGGCTGGCTTCTTGGTCAGCCACATCAGGCATTTCACAGCAGCATGTGTGAGTAGCCTGTTTCTCAGGTCACCTCATCGTTAGAGGCACAAATGGATGATATCCATGAACTCTGGTATTTCGGTACCATGATGAATAAAATACATTGTTTACTCCAAAGAGCAAATTGTTCTGCTCTGCTTCTGGTGGCAGGGGTTTGGATAATCCAAATGGGTTTGAGTAGAAGGCCTGTGGCAGAGAGTTTACTGATACACTTTAGTGCAGTTTAGTTCAGTGTCAAACACTTTCTTCCTAATCTCCCCCCTCCTCTTTAGCAGGGTGGCAGTAATTATCCTTTTCTATCTGCATTTCTTGGGATAGGTTGAGTAGGCACTCTCATACTTGTGGGACCACATCAGTTAAAAACCAGTTAACTCTCTTACTTTTTTTTCATGTGAAGACTGGATGCAGGCCAAGCTTCAGTTTCTTCATGAGATGTTTTATGTTGTATCATGTTGGAAGGGAAACAAACCTAATGCTTTCCTTCAGAGAACCTCATTGTATAAGTCAATAGCTTTCTGAGGGTTGATTTGGGTTGTGCAGATAGAGAAATTGTCCTATTAAAAGGGGAGAAGATAGTCTAGTTTAATTCTCTTGGAAATTTAAGTGAAAACCAGAATTTTTAGTGATGTTAAGATAGATTATTTTAAAAGATCTCTAGATATATACTAAAAAAAAAAATCAGACCAGAAATTTTTATTTACCTGAGAGCCAGACTGACAAGTTTTAGTTTCAGCTCTGTGTTGGTGAGGAGACAATTCTCCTTCTTACCAAATTATAACTGACAATGATACTGAGCTTGTGCTAGCACAAGGTGCTTTCTTAACTGCAAATGTGATTTCAGCCTGAAAATACCATAATAAATTCACTGAATGAACTTTCTTCTGTAGTATACTCTTATAATTATAAGCCCTTCATTTTTGCCCAGGGCATCTACTTAGGAGATATCATAAAGTGAAATAATCTTAATGTCACTAAATGGGAAAAGAATGATCATATTGCCTTGCAGAAAAACAAAATGGGAAGGGGGACTGAGGAAGGGACAGTACAGTATTATATTTGCTGCACTCTTGTGGGCACCAGGAGAAAAATGCCCTTTATTTTTCTGAGAATGATTTAAAAATGTGTTTGTATCAATGATGCAGCTTCTGAGTAATGACTGGAATTTCTGACTATGCAGATACGATGTACAGCCTCTGAGAAAATTGATATCTTGGTCTCCATTACTGGTATTGAGGACTGGGTGCATGGTGGCTGTTTTGGTGATGTAAGAAGGAGGAGGAGGGGGAAGGTTCCTTGAGAACCTGTTGCCAAAAAAACCCCCAAAAAACTCATGTAAGCCAAAACTTAGTGCAAGTAGGATATGAAACTTGCTTATGGAAAATTACCACTGGATGCCACTGTTGCCTCATGGAATGTCATACTAAAATAACATCAGCTCTGCTGAAAATTGCTGCTTTTCCTTCACTCTCATCTTCTTAGTTTTTTATTACTTTAATCTTTGTTCATATCAAAGGAAAGGAGAAATCACGCCCCACTTATTCTCTCCAGCAACATGGTGATATGGTTTCCATATCTAGAAGTGACAGCTTGTCATAGGAAAGAAAAGGGAATGACACAAAATTTGTCTTTTTTTTTCTTCCCCTTCTAAGGTAAAATATTTTTCAGATAGAACAGAAGAACAGAAGAAAGGCTCAGATGAAAGAGTAACCAATTTTCCTCATAACTAAATTCCTTCTCTCTGTCTCTGAATCCTGTGTTAATCACAACTAGATTTGGACACTGAGCCTTTTCTCCTGTTTTAATGTCATCCTACAGAGCAGAGCAGGAGGTCACTTTTGCAAATACCTGTTTATTTCCTTTCCCAAGTGCTGGGCATTTTTGTACTTGAAAGAATGTTTTTCACTTGTTACAATTTTTTCCTCCTGGGGGAAGCAGGGAGGGTGAAGGCCATCAGGTGAATTTTTGATTGCTGGTGCTTGTTTTTACAGGTTTGTTTGTAATCACGTGATTAGCAACTCTGGGATGTTTTTCTAAGTCATACAGTATGGAGTTTTGTAAATAGCTTCTTGTATTTTTTCCCTTTTCTTTTCTTTTTTTTTTTTTCTTTTTTTTTGACTGAAGCAACCCTCCAAATATAATTAATTTAATTAAATGAAAAGAAATAAAAATCCTAACATCTGAAGCATAAGTTTCAGATCAGATCGTTTGGGTTTTCTGTTCTGAGTGCACCTAATTCCTAATCTTTCCTATGGGGAAAGAAAAGAAAAATGTTGGGAAAAAACCGTGAGAGATGAGGTTTTTCTAGTGTCATGCCTGGCTTCTGCGGAGACACTCCACCTTCTGCTGTGCGCCTGCTTAATTGGGCAAGCACAAGTATTGTCGGTTCCATAAAGCGCCAGCCTAATTAGCAACAGTGGGAATGCGGGGAAAGGCAAAGCCAATGCTGTGCTGCGGGGCTCTGAGGAAGGGGCAGCAGTAGCCGTGCAGCCCCGAGGAAGCACGCTGGCTGTCCGTGCGAGCTGGGCGGGAGCAGGCGGACAGCAGGGCTGCAGCCCCGGGGCTCGGCACTGCCATGGAAACCGCGCGGCAGCACCGCATCCCTCCGGCCCGGCCCTGCCCGGGCAGCGGCACCCACACCGCCTGCGCCGGCCTGCAGCACGGCGAGCCGCTCGGCCCTTCTGCTGCTTCTCAACTCGCTCATGAGGCACGTTGAGGGAAAGGAAAACAAACAAGGAAATGTAGTAAGTTCACTCTCAAAGATGGGCTGGCAGCTGCGGCACAATCCTCGTGCTGGATGTCTGACAGCCAGGATGCAGTTTAATGATGCTGCTGTTCGCTGATAATTCCCCTCTCTCTTCTGGAATTGAAGTTTCGCCTGGATTAGATATTGTAATCTAAATTTTGCAGTGATCAGGACTGCATGCTGATACTGCCTGGCTGTAGGTACGAGGGGAAGCCTGCCAGCAGAGCTGCTGTTGATGCCGGGTAAACTTGTAGCGGTGACCCAGATAACATTGTGACCGACACAGTAAGTTACAGTGTCAGGAGGAATAAATGTCTCCTCCATCCCTCCGCAGAGCTCCAGCTGTGCTGTAGTACCTGCCCTTAAGCCCCATCTACCCAAGGAACTGACGGGCTCTGGGAGCTGCTGGGCTTGGCTCAGTTGTGAGCTAGTTGTACAAGTGATCTCAGAAAATACACAGGGCTTGCAGTTATTTGGAAATTGTGGTAATTTAGTGCTCTTAACAAAGGACCTTTCCAAAATGGTTGCCTCAGCTCTACCATGTCTGTTGAGAATTCCTAGCAGTCATCTAAATGTGACAGCTCTCCAAAGAGAACTTTTGCACCCTCAGCCCTCATCTACACCCTCTGCTCAGTTCCTACTTCTGGCCTAGGCCTGGGAGAGGTCTAGTTTTTAAATTGCCTTTCCTGAAGCTCTGCAGTCAGCCACGTTTTCATCTTCTGTTCTGAGGTGGAAATGACAAGGTTTCTGTTGTGCTCATTTGTAATGCTATGCTGAGAGAAGGTCCCCCCTGTCCTTTTGCAGTAGGACTGGTTTCATGGCTGGAGAATGCTAAGTGGTTCTGTGGTGGCTTGATGTGGGCTTGCTCAAACCACAACATGAGGTACAGCAATACAAAAGAAGCAGACATTTCTGGTATTTTTGGACAACAGCCTAAATACATCATCACTACTTTTTGTGGTTTGAAGCTGTCAGAGAAAAATAGCTAGATGACGTTTGACTTCAGCACAAGAATGCCTGGGCTTTTCAACGCAGTGTGTACTGGTGAAAAGTGAGTAAGATGGAACGGAGCAGGATTCAAGCCTGTGTTTTTGAGAGGTTGTGGTCAGGTTAGCTAGCTAGCTAACGTAGAGGCAAAGCCAGAGAAGGATTAAAAAGGCATACCGTACAAATGAAATAAATGAGCTGCTGCTGCCTCTTTTTTTTCTCCCTCACCCCTGTCCATTTTAGAGTGAGTGATGCAGAAGACCACTGCTGAACACTTTCCCCAGGCTCCCTCTACACTGGATGTATATGCATGCAAAGATCAGCAATGCTTCCACAGCCTTTTCAGTGCTTCTCAAGTGTACAGAATTCAGTCCCAACTGCATCAGGAGCCTTTTGAAGATAAACATCACTGATTCTTAGCTGTGCCATCTTTTGTTAACTGGAAACCTTTAATATGTGTATACAGTAAAACCCACTCCAGAAATGGCAAAAGAAACCTCTGTATCTTTTACAAGAAGCCATAGGCAAAGAGCCAATGTGTTTGGGTGCAAAGGTGGGGAGGGCTTCTCCATGCCACAGACATTATCAGAGTTAGGCATTGTCAGGGTTCTGAATACAGCTCTATATGTGTCTTGATAGGCATGGATCATCATGAAGCAGAAACCAATTGGTTTTACCCCATGTAAGCCTCTGCTTGTTTATGTATTTGAAAGCAGTCACTCATTCTTTTTGCTCTATTTGTAGCCTTCACACTTTAATATTTGCATAAATCTTAAAGGTGACACCTTCACAATGTAGGTTTTCATTCTACAGTCCTTGTCTTTCATGCTGCTGTGGTACATTAAAAATGTTTGCAGTCTCCTCTTCTGTGGGGGTGATCTTTGTAAATTTGGTCTCTTAGGGGATGATGCATCCTCTGGCTGCTCGTGTATGGAAAGTGCATTGGTACAAAATTATTTATAACTCTTTCAGTTGGTGCTGGATCTCTGTGGTCCTCCACTGCAAGTCTTTTTAAACTCTCAGAGGAGATTTTTCAACAGCTCCTGGCTCATAAGCAACAGCTTCCCCCATGATAACCCTGCAGCAACTCATCTTGTTCCTTGAAGCTTCTGTTACCAACCTAGTCATTAGATTGATTATTATTTAAGGTGATCATGAATTCCAGTTTGCACTCTCTGCTTTCACAGTGAGTAATTAGAGAAGGCACCTTCCACGTCAATTTATGCTATTCATGGAAATGTTATCACTTAGAGAAGATACAGAATAGACATTTGTAGGTTCCTTTCATTTAAGTGACTGTGAAAAAGTCCATGCAAAGGGGAAGCTTCTAGGTGACTTACAGAAGCCTTGCCCCGTTGGCCTCGCTCTGTACTAGATGTTTAAGGATTTGGTGCTGGTGTTTTACAACATCACAAGAATGTGGTGGGTTTATTTTTTTGGGTTTTTTCTCTCCTATCATCCAATGTCATGAAGTCAAGTTCAGGCTATTTCTATAGACAGGACAACATTTAAACAGTGCATTAAAAGATTCCTGTATTTTAAAAATACTTCAAGGCTAAATTTTACAATGAATATGTGAGATCAGGGCAGCAGATAGTGGCAAGACTATAATCATTAACAAAGAATACTTCTGTCTTTTGAAGTAATATAATAATAGATGTGTGAATTTTAAAGGTGTGCAACAGTATTAGTTCTTTGATTAAAAGCCACAAAAGATTAAAATCTTCAACTACTACGTAGGCTCTCCTGAAATTTCTGGGAACTGGAGTAAAGGGAGTAACTGAGGGTCAAAGGGTGAAGACAGCCTGGCTGGTCATTAATCTAAATTTGCCTGTGGAATATAGCTGTGAAGAAGTTGTTAGTATGCTTTTCCCCCTCACCCTAAACAAAAAACGAGATTTTGCTCAAATCTGGCTTCAAAGTAATTGAGGAAAAATAGGGAATTTTGAAAATTGAAATTTAGGGAAAATAGGGAATTTTGAAAATCTTTCAGATAGGGTATGTGCTGGTGTTTTGGGAATTTTTTTGTTTTGTTTTCAGGATTTTTTGTGTGTTTTTTGGTGGCTTTTTGTGTTTGTTTGGTTTGGGAGGTTTTTTTGTGTTTTTCTTTG
>VXAX01001775.1:405962-428900 GCA_013399835.1 Leptocoma aspasia
TTTGTTTTCTCCCCAAGAAAACTTGGGAGGGTGTTAAGCTTGCTGTGATTCAAATCAATTGAATTTCAACAGAGTAACAGCACAACTGTCAGTCTTTATGCAGCTCTGAATGTATGTGAACTGTAGGAAAGGTGTGACAGGGATGGGGATTCCTTGATAACTTTCATGCAGCTACTGCAGGTTACAGGTACCTCTGAGCATGGAGCTGCCTGGCTTTCAGTGTGAGCAGCCCAAGAATGTTCCACAATTTGTTATTCTGTGATAGTGCCTTGTTCTGCTCCAGTTTAGTTGCTCATACCCCAGCTAGTTTTCTTAAAGTTGGAATGAGGGTGATTGCAATTGTGAGAGCAGCACAAGAAATGTAGGCAGTGCTTGGAGAAAGGTATGAAAGATTTGCTGTGCTCATTTCTACTGAATACTTTGTCACTCTTCTTATTTTTCAGGAGGGGTGCTGAGAGCATAAACTATCCTACAGTCCTAGCTTTTTATATTTGAAAATTAAAGACTTTACAAAATGAAAGTAACTTACGTTATTGTGGTGTCACCTAAAGCACTTAATGATCTGAGATAAGAGAGGATTCAAAAGGGCCAAGCTCTGTGAAGAGAAGTACACATTTTTGAATTGGGAAAAAGGAGTTGCATTAATTATATGGCATGCCACGCTACAACACGAACACCATTAAAAAGTCAGCCTTTAAATCTTAAAACAGTTCTTGTTCCTACTATCCTCATTATTAACATCCCTATTCTACATTAATGCCTCTGGCAAGAGGTGAAAGCTGTTCAGGGTGAAAAGAAATTAGTTTCATTTTTCAGTAATTATGGGGAATACTGTTCACTGGCTTTAGTCACCCTCTCAAGTTATTCTAGTGCTTCTGGTTAAAAAGATCCTGATCTATGGTATTTCGCTAATGATCAACAGTTTTAGAAATGACATTTTTCAGCAGCACAGCCTCTATT
The DNA here is from genome assembly GCA_013399835.1 of Leptocoma aspasia. NCBI lineage: Eukaryota > Metazoa > Chordata > Aves > Passeriformes > Nectariniidae > Leptocoma > Leptocoma aspasia. The sequence continues at coordinate 406,923 of VXAX01001775.1, forward strand.
ATTGGGACAATCTTTTCCTTTGGGAAAGAGCTGCCAGATTTTTCAAAACCAATGGGAATGCTTATGAAAGGTTAAGTTCCTTTCCCTGCCCCTGCCTTCTTTATAAACTTGAGATCACTACTGCTTAGGATGCAAACTAATGTTTCCAGTTTTCAAAGGAAAAGGCCACCTCTTCCAAGACAGATATTTAGATAATCTGTGACTGTGGGGAAACAACAAGGTAAGGGAAGAGACCCTGAAGAGTATGGCAAAAATTAAGTGGAAGTGAAATAACAGTGTCCCAAGGTAGCTCCTATCATACAATGTGGTAAATTTTCTATGGTTAAATAAAGTATCTTAATTTGTCAGGTGCATTTTCCTGTTCTCATTTCAAGTGGTCCTTTTGTTTCATAAGGCTGAATGACAGAAAAGTAAAAAAATTGCAGTAGGTAATGAAGATGCATTTTGAGAGATGCATTCTGGAGGATTGAGTAGGTACCTCCTACTGAGCAATTGAGCAAACATGAAAGTTTGCTTTCCTCTTTCTCATCATTCTGAAATGTATTTATGTGGTACTTGGAAACAACAGTGGTCAATCAGAGCTGACTCTTGGGTGTCTTTCTACCGGAACGTGCTGTGTTGCTGTTTTGGTTATTTACTAAGTACTCTTATTCTGTCTCATATGAAATGTTGATTCTCAAGTTATAGAAAATTCCAAGAAACTTCCAATGCATCCATTTATAATGTCTTGCAAAAGATTAGTGACAGTTCAAGCCATAGCTCAGATACCTGATTTCTGTGACCATTTTCTTATTTGCAATACATTTGTTCTTCAAGTGGCACCATCTGTGCCCTTTGCAAGAGTCTCTGGCAGTTTCCCTGGGACTGTATGAAATGCTCTGTGGTGTGCAAGAACTGCTGCTCTTTGGGGCATGGCAGGGGACCACAACACTTCTTCAGAGTGTTCTGGCCACAGAGCAACAAAGAGTTCCTTGCTGGGGTGGCCTTGGCACGCCCAGACGTGTTTGAGACCTTTCATCTTGGACAAACTTCATTGTGACAATTTTTATCTTTGAAGAACTAATTGAACTGTTCACCTTTTTACTACGGTAACACTTCTAATTCAAATAATACTGGCTGTAGTAACTTGATTTTTGAAGCAGTTCAGCACTCTCTGATCAAGAGTTATTTAAGCTTCTTGTGCTTAGTGTTGTACTTGTAACTGATGGCAGCATCTTTCTTTCCCTTCTCTTTGAAAGAACAGGCTGCATTTAATAATAATAATAATTTCTTTTATTGGCTAATTGCTCTATTAAGTACCTACAGCACAAAGTATCATAACTTAAATGCTTTTGTTTAAGGAACTTAATTAAATGTTAAAATTCTTCCAATGAAATAACATATCTTCCCCAAAACTGGAACATGGAAGTCTTCAACAAACTGCAGCAAGGTGTTTTACATGAATAGGTTATACTTTTCTGCCACCAGATCACCTGTATAATAAAAAGGCCCTTATTCTTTAAGGCTACAGGCAAGCAGTAGGATGCAGAGAAACATATTGGACAAGCTGAATGAGACTTCCCATAGAACATCAGAATTTTTCTTCTCGTGAATATGAAATCTTGCCTTTGGCACTAAGCTATATTGAATGCTTCAGAAGGGAATGAAAGGGAAAATCTTTCTCTAAGCAGGAAGGTAACTTTGAATGCAGAGCTGGAATGTATGGATTTCTACCTCTTCTACATTTGGTGCTTTGATTTGCTTTCCCTTTGCTTTGACTGGCTGTGCTATGCCACTATTTTTTTCAGTTCTTTAGAGCTGAAAATACTAACACACAATACTGGGATTGGTGAACTTTTCAGTTGATCAAATGTCATATACAACCTTGTTTCTGTTTTATGGTAAATATTGTTATGGTATGGTAAAAGGTATACTGTCCTTTTTATTTTAATGCTTGTTTAAGAGCAGCCCTTGGTCCTTTGCTTGTGGTTGTTTTGAGGTGTATTTGGTAAAAGCTTAACCAAAAAAGCAGCCATGCACTGAGCTGTTATGCATAAATAAGGTAACAGAAAGACTTTCATTGCCTGCATTTGGGGATCCCTTTCTTAAAGAAAAAGCCTCTGGCTTTGCTTACCTGTAACTCTGGATTGACTGTACAGCTGGCTTTAACCGTGTTAAAGACCTTGATGGGTAGACAAGATTGACCTTGTCTCTGCTGCAAGTGTGAGGCTTTGATTATCCATTTCAGTAGATCTGCCCTTCTGGCCCACTCAGTGTTTGTGGGCTAATCTTCTGGATTTGTGGAGAGAAACAAGTATTAGGAAGAAGGATTTTAAGCTGAACTTCTTCAAGGTGTGTGAGCATGACCTGGAAGATGGCAAAGGTATGGTTTTTTATAGATACACGAATATCTATGCTTATTAGCTACAGAGAAGGTGTAAGGGGGAGAAACCGGGTAAACAGGGAATGAAGAAAGCTGATTTGGGTGGTCTGGTGGACCAGTGCCCAGTCAGTTCTATAGTATCTTTACCATGGAGAGTCTGAAAGCCTGAATTGGGTCTAAACAGTCTGGCACATTGATTGAGGGAAAGCGGAAAAACTGAGGGGGGGATTCTTATAGGAACTATAAGGTTAACATAGAAGAGAAACTTTGAAAGCCAGGATTAGAAGGTGATAAATGGATGAAGCCCTCTGGAGAACATGTATTACCATAGTTTGGAAAGGAAATTTGGAAGTGCTTTTGACAGAGGAGGAATGTGGTGGCTTTTACTGAAGCTGGGACGCTTGTGGAAGGACTAAAATGATGTAAGGGGCATGGAAGCCATAAAAGAAAGAAGAATGTCCCTGCTTCAGCTTCTGTAGGTGTGAGGAATACTTACAAAGCACTGCCACTGCAGGACCAGTCCTGGCCCAGCTGCAGTTGGTATGTTTTACCTTGGGCAGATCCTGCAGTGCTTCTCCCAAGCCAGTTCTTCCTCTCTTCAGGGATTCTGTGCACCCTTCCCCTTCCCCTTCCCCACCCCCTTCCCCTTCCTCTTCCTCTTCCCCTCCCTAGGCTTTCTTCTTGGCACAAGTTCTGTCCTCCCTGACATTTACTGGACTGACTTTGTGCCCTAATCCTGAGGGGCCACTGAATGAGGGAGGGTGTTTATAGTGAGCTTTAGTGTACTTTGGCTGACATGAAATTGGCACCTGTACAGGGCTGCCTGCAAGGGAAGGTAGGCTGAAGTAACCTGTGTGGTGCTTTGTGAGGACAGAGATCTGGCTGGGTCAGGGCAATGATGTAGAAAGTATTTTAAATGTCAATGAGGAGCAAAATTCTTTAGGCTTTTAATCTTAGTAAGTTTTCGCTTGATTTAGTCAAACCCTTCCCAGATGCTAGTCACCAATGAGACTTTACTCTGGAAACTTGAAGACTTGAGGGTCTGTCTGATTCACAGGGGGGATCACTATCAGCCTAATGGGACCTTGGTTGGAACTTTAATTACAAGAAGACAGTAAAAAGCACTGTTTAAGAAAAAAAAAAATCCCCTTATCAACTTTTGTTGCTAGTCTAGTCAGGCTAAAAATTCTACTTAATCTTAATGATTAGTAAGAGTTCTTCATTTCTGTTAAATAAATTACGAATTATTCGGAGGCAGTATATTAAAGGAGATCTAATCAAGATATCCAGAATATTGTGACATATTTAAATCCCATAATATTTAAAAAAAAACATTTTTGAGGGAGTAAAGATACTTTATATACAATTAGAGGCAGTATGATTAATAACCTTGGGCTCAGATTCGACTCCTTCCTTTGGGATTTGGGTTTTTTTCTATATCTCTGGAACCAAATATATGCCTTAATTACCAATCAGTCAATGAAGGCAGAACTGAAGTGTGGATGTATCTACTTGGATTTGTATTAGCATTTCTTCCACAGATTTGGATTAGTGAGGCTGAGTGTATCTGCAGGTTTTGGTTGCTGTCAGTGAGAATGTGAATCCACACTATGACTTAGATTTTCAAAATTACCAGACCTGTCTGTTTTGCATCATTTGACATTTATGCCACATGATAAACCTGCAAAAGGTAGGTGTAAGTGCAGGGAGTGCTAAATGCAGGAGCATTTAAGAGTTCTGAGAAGATTCAGGCCATTTAAAACCAGTGTAATTTCTCCACAGCCCTATTTCTTGATGGAGGTTTCAGGAGGAATAGGAGATTTTGATATGTGAGAAACAAACCCACTTGGTTTGAAACCATTCTGCAAGCTTACAACATAAAATCTGAATTGAAGACAAGAAAAGAGGAGCCAGATACTTTTAAGGTTTGGACACTCACAGGTTGATACAAAGTCAGTGAGTGGACACTGCTCCTTAAATAGCTGTGTCAGTACTCCCTTTTACTGCAGAAACAGGCGAGTCAATGCCTTCAAATCCAGTGGGATTGGGGAGCTCAGGATTTTGGAAGGTGTTACCTCAGAGACCTTTGCTTGTCAGGTATAGCTGCAAGGAAAGGTGTTTCTGAGCTGAAGGTAGAGAGTGGGACAATTTGAAGCCAGTCTGAGTTTGAAGCCAGTCTTTATTGTAATTCTGGGTATTACTTATTTCTCATAGTTTAAAGTGGTGAATAGTAGGAGAGAAGTAGCTCCTTGTGACAGGAAGACAAGGGATAAATGGGATGTACTATCACCCCTTTTATCTTCTAAATTTTTCTAAAATTGATTTTACTTCTGCACATGTTCATTCTGGAGTATTCATAAGTTATATGTTGGTCAAGTATGGCAGGCTTAGCTTTTTATTCTGAACGGTCAGTTTTGAAACTCACTATGGAAGAGCTCCAAGGTAAAATGTTTTTGATCATTGCCAGCTGCTGTGTGCTTTGTAGGCTGTAATATAAACCTGACATTCAATTTTGGTGGGATGATCTAATGAAGTTCTGAGATTTATTTTAGATAATAAAAATAAACTCCCTTTTTTCAAGGATAAACATGAATAAATTGTCAGATACATAGCCCATCTCATATTATGTCTGCTGTGTTTTCTACAGTGCCTGAAATGGTCACTGTATGCCTGATTTATAAAGACAGTATCACCTTGATGAGTACACAGTGTGTCACTTGAGCAGGATTCATGTCTTTACAGATTTCAGTGGAGAAATATAATGTGAGACTATAAATATTGCAGCTGCTTGCTCTATCACATTGTCTGTTTTATTGGGCAGGATACCTCTGCTCTATTGACGTTGGGTTTTTTTTGTTTGTCTTCTTTTGGTTTTGGTTTTTTTTGGTTTTGTTGTAGTTGCTTTTTTTTTGTGTGTTTTCTTTTTTTTTTCTTTTTTTTTCCCCTGGTATTAATAAGAAAACAACATTCTGGTAACATTGGTGAGGAAAACTTTCCATTATATTTTGCAATAGGTGAATTAAATGAATTTGAGATCAGTAAATAAAATGTAGTGTGAAACACTAAATGTGATACCATTCCTGCATTCTCCTCCTGACCAGAGATGGGAAAAGATAAGCAGGGCAATTCTAGATGAGACCCAAACCAGTCAGATAACAGGCAAATCCTAGGCCAAAGCTCCCAGTTACCTGCCCTAAGGTATGTTAGCATACCTGGCTACTGCTAGGTGTAGGAGTATTGTTGTGAATGAGTACTGTGAAACTGGTCAGATATTTTACAGAACAGACAGCTAAAACTGTGTCCTGTGGACTTCAGTGGAGGGATCTGTACGTGGGCTGGCATCACCTTCACATGACTTCTCTGTGGCTCCATCATGGCACACAGGAAGGGTTATACTGATTGAATGCACATTTAAAACAAAGATAAAAGAACTTTTTCTTGTGATCATAATGTATGTTGGTCTGTATCTATGAATTTGAAGGTGAACTGTAGCCTGGAGCTTTCCTTTCTTGAGAAAGAAGCCACCTCCACCAGTGTTTAATGGATTGGGACAAGCTCTCAGTGCAGTTGCCTTGGGCCATTGCTTCCCATGCTGCTGTTCTCTCTGCTTGAACATAATCTTAACACCTTTTGCAGCTCGTGACATGCTTATGTTTGGATATGTTGAGAGGAAATTTCCTATATTAAGTGAAAGTAAATCTGGACAGAATTCCCAGATAGGAGAATAACTGTGGAAGAGTTGGATTGTGAAAGCCTCTTTCATTTTCCCTAACTTGACAGTGTAATTTTGAGTTCCATGAAAAAAAGAGGATACTATTAGAAAAGATCACCCATGGAGATCCCATAAAGCTGAATGTGAAACGTAGGGCCAGCACTGCTGTAATTGTTGAATTTAAACAGAATAGTTTGGGTCTTATGTGAAGTAGGTACATAATAGAAAACTTGACCTCTGCTGCAATTCTGATAAATGTGTCTTCAGTTAAAAAAAAAAAAGTTGGTGGCAAAAATGGCAACAGATGACAGAATTTGAACAAGCTTATTTGTCTTATTGTGTAAAAGTAGCCATGGCACAAACTGCCTGGAAAATTACTCTTGAAAGATTTATCCACATAGAAGGTGTTATGTACAAATGCTCCTTACTAGGTGCAAGTTAGTTGTGCTCTAATGTGTGTGTATGCATAGGACTTCCCAAAGTGTCATTTTAAACTAAATATTTGGAGTTCTTCCTTAAACCAGACCAGAAAATATTTTTACAAGTTTGAATGTTTCTCTTAGACTTGTGGTAAAGCAATCATTCTTATTCTCTAGCATGAGTCACAACTAACTGTGTCAATTGCTTCATGATATATTATGGAAATAGTTTGATGGCAGTGAGCAAGGCTTAGTCATGTCTGTCCTCCCCTTCTGTGTCAGTTCTGGGCTGTCTCACCCTTACTGCTCAAGTGATGCACTGTGTATAATGCTTCAGCATATTCCAGGATTAAATTGAATGTGGAATGGGAGAGTGCCTGCCCTTCTCAAAACTCAAAACTCAAATCTCAAAACCATTGAATCTTTACTGCATGTTTAATTCTGGGCACCTCTGTGTGAATGGATAGTTCTGAGAAATTTTGGCAAAAGTGACTTACTACTGGTAAGTGTCAGTTGTCTCTAGTGTAGCTAATGGAAAAAGGTGTCTTGTTCTTGGCTCTGGTGCATTTTTTACAGCAGTATCATGCTGGAAGACATTAGAGATGTTTGTTTACAGACTTGCCTGTGAGGTTCCAGAGAGAGAAGCCGAGAAAATTGCTGGTCCTTCTTAAGTAGCTGTTGTCTTTGGACAAAAATTACATGCATCTTGCCATATGAAGCTTGGGACACTTCCCAAGTCATTATTCAGGAGCATGCAGGTGCATGCTGAGGCTTTGAAATTCCCACACATAACAATGCCAACCTGACAATCATCTCTTGAAGCAGTACCAGCTCAAACAGGCTGTGCTCAGCCTTGCCTCTCCTGTTGTGCTCTGAAAACAAACTGGTGCTCCATGCAGACGTGTTCCAGTGGCAGTGAAGTTGAAATGGTGAGGCTGGAATTTGTACAGTGCATTCCAGATATGCTCAGCTACCTCCATGGTTTCTTGTTGGGGGTAGGAAAAAAAAATCCTTCATCTCAGTGTCAGCAACTTGTATCAAGAAAACAGCCATGGTTAAGAGAAACAACATCAGAAAAGAAAGTTCCCTTTTTATCTGTTCATTTCTGGTAATGTGGTACCAGCTGAGTTTGCCTGACAAATTAATTTGTACTGTTGTACAAGGACACTAGAAACAACTATGTAAAAAACAAAGCAGATGTTTTATATACATTGAACCCATTTTCTAATTATTTTTTTTGGCATTATATCTCCCTCCATGCATTTGCAAGTTTGTAGGTGCCTTAGTATGTATAATGCTATTTGCATAGGGTTTTTCCCTATGTACTTTATCTGGGTCTATATAAGCAGATAATTGTACATGGATTTGTCATAGGTGTGCTCTTGCTGTCAGTGGTGGTGTTGCCCAAAGAGGAAAAGTAGTGCAAAGAAATGGGATTAAGTTCACGTACAGTGTAGTGCATGCAGTCCATGTGTGTGCCTCTTCCTTACTCTGTATCCCTCTCTCTCAAAAAAGATACTCTTTGGTTATCCAAAGAGAGGATTTTCTCAGTAAGTTGCTCAAATGAGGCAGGGGAGGAAGAGAATCACCAGAATTCAGTACCTACAATTTAAAAAATTTAAAAACTCTTTACTTCAATCATTATATAAGATGAGCTGTAAACCAGTAAACCAAATTGCAGAATCGATTAAGTTGGAAAAGACCTCTGAGATTATTAAGTCCAAATTGTGGCAAAAAAAGAGTGAACTCCTATCCTCAATTCATATTCTCTTTTGACATTGTGCAGTCTGATGTGCTCAAACATTGGTGATTGCTATGGAAGAAAGCACTGGAACCCCATTATGGAAATTCTGAAAAGTTATAGACATAAGGAGTTAAGAAAACTCATTTTAGTATCTTGATTCCTTTATTTTTGGAGGCATAAGCCCCCATACACTGACACTTCTGGTATGAGGTCAGCCATGGTAAGTAAATATGGTAGTAGGGGGACTTAAATGATAAAAACTCCAGCAAATCACCGTCACTCAATTTGTGCACATCACAAAGATGAGTTTTTTGGGTACATAAAGGTCTCAAGAACGTGACTTTACTTAGATCTCAATGAATTTCACTTACAGAGCATCCCAATATAAAAGTCTTAAATTATGCCCTAATTAAAATATTATTGCTGTCTTCAGTTTCAGACTCTGCAAAAGCAGATAATAAAGTGCACACTTAGTTTACATAATTTGTTTTTGTGTCTGTGTTAATCTCTTTTTCTGCTACAGGCTTTAGACACTTTGAGGGGTATGGTGGGAAATTCTGTTGTGTTGTTTGTGTGCCTTCACACCTCACCTTCTGTGACTGCTGCAGCTGGGTCCTTACCTCTGAATCCATCCTGTGAGCGTTTTATTCCTGATATGCTGACCATGAAATCCCCAGGGGGGATTTTAGGAGTTTTCAGTATGTCAGGTCTAATGGAGAGCTGCCCCAGGTGGAATCAAGGGAAGTGTCCCCAGTGCTGGAAGGAAGCCAAGCATGGGTGAGTGAGGCTGGAAGGCAGGTTTGTTTAACCTGGGTGTGGGGAGGATGCTGGGGTGCTTGGGCTGCTCTCAGTACCTGAGCTATTGGTAGTTACTAACTCAAGGGTGGGCAAAGTTCTAGGACACTAGGAGTTGTGAGTAGAGGGGAAGGGCAGAAAAGGATGAGAAGGAAAAATATTGAAAAATTTAAAGTGAGAGCTAGGACTACATTCAGTAATCAGTCCAGTAGTAACAAAATTTACCTCTTACCTAAGATACCTCAAGAAGAATTTAAAAACCAATTGGATTGACAAGATTATTTTGTCTGATATTTACCTTGCCTGACCTCTAAGCTAGACTGTTTGTTTGAAAACAGGATTTTTTGTAGTCTTTGATTTCCACTTTCCATACAAAATGAAATATTCCTCTATGAAGAGAAGGATAAAGAGGTGAATGAATACCTCTGAAAAAATTCAATTGCATTGAAATGAAAATGCCAAGATTTTATATGTGGGGGGAAAAAAGACAAGATAATCCAAAGGGAAATAAGCAGTCTGAAAATTTACCACAATCTAGTCAAAATTATTGCTTTTTACTTAAAAATTTTGCTTGACATGAAAATATTAGTTTACTTATCTGCTGCCTTGGATATTTTTTTTGTTCAAGATACTGCATTTCTTCTGTCTTTAAAACGCATCTTTACAAACATTCTTTTAAAACCACTTGTTACCTTGCTTACACTGCTCAGCAGGGAATAAGAGCTGAAAGTAACAGAGCCAAATTAATGCAACTGGCCAGTATTAATTACCTGTGAGTATTAGAAGGGTGCTTCTGTCTTCCTTGAGAAACTGTAAACCAGATACTACTGTGCCATATACAGCTTGTTATAAACATGCAAATCATTGATCAGTTTTTGTTTAAAGAGTGCTTGTTATCCCAGACAAAATAAACCTCATCAAAGTCTTCACCTTCATTTGTCATTGAAAATGTAACTTCCCTGTTGTTATCTTTTACTGTAAATTAATTAAAATAGATATGGAGGGGGTAGTGGTAGGTAAAGTACAGGTTTGACATAATCAGAAGTGAAATTTTGCACTGGTATTGCTGGTATTTTTTTCACTTATACAGTGAGCACTTGCTGATCTGGGAATGTACCAAGCCCTTCAGATGTAAATGTGACTGTATGAATTTATGTGGATGTGTAGATTAAGCTGAAAAGGAACTGGGAGGAGGCAGGAAGAGGAAGGAGAGTCAGGTCTTCGATGTGAATCCAGCTGAAGGATTGGGTCCCTCGATCTTACCCTTGAAGCACTCTAAAACTAGCAGAGGTGAATACAAATGCTGCCCAGCTTTTTTCTGGTTGCCTCATAGAGCTGAGCCATGACTCTGCATGTTGGTGCTGCAGTAAGATGAATTGAGATTCTTCTCCCAGTGGAAGTTCACTGCTGACTGGAATGAGCTCAGCACACTGAGCTACTGGCAGGATCAGACCCTGAAAAAGCCTAAGAGGGCTACAAAATTCATTATGTCCTCTCCTTGTGCTGGTGGCTGTAGCCACAGACCATCGGTTGCATCAATCAGAACATGATCACTTCTCAGAGCACTTAACACCATTAAATGCTAAGGATGGCTTAACTTAAATTCCTAGAGGTAGTCTTGGCTATGACTCCTCACACCCCAATTCACCCTCCAAGAATTCCCACCACTATCAGAATCTGCACTAGGAAGTGATCCCTGTGCCTTTTTTTCCCCTGGATGCTCCTGTCTGTGACCTGTTGGCTGTGCCTGCCTGTTGGCTGAGCAGCCTGAACTAACAGACCCCAGCCTGCCACTGCTGATCCCAGCTGCACTAGCAGAAACATTGCTTTGAATGCTGTTCTGCAGTCATGTGAGCAGACCAACAAATCTTTGAGTGTGTGGAAACAGTGGCAAGGCAGTGATGAGGAGCTTGGACAGACAGGGAAGGGTAACTGGTTTCATGGAACAGTGTAAGTTCTTCATTACTTTTCTAATGCAACCAATTTTTCTCTGAACAAAAATGGAAAACGTGATGTCAGAACTTGATATGCAAAGTATTTGTCAATGAAGCTTTCACTACAAGGTATTTTTAAACAATTTTTTTCCCTATTAAAACTTTTAAAACCCAAAAACTATACTGGGTGTTTCTGGGGAAACTCTAATGCCAGTTCTTGTGATGCATGAAACTATCCAAATGAGAATCTGAACCTGGAAACAGATTAAAACAAGAGTTGTTTTTTAGGTGTTTACATTTGCACAGTGCTATTTGTGGTGGAATTCTTGGCTGTGGAATACACACTCTGGAAGCTACTGGGGAGTCCAGGTTTGGCATTGTGATGGAGTTTGATCCTTGTTCCAGTATGGCCAGTTTAAATATCATGTCAAGTGTATAAATGTAAACAAGGGTTCTGTATACAGAATTTGAGTGAAAATTCACAGACCTGAGACTGGCTCAGAGCATGGTACTGATAATGCCAAGGTTGGGGGTTTGATTCCTGTATGGGCCATTCACTTGAGAGTTTGGCCTAGGAATTCTTGTGGGTCACTTCCAAGCCAGAATATTCTGTGATTAGAGACAGTAACTAGTGGAATGTCAAGTCTTTTATTCTCACAAGACACTCTGGTAAAGATGAGGAAGTCCTCACAAGCACAGAAATGAAACTAAAACACTTGGAATATTTTCTGCATGTTAAGTCAGATATAATTGTTACTAAAACAAGCAAGTGCAAATTGTTTGCAGCAATGAAAAGAACTACCCTGTTGGGCAGGAAGTGGCATTTATTCTTGCTTGTTATTATGATGGAAAGATTTGATATTCCTGGTGACTATGAAGATTAAACCAGAGATTTATGTTAATGCAAAGGATTAAAAGAATTTTAATAACACTTATAAAGATGCAAATGTTCGCCTGCATTTTATCTTTTTGCAGATGAACGTGCCATAAGGGAAATATTGAAGGGGGAGAACACATCCACACTCAGAATTGCAGCATCTGGTTTAATACTGCTCTCACATGGTCATTAAGTATTAGTTGTTTTCACCAGTGTGTTTATGAACAGTGTAAGTATGATTAGACTTTTTCTCCCTAACTAACTTAAGAATATCAGGAAACAGTGATCAACATCCACTTTCAAACACATAGGGCCTGTGTATGGCTTCATGCCTTGCACGTTTCAACAAACTGTAAATATTGCTCAGTGTATTTTCCTTCTTGCTACTCCATCACTTAAAGATTTATTTTCTGTACAGCAAAGAGCTTGAAATACTGGCTGCACTTTAGAATTGCCAGCTGTGTTTCCCTCATTTCAACCACACTGTCCCCCAAGTGCAAACACAGGCCACACCAGCCTGGAAAATTCTGTGCTTTATTTGGGGGCCCTGACATATTATACATATATGTACATACATTTCATATGGAGAAATTATAGAAAAAATTATTTGAAAAAGGAGGCAATTAAGGTGAAGGCGTAAACATCTGTTTATATTCTGGTTTGGGTTTTTCCCTGCTCTTCAACCAATTGTGTGCTAACAGGTAAATATATATAAACAGATGCCACCTGGATTTGTCACACAATTCAATTGATGCAACTGTGGAAATATCCAGGCTCTCAAATTAATATAAATCTTCAAAAGGTTTTGAGTAGTTGAACATCAAGTAATCCATATAGTAAAAGTCATAGCTTTGTTGTCGTTGAGAAGGAGAAAGCTGTGCAAAATACTGTTGTGTAATTTTAGTGGTAGTTCTTTCTTCATTGGAGTGACGATCTTTAAACTTGGGGAAAGTTAAATTTTGTGGAGCACCAATTAAGTGCAAGAAAAAGTTTGCATCTTCTTCCATACTTTCAAATTTCCCAACGAAGTCGTAGTCTATTAAACATGGGCTGCAAAGCCTATTGACATGATCCCAGTGTATATCCATCCCCACTGGCCTGTGTACATCCAGGAGATATTGAATGAACTCTTTAAACTTGACTCCAGAGCCTGTCCTTAATGCTTCTTTGGTGGCATTGACACGGTATCTGGAAATGATGGCTTTTCCAAAAACCGGGTGGTAGTAGTTGTTGGGATGTTCAAACTTGTCCCGAAACGCAGATACCAGCTTTTCAAAGGGCTCCCGAATAAACAGCATCTTTGTGTAAGTGTTGAGCCTGTGGTAAATTCCCTTGTGGTCAAACCCATCCAGCCGTTTCAGGTAGTTTCCATAGTGCACTGTGTTGTGCTGGATGTCCTTTGTGGAGGAGGCCAGCCCATTCAGCACCATGAGCACTCGCTTCCAGTTAGAGCAGCCGGCTTTTGGTACCTCACAGTATAGAACTCTGTATTTATCTTCTACAAATATTCTAGACACATGATAAGGAGTGATTATTCTTCTGTTATTACTCTTGTATTTTGAACAAGTTTCCCTCATAATCCGCTTCCTTTCTCCTTGGATCTGATAGAGACTTTTCCACTTGCTGTTGTTTCTATCCTCATATTTAAGTGTGGGCAGGTTGAGAATGGAGCTGTTCATGGAAATCAGAATCGGGCTCTTTTTAATTATAAATCTCCTCCTGCGTTTATGGAGCTTGATGGAATTAATTTCTTCACCTTTCTGTTGATCTTTCATAGCAAACATGATGCCGCTTTTCTTTCTGTCAGTGCTTTGAAGCTTGGTGGGCACACTTTCGGATGGCTCTAATGAATTGCTGTGCTTAACTGTTGCTGCACTGTCTGCAGTATTTTTTCTTAATCTTTTATCCTGGTTATTGCTGGAAACACAGTCCTGCTGAAGAAAAATAGATTAAAGATATTAGTAAACGAGAGATTGTCACTACTTACAGCTTGCACTGCTTCATGTGGATCTTTTGTAACTTTTAGAACTGTACAACAAAACGCATTGCCACAAGCTCTCAGCACTGCACTGTGGTACAGGCTCTTTTGTCATCTTGCTCTGTGTTTACGTGAAACTCAAAGGCAGAGATGAACAGATGAACCTGGTCTAAATTTCCAGTAAATTCTAGTTCCTATTTGGATTTAACTGTATTACTGTGTTTTAGGTGGTGTACCCAGACCTTGAGAGACACTTTTGTCTTAGATGTTGAAATTTCTACAAAAAGGTATCTGAGTATTTTGAGGACTTGCTTAATTATTCCAGACTGCCCCTGTTGTCACACAAAGTGAAGGGTTTGTTTGTTTGGGTTGTGTGTTTCCCACCACCACCCCCATGTCAGTAATTTATCTTTGCAGTGAGGACAGATTGGCACAGAGTGAAGCCCAGCAGGGAAGGGAGAGGGGTTTGTAGAGTTTGCAAGGTGGAGTGAGACGTAAGTGTGGGCAGAGGGAAACAGGAAGGATGCCAGTGAAAACGTGGAGGTTTGGCACACAAGAAGTGGGTTTGGTGAGAGCAGCATTGTGGTAAATGAGTTTTGAATTCACAGCATGAAGGGGACCCCAAAGGGAGGCTTGAGTGAGGTGAGCCTGGGGGCAGAGCAATTGAGACTGAATGAGAAGCAGTAAGAGGTGGGAATGAAGCTGTGGCTGGGATGAGGTCAGTGAAAACTGAGTAAGTAAAGCAGATTTATGGGTGAGGTTTTCTGGGATGTGCTCTTTTTCTTTGGGGGATCTCTCTGTTAATACTTCCTGCATACAGCCCAGGTGTGCTCCGTTACTTCCTGCTTTTCAAAGTAGCTGAATTAAATCCTGTCTATGCCTCTAAGATTCAAATTATGTTCTGGTCACTGTTTAGCTATGTGTCATCCCCATTTTGAGGTCACCTGGATCAGAGTAACATATGAACTACCACGGAGTATTTCAACAGAAGAGCATATGTAGTTGCAGAATGTTTATTGGTGACCCAAAATACTTAGTTAGAGGGCTTATAATTTTAAAATTAAATTTTTGATTTTCAGTGTTTCCCCAATAGTATTTAAAACTGGCTTAAAAATAAGACTGTGTGAATTTTTAGGTGTACAATTGGAGATTAGAAGGGTCATGCTCTTTTAGGGTGGCAGGTTAAATCCTAATCAATTTTACGAGTCTTGGTTGTCTGAAAAAAGCAATGCAATAGGTGACAAACTTGTTCTGTTATGGAAGTTATAGCTTGTCACATTCTTGTTAAAAGGTCAGAGAATAAAAAAGTCTCAGAAAAGAGATTCAGAATTCATTACAAAAAACATTGGTGACAAAAGAACAAAGAAATCAAATTGTATTTTGTGGGTGACTTGCTTATATTGATAATCACTATACAAATCTTGAAAAAACATGAGTATTAAACACAAGTTTTAGGACACTTTCAGAATTCAGGTTGGCTGCTCTGGTAGTGAAGGTGGTGTGCAGACTGGGAAACCAACTGATAATTTGTTATGCAAAACACTATTCAGTTGTTGGGAGTGATTGCTGTACTCTTATCTTCAGAGGTTGTTTCTGTAGTCAGAAGCGTGTTTGTCTTTGTAAATACCAGATGTATTTCTAAATATTACCCTTTACAAGCCTGGCTGTAATTCAATCCTATTTACTCCTGACATGGCTGATATTTAAAGGTTATCAAATGCAGGCTTCTAGAATTCTGGACCTTTAATGACGCTGATGATGACCCTGGAGTTTTGGGGAACTTGAATGCCTGCTGTCAGTGTAAGCCCTGGTGCAGAAGGTGGGGCTGCAGAGGAGCTGTCAGTCCCCCTCACTGACCTTGGCACTCTGCTCTTCTCCTTTAACTGCGGCTGGAGGCAGCCCCGCGCAGCCTGGCAGCCACTAGATGGAGGAATTTCACCAGAATTTTTCTTCCTGTCTGGTTTTCAGTACCTCTCAAGGCATTCATTTGATCAGTGCGATTTCATAAAGAATATTAATACATGCAAAGTTTACAGAATCTTTTAGCAATATCCAGCCTAGGAAAAAACTCATAAAACTGAAGTTGCATAGCTTATCAAATTCCTATTTTAAAAGGAAAATTTGCATTTTCATGGCTAAATTTTTGATGCATCTTTCCTTTTCAGTGCTTCATCTCCGGTGTAGTAGCCTTATCTGAGCCATCTCTATCTGTACTCCATATGCAGAATATGGGTAAAATTTTCTTTATGTACTTCTGAAAACTTACTTTTTTTGGTTGCTGGAATCCCATGTTATATTTTATCCCTAAACAAAGAAAGAAAATAAAGTAATTATTTAGAAATTTAAAAAATTAGTTTCTTTTCTTCTAGACTGATACAGGAAGTGTTGTTAATGCAATGACAAATAGACCAATGGTGAATCATAACTAGTGTATATATCATAGTAACAATAATCCTTGAAAGGCCTCTTTATGTATAGATGTCATAAAAATTGTGAAATGAAGTGAAAGACTCTATGGCTTTCACACTTTTACAGATGGGGAAACTGAGATGAACAAAAGTGGGACAAAAGGGATTGCTTAACCTCAGTTAAAAGGCCAGTAGCAGAACAAGAATCAGCTGAAGGTTGTGATTCCAGGTTAGAGATCTAAAACAAAAACAAAAAAAAGCTCTCCTTTGTGTGTTTACCCAAAGCTATATGGCTTCTACCCTGGAACTTTGGATAGGACAGTACTTAATCATAATAACAGCTTGCATGGAGTACTCTGCTGTAAAGGCAACACGCAGCAGAGTTATGTGTCAATGAGGTAATATTTGCACACTTTTGGGGAGGCAAACAGTACAGAATCGTGTTTTCTCTAATCTTCTGACTTCTACGGTGATATTTACCTGAAAATAGAATAATAAAGATGTGAAAATCCTAGATGGCAGCTTTAGCTGATGTGTAGGGTCCTTTCATGACCATAACCTTTGTTAGGTATAACTTAATAATACAGAAATGGATAATGGAAACACTACTGAATTATGACATTTGTTTGGGGCTTTTCAACTGGTAGAACTGTTGTCATCACTGTCAATATTGCTTGAAGACTTCAGTTTAATAAGTCTGCATGATGAATCTACAGCCTTTTGGACAAGGACAATTACAGCTAAAGGTCTTGTACAGCATTAAGTGAAAGCTCAGTCAGTCCCATCAGGCTGATTTTCATAGTACCAGGAAAGCTCTCTGAAACACCTTGCACGATAGTTCACATTGTGACTTACTGCAGTGAAGGTAGCAAGTCCAGATTAGATGATCAGTCATGCTTTTTTTATGAAATCAGATCTACAAGCTGATATTCCTAGTAGAGTCTAAATAAAATTGCTCTGATTATTTCTGCGCTCCAAGAGCTCCTGTAAGAGTGTTCATGATGCTTTTGGGTTATGTTTCAGCTTTAATTCCACTTCTGCAATTCGTTAGCAATGAACTCAGTGTTGTGTGGGATATTGTGATTCTGTGCCTATTAAAAGTAAAGGGCATATTATTTTTACTTCATCAGAAATAAGTTCTAGACACCTTACAGAAGGACTATTAAGACTTTCCCTAGCTGCTTCTCAAAAATGTTTAGCTGCAAATTAAAGTCAGAAGGTGTCTACTAAAGAGAAACAGAGCTTGTCTGTAGCATTCCTGTGCAGGTTCTGGAGAGCTGAGGCTGATTCTTCTGTACCAGGCTTCAGGAGATGTTCCTGAGCTGTTGTCCAGTTCCTGCTGTGATCAGTTAAAGAACCACATTTATTCTACTGTTGTGTAATGTGTTACAGAGCAAGGCAGGGCACAACCTGCTGCCCAAAAAGCCCCAGCAAAACCTGAGCACCAGCACTTTGAAACAGCTGATACTAAAGCATGGGTGATCTGTTTATACCATGAAAATGTTGTATTTGTCAGTAAATGTAACAGCTTCATTTTGCTAACCCTAAGGGCCTAATTTTAAGCTATTTGAGCTGCTTGGCCTTCACTCTAAGGCATCATTAATACAGATACTTGGAGTAGTTACTTATAAGATGGGGAAGATGTATTCCCTTTCCAAAAGTATTTTGAGCTTTTTACAGTGGAAAACTTAAATAGGTGAGGAAAGACTTTTGGTCACTTATCAAAAAACTGCAGAAGTACTTCAGATGGAATCAGTTACAAATACTGAGCATTTGTTGTGTCCAAATTATAATGTAACTTAGGGTTCATTTTCTTCAGTTGTGGTCATTTGTTCTGACTTAAGGCAAGCTCTGGTACCTTGTAGCAAACCCACATACTTTGTGTAATTACCTCTTAAATTCGGTGCCACGACTGATAATTATTAATAAAATCCCACAAAAGTGCAAAGAGCAGGTATGACACCTAACTATTTTGTGGTTAATTATGATTATGTTTTCATAGTAGTGTTTCATAAAGATAACTTATTTGAGAGACTAATATTTTGTACTGATATGCTTTGCTTTGAATAATGAAAAATAAATGTTAGGAGGAGATGAGTAACCATTTAAAAAGATGGTTATTCATTTACTGGCTTTAAGATGTAATCAGAACAATAATTCCTGCTTAATATAAGTGTTTGGTGAAGCCCTTGCCAATCTCTTAGCTGTTTTCTGAATTTGTGACATCTAAATTGGCTTCTTCTAGTTGTCTTTCTCACGATACAGACTGTCACTTTAGATTTAAATCTACATGATAAAAACCTCTTAAGTACAGTGAAGTCAGGGAAGTTATACTGCACAAATCTATTATACTAATCAAAATCTAAATTTATTGTTATGCTACACCTTTACTATCCATATTTTTTACCAGATCTCTGATGTTATTGCCAGAAGGGTAATATTTTTGGTCATAAATAAGCCACTGGTGTCTGGTACACGCAGTTGGAGGCAGTGATCAATAACTCTCAGGTGCCAGACGTGACGATGACCAGCATCTCACTGGAGCCCAAACACAGGGCATA
Organism: Leptocoma aspasia; assembly: GCA_013399835.1. Classification (NCBI taxonomy): domain Eukaryota; kingdom Metazoa; phylum Chordata; class Aves; order Passeriformes; family Nectariniidae; genus Leptocoma; species Leptocoma aspasia. Next base: position 425,713 of record VXAX01001775.1, read on the forward strand.
GCAGAGACAGACTCATTCTCTCAGTTAGAGATTATGTTGGTTTTCATGGTGTTCTTTTCTCTTCCACTTGTGTGACCATGATTTCCCAGGCTTGAGCCTGGCCTGTGTTTTATCCACTCCTACCACAAAGTGAAACCCACTGGAGCTATTCTTTATTTTCTTTTCCAAATGCTACTAGCAATGCAATAAAATGGCTTTCATCTTCCTTGTGTAATACTGTATAGTTTTACCATTCTGCCTTCTCCTCTGTCTCTGCTTCAAGACCTAATTTTGGTTTGCCTTTGGTGTTTTGCTCTGTTTTGAGACTCAGCTACAGCTGAAGTAGTTTTAATAGAAATGATAACTTCAAGTCTGCATCTGCAACTCATCCCTTACAGGGCTTCTGTGCACAGAGTGCTCTTGTTTGCTTCATCCAAACAGATTTGTGAAATTTACTCTGGAACGGATGTTATGGCATCTCAGGAACATCTGTGTCAAGTGTCCTGTCCCCAGTCTTAGGTCTTTTCTCAGAGACAACAATGTCTACTTAATTTCAGAATGATTAATAGAGTAGTACTCAGAATAAGCATGAAAAGAATTTAGCTGGAAGAAGATTTTCCCAAAAATACTGGTCAGAAAATTAAAATAGTGTTTTTCCTTTTTTTTTTTTTTTAAATTTAAACTTAACTCAACTCATACAGTATAAAAGACCTGCCCATATCTGATGCTAACTTACTCTGGTGTCCAGTTGTTTGCATCTTTGAATTAGAGAAAGGTAAAGAAATTTAATTAAAGATTGCTACCAGAGTAAATTATTTGGTTTTACACCTATATAAAATATAGACATAGTATGCACATCTGGAATACTTTTGAAATACATAAACCTCTACAGTAAAAGCATTTTCTACAAAAATTAAGGCCTAATTAGAACAGACTTTATATATGTGTCCCTTTTAACTATGTGCTATAAATCCTTTTTCTAACCTAAACACAGTTTGATTTGGAAAAATGCCTTCAAAAGTTCCATCTAAGCTACACCAGTATCTCATTTTAATACAGACGGAATTCATGAGGCCAGGTAGAGAAGGCTTAGCAAAGCTGCAGCACACCTTCAATTGTACATCAGGAAAGAAGCAGACCTGAGGAGTGAATCTACGTGATCTGATCCCTTTGAGTCCCCAGTGAGGTGCAAGTGTGTGGTGTCACTTCCACACAAGGGCAAACTCTGGCTGTGAATGCTTGGTTAAATCAGACATGTGCACCCCTCGCCAGACAGCTTTGGGGGTTATTTCCTCTGCACTGGGGGAAATGATGGAATGTTTCTGTGGCTGTTTCCCAGCCTCCAAACTAGGCCTTTGGAGCTCTAAGCAGTTAATCATGGCTCTTGGAGTACAGAGCTTCTTTTTTCCCCCTGTTTTTGGAAGACATAAGAAGTTTGCCAAGCTGCTGAGGGTTGGGGTTTTTGAGTCTCTTTGAGCTTTCTTTCATGTGTGAGTTCCTTCATAACTCAGGTACCACATTTGTCCTGAATTCTGAGCTTTTTGTTTAAATCCTACCATTGTCAAGCATACAATTTCTAATAGTTTAAATGCAATCTATTTGAGGAATTTTGAGCTCTGACTGATGGCTTATTCTTAAGCAGTTGTTATGGTGAAGTAGAACACTTCCCAAAAAGAAGTTTCATTTTCCCCTCTCATGTGCTAGTGTTGTGCTAACACACCATTACTTTCCATTGTTCTTGTGCTTTTCTGTCCAAGTCAGCTTTAGGGATGCAGAGGTTGGATCTAAGTGGAACTGTGGGTGTCATTTCTAAAGCAGGCAAATCTGGGGTTCCTCCATCCCACAGGCAGCATGCAGTGCAGCCTTGTGCTGCTGCATTTGTATCATGGGGTACTTAGGATGGTAGCAGCTTGTGTGCACTTCAGTTGATTAAAACACGATTACTCTGGCTTTTTGTAACTGAAATGACTTTCCATCTTAATGAAGCAAGGGAGTCTCTGGACAGAAGTACTGTATGCAGGGAAAGCAGTGCAATTCTGAAGGGCATAGCCTGGAAATAATTAAAAACATTCAGTTCATCCATCAGTTTGAACAAGAAAAAATTACAAATCGGGGAGCCAAAGCAGAGATCAGTACACACATTAAGTGACTTTTAATATTTGCCTCTTGAGAACTTTCATACTGCCAAAGAAATTGGCATTCCCAGTTGACTTGTGGCACCAGTAGCTGATCCTGTATACTGGAACCAGGAAATCTGCACAGAGCTGTTCTGAAGCATGGTCCTGAGTCACGGCTGCTGCCACGGTGCCACTGCTTCCCTCCTGATCCCTCATTAACTCCCTTGTAGCCAAGGTGCTGTGTCCCTCTTGGCAGCTTAACTCCACCCATGGCTGGCCTTGCCTTTTCCAGGAAGGGAATCTTGGAGTAAAAGGAGTAAAAGATCAGTGTGTGCAGCTGGGTACCCACTGTTTATAGGTATGGCTTCCACCTGAGGATGGTGTTTATGCCTTCACAACATTTCTCAGACAAAATACCCAGACTATCTTCCTGCTGTTGTTTCCCTCTGTCTTGTTTGACCAATTGCCAGGCACCCACAAAAGTCACTCACTTATGCTCCCCTGCCACAGCTGGGGAGAGGAGAGGGGAAAAAACGACTGAAAGGTTCATGAGTTGATATTAGGACTGGGAGAAAACACTCCAAGGGCAAAACAGGATACATTTAGAGATGCAAAGTGAATTTTATTACCAACAAAGTCAGAGGAGGATTATGAGAATTAAAATAAGCCCTTAAAAACATCTTTTCTTCCCTCAACCCTTCCCTCCTTCCCACCAACAGTGCAGGGAGACAGGGCAGGGGCTCTGGTCAGTTCGTCACCCAAGATCTTCCACTGCTCAGGGACAGGAGTCCTTCCCCTGGGAGAGGATGGGATCCCTCCCACGGGAGACAGCTCTCTGTCAACTTCTCCAGCTTGGCTCCATCTCATGAGCAGCAGCCCTCCTGCACCTGCTGCAGCCTGAGCCCCCCCCACGGGCACACAGCCCTCCCAAAACTGCTGGGACTGGCTCTGTCTGTCCAGGGCTGCATCCTCCAAGGACAGGCTGCTCCAGCCTGGGGCAGGGCCTCTCTCCACTGGGGTCCCACTGGATCACAGCCTCCTGCAGGCATCCACCCACTCTGGCATGGGCACCTCCCCAGGGGCTGGGGGTGG
>VXAX01001775.1:436786-482931 GCA_013399835.1 Leptocoma aspasia
CCGGGCACAGCAGCGGGGCTGGGGCCGCTCCGTTCCCCCGCGGCTCAGGCACACACACCGCCGGCACTCGCCCGGGGCACGCCAGGGCCGAGAAACGCACCTGGAAATAAACCAGCAGAGGGAAACAGGGAAGTGTCCACCTGCTGCCTCGGCTCTGTGTCAAGAATAAAAGGGGCAGGAAAACCCCAAGGGGCAGGAAAACTCCAGGAGAAGCCGAACGACTCTGCCTGAGTCCGAGCCCAGAGCGGATCTGCTCAAGAGAGCCCCAGCTCTTAAAAGAACCCCAGCAAGCCCCGATCCCATTTCCAGTGGCATGGGGCTTTGAAGACGCAGAAGCATTTTGGGCGCAGATAGAAGTGGAATACAGTAACAATTTGGGTTACCCAGTAACAATTTGGGTTACCCACGACAGCCCCATAAACTGGCTTTACCTCAATGGCGAGTTTTCTCCCAGCCCCGTGGGAAGGGGGCAGGGAAGTGCGCGAGCGGCTGTGGTGCTTAATTACTGGCTGAGGTTAAAGCCATGACAGTTAATTAATGTAGACAATATCACTTTGTGTTTTGCTGATTATATTTTAAATGGGCTTAATTTTCAGGGGTTTGCAGCATGGGAGGGTTCAGAGCCCATCTAACATAAAGTTACGAGCTTGGCAGGCTTGGCTAGGGTTCATTACTGACTCTGTGCCTCTGTCCCCTCGGCTATAAAAAAAGAAGGATGTGCCCTCTCAGAGGAGAGCAGTGCCTGTAGCTGATTAACCAAGAGCAGGAGTGGTTAGTGTTCTGCAAACATTCCAAGGATGCTCTCCTTAACTTATTAAATTGCTGAGAATTAAATTGCAGTTACTTTTGAATTTGAAATTAAAAGCAATACTTTTGAACAAAGTTCCTATTTTTTTTCCTGTAACTTCTGCCCAAAGGTTTTCCTGTCATGTTTTCTGTCACCTTACTTGTCTTGGAGTTTCTTCCAAGTTCTGCCTGTGTTTACATGTTAACATTTATGGACGCGCCGTTGACACAAACGTTTTCCCAATGCTCTTACTGTGCATGCTCCTTTGACAGGATAGATTTTCAAATATCATTTTCCAATTGTTTGGCCTCACATTCTGTATCACCTAGAGTGCCACAGTGGAATAACTGATGTAGAGAATAAATATGTTCCTTGAGAAACTTGGATTTGAGTATGTGAACCACATCGATGACTTTTAGTTCAGAGCTTGTAAGTTTTGTTTGGTTCTGTAGAGTGTTTCAGACAAATTTGGATTTGGATAGGATATGTGACTCTTATATAGAGTAGTTTTACTCTTTTTTGGTTTTTTTAATACTACTTTCTGGTCATAGTCTCAAAATCTGCATAACTAACACGCTTTAAAATATGTTTTAGTAATTTTAAAATATGATTTCACCTTTGTCAGTAAAATAATGCAAAGAAATCTGTTAAGATTACAGAGATCTAAAACTAGCTGTAGTGTCTTTACTTAGACCATCTCCTCTCCGAGTCCTCCAAAAGGAATGAGTCTGTTTTACTGCTTTGCACAAATTCTCCCTTGTTCTCAGGGTTCTCTTTCTTCTCTGTCAACACCCTAAAGGCATCACAGTAGCCAAAATGAATGTATGCAAACATCGTAAGAGAAGTGCCTGTTGGGTTTTCTAATGTTTTTAATGTTTTTCTGCCTTCCCTTAACTGTATGTGGCTTTGTTAAGGATAAACTTACAAATAATTAGAAATTCAGACAGGGATTCCTTTTGCCTTAAATCTACACAGGACTGAGGAACCCTGATTCACTTGTTATTGCATTAGAGAATTATTGAATACTGAAATAAAATAATATAAAAATGCTGGGTCAGGTGAAGAATGCCGTTTGTTTCAACTGAATTTAATTATATTTACCTGTATTTGGTGTCTCCTTTAACCAAATAAATGTCCAGATATTCATGACATGTAAAATGCTACTCCTAGTTCAAAACTATTAAATAAGAACTTTATAAGAAATACATCACCTTTATTGAAATTGAGAGACATAGTAATGAACACATTTTATCTTAATTTTTTATAAGAATATTGCTGGTTTCATTCCAAGTAAATGTTATGTTAAATTAACTAAAAGTCTCTTTAGTGTTTTAGACAGTAAGTTACAGCACTAAAAACTCAAACCTTTTTAAACAATTTAATAAGAGGAGAAAATGTTTTAGTTGATTTTTAGCGTCCACATTCAGAGGCTAAAATAGGGAAAGTACACATGGCAAAGCACAACATGGAAATAGTAATGTTTTTCTTCTTCCTTTCTATAGCAGAAGCTGTTATTTTTAATATACATGAAAAACTTCAGGTTTGAGATTTCATATTAAAAAAAAGTATTCTTCTAGAACCTCATGCAGTTCATAGCTTGTTGTATGAACATATTATAAGTTTCTTTGTATGCAAGCTTGCAGAAAATTCTTTCCATGGGAAAGCATTTTTTTACTGTTTTTTACTCTGGACAAGTTTCTGTAAACAAATCTCTGAGTTGTGTTTCAAAGACATTTGAATTTCTCTGCCTGTCTCTTAATAATAAAAGATAAAAGTTTTCTGCTTTTCAACCTATGAGGTGAAAAGTTGTTATCTCTGAGTGTGTAAGCTATTCTGGCATTCCTTGGACGGAACTGGAAGCAGCAGCTTCGGATGCTCCGGGCTGGGCAGATAACAGCCCAATTCTTTGAATTATGGAGTCATGTTAATAAATCATATTTAGCCTTCTGATATTATTGTCAAGAGTCCTTTGTTAACGCAGGGACCACGGCAATAATAGCTGGGCTCTGTACTAAGGCTGGACTGGAGAGGTTTTTCTGTGCCTCAGTCCTGCTCAGCCAGCTGCTGCAGCACCCCTGTGAGTCTCTCAGAGTGAACCTGCCAAGCAGCACGGGCATGAGGATGTCAGGCTCGGAGCCCTTCTGCTCATGGGCCATTAGCTTTTCATTGATCTCTACAAGAATCATCTTGGTTGGAAATGTCCTTTGCAATCACTGAGTCCAACCATTAACCCAGCACTGCCGAGCACCCCCCAGCCACTGCTTAACCCTTTGTCTTCTAAATACCTCCTGGAACTTTGCAAGCCTATAACTCATTTAAAAAGCATGTCACCAGATAGATATTGAAAGGAAAATCCTGATCATGGCTCTACAAAACCATTAAAACTGCCTTTATGAGCTTTTATGAATTTTTTTATTGCTCAGAGGGTCTCAGTTTCAGCAGGCAGTGAACCACATTTAGACACTAAAGCCTGTTCCTCACAGTCATCTCCAGAAGTCATTGCCTCTGTGCTTACAGCACTCCAGTCCTGTGAACATATTTATTTTCTTGTCTAAATTTCTGTACAGTAAAGTCAAAATACAAAATGTTTAACATATGTACCTACTCTAAGTGTTGCTAGCAAGTGAAGAGGTCAGTGATGGCTCCTGGAAAGGGAACAAGTTTCTTTGTTTTCAGTACTACAGTAGCTAAGACAGAAAACATTAATTTTTATTAATCACTTTGTTATAAATCTCAGTTTAATATCCACTTCAGATGTTCTAGATAAATCCTTAACCTTTCAGTTGTTCTCTCTTGTAATCCTGTATCACTGATGAATCTTGGCAGTGACAAATGGCACTGTTGGACCCTGCAATTACTTCTATTCATGTTCTTCCTCTGTGTCTTTAGAGGGAGGAGAAAGGAACAGGCCAAGGAAGACAGTTTCAATACTGATGCTCATAAATGGCATCCTTCTTTTCCTCACCTTCCTCAAACTCTGAGCCTGACTGAGAAAACCAGAAGTTGCCCTCTTAAAAAAAAAAAAATCAGTATGTTGAATTATAGAAACCCTTTGCTTGTCTCGGTAGGAAATTAAGCCATGTTAGATATCAATTAGTCATTCACAGCTCTGATCCTCTCAACGGCTAAATGGGAAAGTTGTTTGATTTACTTTGGAATTTTTACAAAATTCCTGGGAGGTTTAATAACAAACTTTTGCTTGCCAAGTTTAGAACATTAAGGCAGAATAAGTTAATTGGCAAATTTTAAAACAGTATTGAAAATAAGGTACTTTGCAAATTTAAACTTAGCAAACTCAAACTTAGCCAACTTGAACGTATCCAGGCACAACAGGGCACTCACTAAGGCATTGACTGGGATTTCTAGTTTGGTATACAATATATTCTGAGAGGAAGAAATTAGGAAAAGAAAGAGAGAAAGAAAGAGACAAAAAGGAGAAGAGTAGAAAAGTCACCATCCATGGATCCAGTGACCTGGAAAAGTTTGATCTTTGGAATGTCAATGTCCAGTTGTTGAAGTGGTGGTGAAAGTGGCCAAATCTTGATCCATTGGGGGTGGGGGCAGCCCATGAAACACAAAGTTCCCTGGGTTAATACAGGTTCAGGTTTGGGTGAACGCCCAGGTACCTCCCCTGGGGGGAGTTTCACACTGTCTGCTGTCCCACTGTGGATCCTGGGGCACCTTGGGGGCTCTGATGGTTTGTGGCCCCTTCTCAGATGTGGCCCTGCCTCTCCTGGCAGCACAGCTGAGCCAGGTATGGCCCGTGAGAAGGGATGAAAACCTCCAGCCCTCTGTCTGCGTGCACTTCCTGGGGCAGGTTCCAAGCTGAGCCAGCTGTGGAAGGGAGGGCATTGCCCTGGTCCAAAGCCTGTCCCACCTGGCAGCATCTGCTTCTGCTGGGCCTCTTCCCTCCCCTGGCTCCCAGCCCATGCTCACCCCTGTGCCCCTGGGCGCTCCCTGGGCCCGTGGCCAGCAGAGCCCCTGCTGCTTTTGCCACTGGCCAGTGGTTTGAGCTATTAACCCGGGACATTGTGGTCCCTCACAGCCTTCCAGATCACTTATCTCTACCAACACAGCATGTAGAATTCTGAAATAGGTAGATTGTTTCCTCAGGAAGGAACCACCACCTGTCATTGAGATCACTTGCAATGAGTTTTTTGTATTCTTGCAATAAGTGGTCTGATAACATAGCCAGGACAATGAGAAAGTGATGCACACCTAGCAGCAACCAGAAATTCCAGAGATCTGCCCCTTTTTGCCACACAGGTCTGGGACCTTGAAAAAAGCTGCCAGTTGTCCTATTGGAGAGAGAACAATTCTCTTTGTGAGAGTTAACAGATGTTGTGTAAGTGGCTGATTTGAGATGGACTGGAATTTACTTGAACTCTGAAACTCTTGGATCTGCCCCAACTTTACCACCACCTGATGGGAAGACTGGCAGACAGGCATAATAACAATTCAAATTTAGGAATAATGTTATTCCAGGCGACAACATGCAAATGTACAGGTAATTAAACAACAAAGCTCTCTTCCAAAGCACAAAATTAAAAATTGTACTACTTTTTTTTTTCAGTTTAGGTCCAGGTGAAAACAGGATTTTTATTCAAGCTTAGAGTGGAAGTTTTCATTAAATGAAAGCACCAGATTAATTTAAGAAGTTCTCATTTTAGGAATATTCAGTTTCTCTTACAATGGTATTTTCTGGAATTTAGTTTTTATGACTTTCATAAGTATCAGTATATTTAAAAAAACCCAAATCAACCAATCCACCCACTCAGTCTATTAATGCAATATGAAGTGTTTAATTTTCCTTGTGTATTTTTTGTTGTAAAGAAAAGAGTATGCACAATTAAAAAATAAGCTAACATGTCAACTCCTATGTATTGTAAAAATTTTGTAGCTAACAATATTATTAAACTGTCATGAAACACCAGAAAACTGTTAGATATAAATATTTTTTGAATGTTATCTGATAGGTGTTGGAATCCAGGGTACAGAGAATGTTTTTCTGCTTGTTTTAGAAAGCCCTGACTCTCGGCTTTTAACCTCTGTCCCAGGTTACGCTGCTTTTAACCTCTGTCCCAGGGAAAAAATTGCCAAGGCTTTGGGAGTTGGAGCATACAGGTGTGAACTAGGTGTATGTAGTAGTAGTGGTCTGTCACAGGGTGAAGGGTTTAGGGTTTTAGGATTTTAATATGAGAGTGAATAGGGGACAAGGTGGAGGATTTTGGATGTTGTCTCATCTCCTTCTTGTTCTTCCTCTCCATTTTCTATAGTGTTAGTGGCACAAAGTTCTTGGTTAGAGAAAGCAGTGGCATGGGTGCTAGGTGAGTAGATTAGTAGAAGTTATTGGTAGAAAAGTAAAAACAAGATATGTGTTAGAAGGTAATTGGACTGATTAGCTTTAAAAGTCCTTGGTTTTGGGTGCTCGGGGGCCATTTTGTGCCTTGTTTCTCGTACACTCAGTCTGGTGTGCAGACGGTGTACTGAACTTAAGATAAGAGAAAAATAAACAACAGCCTGAAGACCAAGAAACAGAGAGTCCTGCTCGTTTTTCATCCCTGGCAAAGAACTCATGAGAGGGAACCTCCTCCAAAAGGGCCCGGGGAGTAAGGATCCCATCCGTGTGGGGAGCAACCAAAAAACCAGACAGATAGGAAAACTTTTGTTTGGGATAACGGGAGATACATTTCAAAATCTGAGTTTCGTGTAAAAAATACCCTTTGTCCCTTGTCTGCTGTCCTGATGAGATCTGTGGCCTGAGCCAGCTGGGCCCAGGGGGGCTGAGCAGGCAGAGCGAGCTGAGGACAGGGCACGGAGCTGTCCCCTGTCACTGACATTTTGTGGGTCCCTGGGTGAAAAACCTGCAAAGGCTTTTCTCCCCAGGGAGAAGCACATTCCCAGCACAGTTTCTATAAACAAATCTCTGAGCTGTGTTCTGTTCAAGGACATTGTCCCTCTGGCCTGTCTGTGGGAGGAAGCTGGTCTTGGTTATCAGTTCTCACTTTGTAGGATCACACGGACAGGAGAGAGAGGGAGAAGGATTCTGCCACAGGCAGAGTCACAGCATTCTGAGATTCTTGTACAGGGCAGCAAGAAGAAAGCATCTGAGCTCTGTACATGGGCACGATACAGCCCAAGCCTTTGAACTTTGGAGTCATTGTTAATAAATTATATTTAAGCCTTCTGATATTATTGTCGAGAGTCCTTTGTCACCGTCGGACCACGGCAATAGCTCCCTGTCAGATCCAGGGCTCCCAGCTGCAGGAGAGCAGCACAGCCACCTCCTGGAAACTGCAGATCCCAGGATGCTCTGGAATGGATGTGGAAGTCATTCAGGAAAAAGGCACCATGGGACAGGGCCCAGGACAGGCTCCTGAAGAAACCCCTCTCTGCAGCTGCTTCCAAGAGCTGAGCTCATCCCGAGCCTTCTAGACCTGGCTCAACCCCTAAACTTCCATGCTACTACCATCTCAGCCTAATTTCATGTTATTGGTTTAGTGGGAATAATCTTTCTTAACAAGCTCTCAAGGGAGCCACAGAACTGTGTTAATATTAAGCAAAGAGCTTGGAAATTCCCCATCACAATATGGAATATAACAGTAAACATAATGCTTTAATAGAATGGTTTTATTTGTCACAAAAAATAATTGATTCTGCAATGCCTCTTTGAAAAACTGCAATGTTTTTTGTGCTATTTGTTAAAATATTTAGATTAGATGCTCAAGTGAAAGCCTAAACACGCTGTCATCTTCAGACATACTCAGGCAATTAGAGTGCAGCTTATGTTATTGTTTTATAATTGAAGTCTTGTGAAGCAATAAATTAAGAAACTCATTAAATTTTCAATTGCATTAATAGAAAAATTCAACTTATTAAATTCTTTGGTAAGGCCTAATAACAAAACATTGGAAATACATCAATTTATTTTTCTTCTATCTTTGTTAAATATTGTTGCCCAGATAACCTCTACCTTCAATATAGGAAAAATAAAGTAATAGGAACATAAGCTGTAAAAAATCCTCTCTCTTACATGGAGTTTAACCTTAATTCCCTTTGTCACATTTTAAAGAATTTCTGAAAAAATTCCATGACTGCCAGCCTTCCCCATAAATAGCTGCAGGCCTCTCAGCAGCTTTGTGCTCTGAGCTTGGCACTGCTTTGTTCCACCAGCATTGTCAAATAAAGACTGATAGCACTATTTTTATTTGGCAATGCATGACACAATTTGATGCTATAAGTTTGTTATTTTAAACAGGGTGGTGTTAAAATTATCTCTGTTTTCACTACAATTGGAAATTGTAAGTATATGTATTTAATGAAGCTTGCAAATATGAAACTGCTCAGTGAGCTAAGTCTGTACTGGTGGAAATCACTTCATAGCCATTAAAATCACAATGACTGGATTCACAGTCGAGGTGAATTTCCTCACTTATTGAAGTTTTCTCTTTTTTTTCTTTTTGTACCTGCTAATGGTTAAAACTGAAATTATTTGAAAATCAATGTAGTTACACCCAAGTATGTATATTTTTTCCACTCTGTGTTAGTATGTTCATGTTACGACAGTACAAGAACTACAGAAATTCTTCCTTCATCTTAATGGGTGTTGGTGGTTTAAATTATTCAGTGGTTATCTGAGCTAGTGCCAAACTGTAGTGAGACAGACAGAGTGACAATCATGAGGCTTAAGATGCTTTGCACATAGTAGTCACTCACTCTAGATAAGCATGTACAAAGAAATAAACGTATTTGTCTAGAAAATCAGGAGTCCCTGTTGTAAAAGGGAATTTTTCTATGAACAGTAGACTAACAAGCTTGCTGTTGCCTGCTACCATTCCAAAGAGTGGAAAAGCTGTCTTCTATATCTGTTTGTACCTACCTAAGTCATAACTATTAGCTTTTTGTCCAATTAACTGTTCAATCTGGGCAAAAAAAAAGCATAGGGCAAAAAAATGGCATAGGCAAAAATTAGTTCTGTATTTCTTAAAGCAGTTCTAGGGCATCTCCTTCTGAACTGTTTGCCCAGGTGCATAAGTCCAATCTACTTTTTAGTGAATTCCCTAGTCAAATTCCCCATTTACATTTAGTAAATGACCTTTTGCCTCACGAGGTGTGTGATGTTTTCAGTATTAGCTCTTCCTATCCCTCCTACAAGACATGGAGGGATCTAGCTTCAAGGTCAGCTACATTTCTCTTTTTCCTTCCATGAAGCCTGGTATTTCTTTTTGCAGGCAGGAGGAGAGGAATTGGTACCAGAGGTATCTGCAGTCTTTTTGGTGTTTGTGGGGTTTTATCTCTTAAATCTCTGATGCTGCTGCTCCTGTAAATGACTTTATGCCAATCAGTGCTCATGGAGTCTAATAAAGCTGTAAAGCCGAGTCATAATCTGCTGTATTCCTCAACAGGGGAACTCAAAATATTGCAGGTCACTGGGAAAGGCAGTATTTCTATTCAGGCTTTTATGAGGTGATTTTCCTCTGCCTCTTCTTACGCTAGTATCACTTGGGAAATGAAATGAGTTGACAGGAGAATTGGATCTAAAGGCCCCCTCAAAACATTAACAAATTAATCAGATTTGTCATTTCGTTACTTCAGCTCTCAGATTTATTAGACTAACTTCATGGTACTTCTGACTCTGACTCATGGTTTTTGATTGCTCAGGGTTGTCAATATGACACATGAGGCATTTCTCTTTTTGTTTATTTTTCCCTCTTTTTCAATCCCCGCTCCAGACACGGAGTCTGGCAAGTGTGAGGGTGCAGCACATCATCCACTGCCTCTATCCAGGGCTCATGGTAAAACCAGAATACTCACTCTAGGGAGGCTTCCATGTCCTCCTCATGTTTTAAATAGTTTATACAAAGGTTTAAAAAACCAAAAGCAACATTAAACAAACAAGCAAAAATCCCCAAACCAAAAAAACCAAACCACAAACAAAAAGAAACAGGCGACCCAGAGCTCTGGTAATGTTCTGTCCATCACAGTGTCTGGTTTGTTTTCTTTTCCTTGTGATCCTGTCCAGTCACAAAACCAGGAGTCCACAACAACAGAGACCTCTCCTTGACCTGTGACATTCCTTATTCTCCTTCTCCTTATTGCTGTTTGCTTTTAACTTGCCTCTGTTGACCTCATTCAAAACCTTCCTAATAAATCTTCCTTTTCTCCTGTCACCAAATGTTAATTGGTGAATATTATGACTTTTGCTGGCATTCAGTCAGTTTTCTTCACAGTAGCCAGTGTGAGGGTGTGTTCTGCATTTGTGCTGGAGTCAGTTGAAGTTGCAGGGATGTTTTTTGTTGTACACTGCTGGGCAGGACTTGCACAAAGTCAAGGCTTTTTCTGTTTTTTTCCCACCACAGAGTAGGCTGGGGGTGCACAAGAATTTGGAGGGGACACAGCTGACCCCAAGTGACCCCAAGGGTCATGCAAATCTGAGGGACAGGGGAGATGGGGAACAAGGGCTGTGATGACTTTTGCCACCCCAACCACCCTGCGTGTGATGGGGGTGCTCAGCACCTGCCCATGGAAAGCAGGCAATGAATTCTTGCTTTGCTTTGCCTGTGTGGGCAGTTTTGCTTCACCTGTTAAACTGTCTTTATCTCCATCACCAAAGGGAGAAAGTGTTTTCTCCTTTTGATTTTCCAATTTTCCCCCTGGTCCCACCCTGGGTGGGGGAAGTGAGTGATCCTGGTGTGGAGCTTCGTTGCTGGCTGGGGTTAAATCCCAGCAGTGATGTTCTTCCTCTTCTTGAGAAAGAGGGGACCACCCCCTCACCTCCTGAAGAAAAACCACCCAAGCAAAACAAAAACCCAACCTAAACCACCAAACAACCAAATCTAATGAATAACTGCCATGAAGATGCTGTCTACCCAGTTGAGACTCTACAAAGATTCTCTGTTTAATCCAATGTAATCTGACTTGCTCTAGGATTTTCTGCAATATTTACAGTATCAAGAAACTTCTTAGATAATTTTGAATTGCATAATGAGGGCTTTTCTTGGCTTCCTGAAGTCTTTGGAGCGACAAGAAAGACTTCAAATGAATTCTGACTGGGTTTTCACTAGAAGGTATTTATTCCCAGAGCTAAAGATTGCACCACCCTCAAGACAGACAAGCATATCCAAACATTGGAAGTTGTTACATTCATGATAATGAAGATATTCACAGTAAGGAAATACTGGTTGGTAGAATTTCAACACATTATTCCTCTCTCTGAAATGTGGAAGTTCCTACATAAGGCAGTATTTTGTTGAGTAGGTAGTACCAGCAGTGAAAGGGCTTTGCTATTATTCTGTTTTGAACCAGAATAGCTCAGTCTGTGGCCAGTTGTTCTTCCTATTGGTAGCTACAGTCCTGTTTGTAGTTCCAGGCTTGCAAGTATCACTTCTGCTTGATATTATTTGGAGGGGTATGATAAAGAATTGAAATACACTGAAGATCATCTGGCTCAGGCTTGCAGGAATAGGATTTCATAAAGAAATGTGGAATTAATGTAGATATAAGATCTGGATTGAAGATGTGCATAGCCTGTTTTTACTAATCTGTGTCCTTATGAAAACTGTTTTCTTTGGTTCCATTTAAGCCTTTATCTTTAAAGTATATAGATATAACTGAACAATGTGGTTCAACTACCTGTAGTTCTGTGCAATGGGTTCTCAAGGACAATTGTTAGAACAATAGGTTCTGGCTTTTCAACTTTTTTCTATTGTCAATTGGAATACTAAGTTTTAATGTACCTTTCCATTGACTTATTTGAACAACTCTGCTGCAATAAAGCATAGTAAATAATTTCATTAACCTTGGCCTAGACTTGCACTAAGAAGCTCCTTATTTGGACAAGCAGCACAGATGTGAGGTCTATGATTACTGCAGCTATGCCACTCTCCTGGCAGTGTGTCACTTTTAATGTGACAGCTGTATTCCAGCCATCAAGGGTTACAGCTTCTGGCAGCGTGAAGTTCTCATTATGCCATTTCTACTCTGCAGTAAAATAATCATTTCAAAGCAAGCTGCTCCCATCTCCTCCCTAACCTGAGATCAGAAGTCCTCCTGTTTATTTTCTTCTGACTTTTCGTCTAATCTGCAGCAACTGGGTTTGTTTAAAGTTAGTGTTCAGAGACTGACCTAAGATATTTTACTTATTTAAAAAAAAAGGTATTTGTGTATTCAAAAATACATAAAAGTAACAAATAAAAAGCTGTTCATAGTGCATTTCTCCTTTGAGCATTTGAACTGGGAATATTTTAAAATTATAGGAGATTTTATATACTTGTCATATACACATGATTTTTATGAACTTGTTCTTCAGTTGCACTATGAACTATTAAAATAAATATATAATTATTTCATGTCAAGAATTTAAAAATAAAAGCCATGAAATATCTACCTTGAGAAATCGTCACAGCAAAATCTGAGTGATTTCACTTGAGATATTTTTAAGAGGAATATTTTTTCATTTATCTTGAAATATTGAACTGTTTTTGAAGCTCAATTGGCAAAGAGGTGAATTGATAAGAGGTGTTCTGCCACTATAACCAAACTTGCCCACATTTGCAGAGGTTAAAGGCTACTCCTTGGTCCACTTTCCCCCTTCCCATTTCTGAGATTGTTCTGGGCACCTGAGCAACACCTGAAGGAAGACACGTTTGTTTTTTTAATGTCATGGATCAGAGAATCAGGTATTCCCAACTAAATGGCAAAATAATGCAAAAAACCCATGAAACAATTCTGAATTATAACTGCATGACCAAAAATAAACTCAGCTTTTCTGGGGACTAATGACTACAGCTGGTGACAACCACCATGGAAATGAGAAAAGCATCTTGTAAAGAGAATCACTTTTCATCAACACCTGATTTTTAATAAAGTAGTGCTGAATTTTAATTTGTAATTCAATTTCCTTAATGCATGCACCTTGTGAAACCAAGAAATCAATATCATCAGATGGATGTATGGGTTTTGCCTCTCTGTTTTAAAGGTCATGTACTAATTCAAGCAGCTATAAAAATTAACATATTTCAGTAATTTTAGACTGGAGAAGATTTCTCTGCAGGCTTAAGAAAACTATACTGACATGCTGTTGGCAGCAGAATAGGATGACACATTGCTGCTATGTGACAAACCCAATACAGAATCTTTATTAATAATCCTGTTAATGTTTCATCTAATGCAAGGGAAATGGTAAATAAATTGTAGCTTTAACCCACTGCTGAGCTTCCAATTACTGTTTTTCTTCCTATCTGGTACCAATATATCATTTTTTTAATATGACTGAAACGTTCTAACAATCAAGGCTTAGGATCCTAACAGCATGAAGTCCTCATTATGTGATTTCTGCTCTACAGTAAAATAATGATTGTGAAGCAAGCTGTTCTCCATGTCACACTTACAGAATAACTCATAAGACTACCCATTTACCAGCTTCTGGTTATGGATTCAATTACTTAATGCCTTGGTTTTGTGGATGCTGGAATCATGTCGTGCATCTGTCTTGAGCTGCCCCATAAAAAGCATTCAAAGTGACTAAATTACAGGTGATGTTCCCCAGAAGCACTCTGAGTTTTTTGCTTTCTCCCAAAGCCATTCAGGGTTCTGGCTTCTAAAAGTTTAATGAAGGGTTTCATAAACCATAAAAAAGCCCACTAGAATGTCATGACCTTCTTTCATTTTTTGATTCTGTGCAAAAATTTCTGTTTTCCACAAGGAACAGGGAGAAGAATATTACACTCGAGAGTCAGCATCTAAACGGTATGTTCTAGTCCCAAATACATATTAAACAGAACTTTAGAAGGAAGTAAACAGTATTTTAGATGGCTGTGCAGGTTTTGTAGAGAGATTTTATTTTTCCAAACAAAAGCCCTGTGCATCAGATTAATATGTTTTGCCTCCTTCAGTCTGCATTTTAAAATTGGCAAGGAGATGAAATCATAAATACTTAATTATTAGCAAGTGACTCCTGCAGCTGCTATGTATCTGCTATTTCTTGTATTAAGTACATATCAGGGGAAAATTTGGGGTGTCTGGCTATACTTCACCTGACCTATAGCACTATTATTTTTCTTCCTCTTACTATAAGATAAAATTAAGGCATGCATTAACGTAAGGCTGATTTGGCTGGCTGCAGCAGCCTGCCAAGTGTTCCCTCCTGTGCCAGACAGGGAAGCCCTGAATTCAGGACTGTGCTTGTTGCCTGCAGTCCTGGATGCCAGGATTAGACCACACCACACGCATGGACTGCATTAATAGCACATTTGCTCTATAAAATGAGATTTACATGCACCCAAAAATGGTGGCTGTTCCCCCAGAGGTGAGATACATGAAGAATTTTTAGGTGCACGTGCGTTGCTCTGGCACTCCTGCTGCGTGTGAAACGTGTGCCTGGTGGGTACAAAGTGGGAAATGCTGAAACACCAGAGGACTTTCTGGTCAATATGCACAACTTCCCTGCTTTCGAGGTATTCTCCCACTGGCAAAAAAGAAACCCAGTAAAATGATGGCTTGCTCAGCTCCAGAGAGCAAAGTGTGGGTCAAAGGAGACTGGCACTCAAGTGTGACACTGGCAATTAGACACTTGGGTGTGGGGTTTTAACGAAGATAGGCAGTGACATCCTTGTGTGCTTTTTTCTCTCCCTAACTGCTCTATTTTTGTAGTTTCCCATTGTTACTCTCCTGACCTTTGTTTGATACCCCTTACCAGATCACTTAGAGAGGAAAAAGATACAGTTTCATGTATCATTAATTCCTTGCAACCGAGGTGTTTTATCTCATCTCTTGATACTGCTCCTTTCAGTGCTATAAAAAATATTAAGGATTTTCTGTCCCATTTCTCTTACCCCTCCAAAAGTGCCAGGTGTTATGACAAATTTTGTACCCCATGGCTAACATCCTGCTCCAGCTGCATTCCTTGTGTGGTATCAGTGAGGAATACAGTGGCCACGTTCTCATTTGGCTATGCTATCATAATTAATAGAAGAACATATGTATGTGAGCTAATAGGCAACCTGTTCTAGAGCCAATGCCTACTAAATCATTGCCTTGTAAACTACTGAAAGTGTGAGAGTTGTCTGCCATACATTGGTCTGGGGAGTGTTTCTTACAGTAAACACAGCGTGTATCCATTTTAATGTAAATGACTTAATTCACCAGGTATTGCAGATACACAGAAGAAGAATATTTAGTGGAAAATAAACATAGAGAAAAAAGAATTAATAGGTACAAGCAGACTCAATAGAATGGGAGAGGAATGGGAAGGATTGTGTATGAGACATCTGGATTTCATGTGATTAAAGAAACTGGGAGGTACCGAGCTTGGCAGGATGAGACTCAGAGAAAGGCTGCAGCACTGCCTTTCTTTTTCTCCAAAGCTTTGGTGTACTATCATTATAGACAAATGCAATTGTCTATAATACTTCTGATCCAGCTGGAGACTGGATCTCTGCATTCCCTTCCTTTCCAGCTGTATCTACTGAATTCTGAATTACTGCAGCCTCGGCACAGGTTTCTGAAAGCCTTGCAGAAGCAGGAGCAGAACTGTTCTTGACCCAGTGAGCAGTCATTCTCCAAGGAAGAAGCTCATGTGGCCTCCCTGACAGATGCTGCAGCTGCAGTAAGTGTCAGCTGCCTGCAGATGCCTGGGGACCTTTCAACAGGACAGGCTGAGATGTGTCTTGTGGCACAAGAATGAGGAAAATGGGCTATAGAAAGACACAGAGTGTGTCACCAGTGGAAATGCTCTGAGGAGGTTGGCTGAGGTCTGAGGAGCTTCAGGGCATGTTACAGTCATTGTGGCTGTGGAGAATTTTAGCTAGGTACAATTCTGGGAGCAGAAAAGTGTGTGTGGGGTTGGCTACCCATAACTCCCCCAGGAGATTACCTTCCTCTGCCTTCCCCCTACTGCTTCCTTGCTGATATTGTTAGAAACATGGCAAGGCAGTCACTCCTCTTCAACCATGATTTGCCTTCCCCAAATTTTCCTTTATGCCCCAGGTTATTTAAATTCCATTTTTAAAAAAAGCTGCTGGTGTTCCTCACTACCCTGCCATCCCTGTCTATAAACCTCTGGGAGCAGCACAGTCCAGGCTGAGCTTTGAATCCTACAGTTCTGAACGGGGTGGCCCTGGCAAAGGTGGGACTTCTCAGCTCCTGCTCTGGGGCTTTCCTTTGGAGCCTGGCTGGTTTTTGTCCCAGCAGGGCAGGTGTCTGCAGGGGGCTGCAGGTGAGCAGGGGGAGCTCAGGCCCTGCTTCCCTGGGATGGGATGCTCAGACACCCCCAAACATGTGTCTTTGCCTTGTAGGATGGGGGTTACCAGGCTGAGGGGCTTTTCAGCTTGACTGCTGGGACTGACAGAAGTGTGATGGGGTGGGTTGCTGTGGCTCTTCTCAGCTCTCATTGCTGAGGCTGATCTTTTCCCATCCTTTCTTTGTGGCAGCCCCTCACACCAGGAAAGCAAAAACTGAACTGAAGGGATATGTTGGATAGTTGTGTAAATTGGTAGAGATATCAACTGAACAAAGAAAATCTCTACTTCTGTCATGGCCCTCAGTCTGTCTTCTGTATCAAAGTCAGCAATTTCCTGTAGATTTTTACAGCCATCCTACAAAGCTTAGAACAGAAAAAGAATCATTGCTCTGATGGTTTGGGAAAGGATAGTGTTCTCTTAAAACATTAAAGGATAGCAATTAACTTAATTGCCTCTATAGTTCATTGAGATACTTTTTGTTTGTTCCTCACTACAGGAATACAATTACATGATATATGGTATAATGCCTGTTTTTCTGAAGCCCTGATGCTCGCTGCATGGGGACCAGATTTTTATCCACAGTGCTTTAACAGGCTCCTAGACCAGAGCTGGCTGTTCTACAGCCAGAGCTAAATGTGAGGAACACTGGCTGTATGAGATATGCCTGAGAATTATAGGTCAAACTACATTGTGCACCTGACTAATATGTCAACCCCCCCACAAAAGTTCAAATAAATGGGCCATCTATTGCAAGATAATCAAGAGGCAGAATTGTGAAGCCTAACCTTTACAAAATCCCAGCTTGCTTTAGTAGTCCTACATTTTCTAGAAAGAAGCCTTGGGTTTCCATTCATATACTGCACTAGAGCCTGTCTCTTTTGTGATCACTCTCTTATTTCAAAATAGGAAAGGCATTATTGTGGATACACCTGAATGGAATGCTGGAGTGACTGTTATGGACTCAGGAATCTGTTATACCCCCCAAATTAAATTCTAACTATCTATGTAACATATCTTTAGTGTTGTTGTGTAATGCTCTGTAGTGTGAAGCATATGAAGTTTCACAGACATAATTGCATTTTTATTGTCATATGCTGCTAACTTTTCGACAATCCCTTTGCATCTTCCTAGTGTGTGCTGTAATTTTGTTTCAAAAAATAATCTTACATTTAGGTAGTCATAAGGCTTTAAATTGCATGATGTTCAGAATACTTTGCAGAACTGCTACCATAAATATACAGAGACCTTTTTTTAGTCAGTAAAGAAATCCAGTGAGCACGTGTGTGTATATATATGAGTTTTCTAACTACAGAAACATTACATGTACCACCAGAATAGAAAAAGCTCTTGAACTGTTGCCCTTGCATGTTTTGTTCTACAGCTGAACATGCTATTAAACCAATCTGGGTAACAACATTTGATGAGACCTATTGAACATAGAATTTTCACAATGCAACTGCACAAATTTATTTAGCACAATCATGTCTTTAACTGTTAAACTGTGAGCAAGTGTGTGACCTCTGCTGTAACTCTTGCACCTGTGTAATGAGATGGACAAAATCAGAAATGTTAACTGGAATACAAAATGCAACAGGAATGTATCTGCCTGAATCCAGCCCTGGCTTTAGCCTTCCTGAGTGCTTGGTGTCAGAGTGTGGGTCACTGCTTCCCGCTTTAGGAGGGTATTGTTGTGGTTTGTGTGTTGACAAAAGACTCTTGATAATAATATTAGAAAGTTAAATATAATTTATTAACATGACTTCATAATTTAAAAGATTTGGTTATTATTTGCTCAGTTTGGAGCAATCAAAGCTATTGCTTTAAGTTCTGTCCAAGGAATGCCAGAATAGCTTACACAATCAGAGATAGCAACTTTTCACCGCATAGGTTGAAAGGAAGAAAAACCCTTATCTCTTATTATCAGGAAACAAGCAGAGAAATTAATCTGTCCTTGAAACACAACTCAAAAATTTGTTTATAAAAACTTATACAAAATAAAAACGCTTTCTCATGAGACTATTTTTTCTACAAACCTACATACGAAAAAACTTATAATTTCACACAACAGGAGGGTGTATTAGTGCTGCTTTGGGCTTCTGGAGGAGGCTGCTGCCCCATGGATAAACCACTGCAGAGTCACTCCACCGGGCTAAGTGTCTGTCACAGAAAGTGAAAACATTAACAGACATTTTGCAGGGCCTGTGGCAATAGGACCAGGGGTAATGGTTTCAAACTAAAGGCAGGGAGATTCAAAGTAGGTGTAGGGAAGACATTTTTCAGGGTGAAGGTGGTGAAACAGCAGAACAGGGTGCATGGAGAGGGGGTGGATGCCTCTTCCCTGTGATAGTATAGGGTTAAAATGTTTCTAAAATTGTGGGTATAGTGTTTGGAAAAGGGTGGTTAGGCCTGAGAAAATGTACCTGTACTAGATCATGGGATCAGGTCTGGGTCATACGTACTAGGTCATAGAAGTGATAAGATTGTTAGAATTGAATGTAATTATTATGGATACATATGAATCACGGAAAATGATGTCTCAGTGAGCTCGGGAATTCACACCTGGGTGAAAACAATAGATACAATAAAACAATGTAAGTTTAATGATTAACATATAGTTATATAAAGAAAAGGTATAAAATATGTCCATTTCCAACCCTGGTCGGAGTTCTGTGGGTCTGTGTACCCTCAGACTCCCGAGAGCTCTCTCAGTAAAGCACCTGCATATAATCATGCTGGATTATGTGTTTCCTACCTTACACTAACACCTGAAGCATTCAAGGTTGAACGTTTCACAGCTCTGAAGAAGCTGATCCCACTGAAGATGTCCCTGCTCATTGCAGGGCTGTTGGTGACCTTTCAATGTCCTTTTTGACTCCAGCCCCTCTATGGTCCTATGGCAAACAGAAGCCTCGAGGTGAGAGACAGGTGAGGACACGCAGCAGGGCACCC
Source organism: Leptocoma aspasia (assembly GCA_013399835.1). Classification (NCBI taxonomy): domain Eukaryota; kingdom Metazoa; phylum Chordata; class Aves; order Passeriformes; family Nectariniidae; genus Leptocoma; species Leptocoma aspasia. The sequence continues at coordinate 455,762 of VXAX01001775.1, forward strand.
CTGGCCCCAGCTCCCAGCTCCTGCAGAAATTCCTGGCAGGCTCTTTGTAGGTACTACAGCAATCACTACAGGTCCTCATGCTCCTATACTGGCCTCAGTCCATGGTAACATCTGTAAAATCTCTCTTGGAGTCCTGTGGATTTTATGGATTATAGAGTATACATTATAGATACCCTAGACTAAAACACCAGTTCCCTGGAAAATGGGAAGTTTTCAGTTAAAAATACTTTGTGCTTAATGTTTGAGCCAAATGCAAATACATTAACAGTGGAAGGCTCTGTTTTGGACAGGATGCAGTTTTTCACTTCACAGTATTTGTGTAAATTACTTTTTAGGAGAAGTCATTTGGAGAAGACTTAACTTCCGATCAATAGCATGGGGAAAGGCAAAGAAAACTACCAAAGGGGCCTAAACAAAACTAAAATAATGATGAAAATGCAAAAAAAAAAGAAAAAAAACCACAACAAAAAAGCCCCCCAAATCTTTAGGTTTATGAAAAATGTTCTTGGTCAAAATAATCATTATAGTATTTTTTCAGGGACACCATTCTGTTTCTGGGAATGTAAAAAAACACCAAGAGCTTCCACATCACTGATGACTATGCCGTACTGCTAATTGCAGCAATAATTTCTCTGCTGCAAGTGCCTGTATGAAGCAGAAACCATTTAAATGATTTCTTTTAGGCCACTGAACCTCCATTTGGTGGGAATAATTTTTTGGTTGTTACAGCCCTGTGCTGGATTCAGCCACTTGCAGATGAAATGCTCCATGTCCCATTGCCAGTCCCCTGAGTTAGCCAGTCCTGGCCCGTTTTCCTTTTCTTCTGCAAGCAGCCATTTCTGCCCCTGGAGTCACTGCCTAAAATAGGCAGCAAAGAAATCATTTGGTGGTTCATATTTCCACTTGGGTTCAGTGATCAGGATCACAAGAGAAGTAAGTGTGCTGAACTGAAAGGGCCTTTCTGCTTTTCTTAAATGTTCTCCACGAGATGAACATTACACAAATGCTGTGTATTCCAATTAAACTTAAACAGCAGCTCTAGCAGGGAGCAACTGCTGTGCACTCACAGGATAAATCAGCCTTCCTACTGAGCTCCACAGCATAGTTAAAAAAGGGAAATCCATTTCAGCAACCTCCATAAAACACAGATGCATTTTCTTTCTGTCTTTCTTAACCTTCTTATGTAGCATTTCATTTTTCATGGGTACTGAATACCTATGAGTCCATGTGGGGTCAAAATCCTTTTAATTTCAAAGAGTCTTAAACAGCAGTATCATGTCTGGTCCATGTTTTTCAGGCAGATGATGGAGCAAGCTGGGCTTACTAGCTTTGAGGTTTAGCTCTACTCCAGATTCCCTGTGGGGTGTTAGGCAAGTCATTCTTTCCTGCAAATGGGAATAATGATTGCTTTGCTGTTTGGCTCTGTTTCTGCCTCAGGCAGAAAATCTTTGGGCCAGATATATTTTTTTGAGCTGTTTAACCCACTCTTACTAACTGAGACCTGAAATGTATTCCAGCAGGGAAGGGCTACTGAGGGAGCTGAACCAAATCTGGTCCATTGTCACCATTTTAATTTCTATGTGAGCCATAACTGCACCTGAGCCTGTGAAAATTGGCTCATTTATGAACAGAGAAAGTCCAGTTGGAATATCTGATTATATGGAAATGTCTGCAAAGACAAGCCCACAGAGGAAAACCCCCAAGGTACCAGCCATGATCATTGTAGCTCTGTTGGCCACATTTTAAGACAAAAAGTGTTTTATATGCTTAGCAGAGCAGCCCAGTGCTGCTGTTTCTTCCATGGAGCATCAACAAAATGCACTTTTCAGTTGGCCAGCTACAAATACAGGAGTCACCCTTGGATGTTTCATTTGCCTCCTGCTCCTGTGCTGAGGATGGCAAGGCAGGGCCCAGGCTGGCACTGGCCCTGCAGGGCTATGGCCAGGAGTGCCCTCAGAGCCAAAGGCTCAGCCAGCTGTGCCCTCCTGTGGCCCCCAGCCTGGCCAGAAAGAGAGCAGATTTAATTAAAGCTGTCATGGAAGCAGCACTGCATAACAGCTTACTCTGAGTGAGAGCCAAAGTCCCATTTGGTGGAGATTAATGTAACCTCATCCCTTTGAGAGACTATAGTTTACCATGTTAAATGTAATAACTGAAATTTCCTATCAGCAAGCCTGCTTGTTCCAGGCACAGAATGAAAACCAGCTCTGTATTTACTGAGATAATTTCTGTTGTCTGCATCACTTTATGGATACATGTAAGAAAGCCTGATGGAATGAATTATAGTCATAAAAAATAGCAAGAATAACATGCATTTCAGGTTTTTATGTTGTGTAAAGGGAGTCTTGATAGTTCAGCTTGACAAACCCCACTTTTTTCTTTTCTTCTTTTATTTAAGCCTTTTTTTTCATTGCCTGTGAAACAGGGATGAAGGCAAAGGAAGATATTAACAACCAATTTCCCCAACTCAGAACAGGAATTATTGTGAGGCAGTAGGATGCCCTGTGCACTGCAGAAAGTGGGGAGTAATCAACAGCAATGACATTTGGAAGGGGCATAATTTTACAGAATATACTGTGTGCAGCTTTTGCAATAGGAGGAGGAGTTCTGAAGTACCCATTGGCTCTCACTAATTGCCAGATTATTTCTCCTGAGGCACACAGGCAGCACTAGAAATCCCCAGTGTTGCAATGAACTACCAGAGGAAGTTGCTACCTCAGAGAAGGAGACAGGAACAGACTGTGGAAAGGGGACATTTGCTATGTTTTTCTTCACATATACCTTCTTTATTTGCTTTAGAGATGGCCATAATGGCCATACCTGACACAGACTAATTCTACCTTTCCAAGAAACACAGAAAATAGTTGGGCATTAAAGGTTTTAAATTCTATTTAGAAGAGTTAATTTTACACAATTGAAAACATTTTCATTTGCTGTTATTTGTGATGAATCAAGAAGCAGCAATGTTTTTGAATTGTTGATTAAGCTGGTGTTTTGGGCATTTCAGGTGATTTCTGGTAAAAACAGCTCTCTCCAAGTTTCACATGCTCTTGATAAAGTGGGCCATTGTTTGAAAAAAAAGGATAGATTTATGTGTGCCTTAAACAGAATAAAAGGTACCTGCAGATTTTGAATGAGTGTAATTAGCCAGTTAGCCCTAATGTGGAATTGCTTTTTTGATATGTAGTTATGAGTCTTGTGTTTTATGGAAGTAGGAGAGAAAAGGGAACAAAGCCAACATAAGACAAAAATCTGAAAGCAAACATGTACTGTAGTATGATGAGTGTTTAAAGGAGAGCTGTTGATAATGGTGTTAATTATGAACAAGTCTAGGGATTTTCTCTTTGAAGTATACATCACCTTGGACTCGAAATGCAATTTATTTCCCATTGATATCTTACTTATTAGCAGAATGTTCTTTTGAAAAGAAGAAATACTTTAAAAATATTTTAAAAGTTTGTTTATTGAGACACTCTAAGTACTGCTGAAGGATTATTATTTAATTAGAAATGTATGAAAATTAAGTGAAAATTCCCAAGCCAAATTTTAGATTTACATTCTCCAGGTAAACTGTTCCTTATTTGACTGGAAAGAATGTATTTTCCCAAACCAGCTGGCTCTGTCCTTCAGACATGCTGATGTTCAACTTGGAGAAGATGTAATGATTTTCCAGCAATTTTTCTGGAGCCCTTTCATTCTCAAAGTCCACAGTAGTTTTTTAGGTGGTCATTTTCAAGACCTATTGGAAATGGCTCCAGGTGCATTTCATTGTTTCTGGCTTTTGAAGAGGCAAACATTTGTATGGCACTTGGTTATATTTGTTTTAATACAAGCAACTCCTTTAAATATTTTAATTTTTAATTTAAATACTGTTTTAATAAAGCAACTCCTGTTGATATTTCTGGAATACTGGGGCTTCCAGACACCATCAAATTCCGGGCCATTCTCTACAAACTGCTGTCAGAAAACTTGGAGCCAATGGAAACAATGAAGGGCTGGAACACGTTCACTGGATCACTTTTTGTTCCCAAACTGAAAGAGGAATTAATTAACCATAAAGCTTGACAGTGTTTGTAAAGTTTGAGCTGTTCTGTTGGAGGGTGATATTTTGCATTTCTTGCAGCAGAAATCCCCTGTGAAACAGGAGCAGCCTCGGTGCCAGCCCAGGCTCATGGGGAGCTGTTGGGATGGAGGCAGGGCATGATGGGCTGGAATCAAAAAGATTCCCAAGCTGCTTTCCTCCTTCCTTTGGAGCATAACACATCCCGAGCTGTCAAACTCTCACCACCCCTTCTCAGAAAGCAGAGGTGACAAGACTAAAACAGTTCTGCTTGGAGAATTAAAATACCATAATTAACTGTGGGTGTTACGAAGGCCACGTGTTACTGACTATCTACACTCTCACTGGGTTCATTTATTAATAGGAAAAATTAAACCTTTTTCAGGTTTTATTGAATTGTTTTCATCTGAAACATTCATTGCATCTCTTCTAATTATTATGAATTGAAATGTGCTGGATATAAAAATGGGATAAAAGGCCTTCTGTAAATGTAATGATATTAATTTTAATTTATCCAATTTAACACAAGATTTTCCCAGGGATTAGATAGCATTCTTTTTAATGATTTGCATAATAAAAGTTGTTTTTACTAAACAAAGTATGATTACTGTTATGCCTTGTTATTATTTTAAACAAATACTGCATTTTCCTGGTTTAGGAACAATTACAAGAACAAGGGCTGCAGTCACAGAATCAAGTGCCAAATGTGGATGCTTTTGCATATTTGAAATAATTAGAGCTGAAGAGAAACTTTTCTTCTTAGAGAGATTGTAATTTTACAAGCAATATTGTCTTGGTATAAGTGAGATATTTTTATAAATTCAAAGTGTTAAATTTTCTCCCAATTTTTTGCACAATTCATCATTACAGGCTTTTGAAATTAAGAATTATTTTTACCAGAGAAAATTGAAACATTTTGTTTAAGACAGAGAAGGACATTTTGATGTTTTTGACTGAAATTTTTCTAGCAAGACAGACACAATTCGAAGCATTTCACTCTTCACTAGGCATTATTTTTCCAATTGTTTAGTGAACAATTAATATTGAAATAGATGGGCTATAAAAAGCTTATATGGACAGACATGGTGGTAGTTGTGTCTGAATAATAAAATATCATTTGTGTTCCTTCCTCTGCTTCTGCTGGTTGCAAATACATTGTGCTGTAGGCATCATGTTCAGCTTAATTAAATTGATAGATGCAAAGTGATTTTGGGAGGTTTTTTGTTTTGTTTTTAAGGAATTAAAATGCAATCTGTAGCTCAGTGACTAACATACCGACACACTGAAATGCCAGCACCACTGTGCCCTTCCTTGGTGCAGCCTTGGCTTGGCCAAGGGGCCCTGGGGCCACTGGGATTTCCCAGTTCCCAGCCCCTCTGACCTGCTGGGTTCCAGCTCCTGCCTTTAGCTGGCCAAAGTCTGAATTACAGCACAGTGAGGGAAATAGCTATGATTTCTAAGTGCTAAATTGTGATTCAATTCCATAGCTAGAACACTGTGTGTTTTACCTGTAAATTCAGAGTCTACTCAAGAGATTTCAGAGCAAAGAAGAGATTTTCTTAACCTTGTGGCAGACGTGTGTATTTGCTTCTAATTACCATTGGCAGTGCAGAACAGCTTTGGATGAGGTTTCTCATCCTTCCCTTCCCTGGGTCCCAGCCAGTGGAGCTGCCCAGGATCAGGGCTCCAGGCTGGGGCTGCTCCCCTGCTTTGGCTTCTGGAGATTTTTAGGGGCAGCAGCTTAGACACAGAACTCAGTTGTTGTCTTGCATTGAAGTTAGTAAGAGCTTTAGTTCAGAGGTGATATTTAACCCCCATTGGATGGGACTCCACCCAAGCAAATTCACTTTATAAAAGTGGGGGACAGATTCAGCAGACATTTAAGTTGTTGGCTTCCCGTTGACTCCAGTTTTCTACGGTTCTTCTTGTCTCTTTTAAGTTTTTTGTTTGTGTGGGGTGGTGTCAATACTAACTACCAGCATGCAGGCTGGGCTGCAGAAACATTTAAGTGGTTAAAAGTAAAAAAAAAGGTTGGACTTCCTGTGCAATTGCCATGCATTGTGCTCATTGTTGTGAGTACTGAGTCTTGGGGTCTGTATTTTGAGACAGTTCTTGAAGGAAGACTTTTTTAATTTAAAAACTTCTTAGATTTCATACATGTCAAACAGCATTTCTTCTCTGTCTTAGTAAATAATTTCTTTCAAAGATTCTCCCATATTCTTTGATATTGTTATTTATAATTCTCTCTACCAAGGCACTGTGATCTTTAATATCTTTTAACATGTAGTCACTGCAAGACTGCCTTGTGTAAGATCTCAAAAAAAAAGCCAGCTATTAAATATCTATCACAAGTGTAGATACAATCCTAATTAAAGCATAGAGGAAAGAAATAATTTGCTAGTATTTAAGAAAATGTTCATAATAGGCTGACATACTCCAGTTTTGAAGTCAACAAGAAATGAAAAGAATCCTGCTTAACTCAAGGTTGCAGAATGGTAAAAAGGGCTTGTTTCTGAAGCATAAGGCCAAACTGTTTATGCTGTTTAAATGCATGAACTTGGAGAGGTTGAATTGTCCAATGGGTTTTGCAGTTCCTGGGTGAGCCTCTCTTCAGACTTTATGCCAGTTCTTGCTTTTCTAACACTCAGGCCCTGCAGCAATGTTGGGAATTTTCATGTGCCATGGCTGACAGAAGTTTCAGAGGACAGCAGAACTCTTAGAATACAGTTGGATTGGGAGACTTTCTGTTCTGTGTTTATATCTCTTGATTTACATGATTTCATGACTGAATCTGCTGACACCTTAAAATAACACAGGTGAAAAAGTTAGCACTGGAATGACTTACAATGGATTTGACTGGGGATGGTTAAGTCTGGAAGAAGAGCATGGATCATCTTGGAAAGGTAAAAGACAAGAGGAGAAGAATCCATGAAGTGATTTATTTTTGAAAGGAAGCCTGCTGATGAAGGCATGATTGTTAGCTAGTCAGAGAGTTATTGCTGAGTGCTTTTAACTGGAGAGGTGCCACTGGAACTGGTATTTGCCAGCACTGGGTACTGCTGGATGTACTAATCCTGTAGAGGATTAAATGGAAGGCAGCACATCCCCACCTACTTCTCTGTCCCAGGGTGAACAAACAGCATCCTGACATCATTAGACCAACATAATTTGGAATTTAGCGGGAAGTATAAATTGGAAGGTTAGTGATGGAAATACTAATGATGGATTAAAAAACTGACAGTACTTTGCAAGTCTGCTTAGAGATCTGAAATGATGTAATTTCAGCAGGATGGATTAGTAGTCAAAACTTAGAAAGTATATGAAAATGTAATTCATCATAGGATTTTTCAGCTCTGTGTATTTTGCCAGTAAAAGGTTTTGTGTGTATAAATGAATATTTTCCAACATTCAAATGTTGGAATATTTTCCAACATTCAAATCAGTAGGAGATAAAGATTAATTTAATACTTATTATTTAAATAATTATGATTTTGTGCCATGGTACTTCATTTTGCATTGTGATCTGACCTACTTGGACATTTTAAGTTGCATTTTAGTCTTGTTCTGGCCTTAAAAAAAAAAAAAAAAAGATAACAATGTTTTTCTTTGCCAACCCTGATCTGTCTGGGCCTTCCTCTTAAAATACATTCTGGACAAGCACCCCATTTCTTATTGTTATAAATGACAATATAGCATTGACTTTTGCGTTTATGTGTTAGCTTTTACATATTATTACTAATCGCAAAGGTTTTAATATGGTACAATTTATGTTTCCTCTTAATTGCCTTTTAGTATAGTATAATCTGTCAGTTTATGTATGCACTGTATAGCTTATATAAATAGTAGTGTGATGAATGTATTTTATCTTAAGCCGTAGTGTAATATTAAAATAGAGATTATGTAATGTTAAAATGCTTTTATTCATGTAACTAACTCAGAGAATAGTGTAAGATAATCAAGTAATTCCTCACATTTTGTAGACTATCTTATCTGATTGATAGCAGTGACAGACTGAAACCCAATTTACTGACTCCTTGTTATCAGAGAGTGTAAAAACAAGATGAAACCATGAGAAAAGTAAAATATATTAATTTAATCTGAACGATGGCATGCAGACAAGTCAAATATTAAAACTAAGCGAAAGAACTCATAGAACACCTAAACTCACAAGAATGTTTAAAATATGTATAAACTCTTATGAATACGCATGTACCCCCTGTAATGTAACATTATATAAAGAACATTGTTTTGAGCCAGCTGTGTATTTTTTGGCCCATCACCAAAACACCCCAGCGCTAGATTTTGTCCCTTCTACCCCTTATTAAACTTTCATGAAAACGTTAAATAGTGAGCTGTGTTTCTCACATTGTGCTTTGAAAGGAAGGTGGTGATGGCTTCACAACCACAGCCTGTGCAATTTGAAAATAAAAAGATATTGCACCACCAAATGTTGAAAGAAATCTTCCTTTTGAAAACATAGAAGAAATTGTCTTACTGAGATTAAACAAGAGCAGTAAGTGAAGCATTTGTTTGTTTTATGAAGTCTGGTGGATTTTGATAATGAATCCTGTAAAATAGATGATATTGAAGCTTTTCTAATTCTAGACAGATAAAAAATAATAGTTACATATTTCAGCTTCAAAGACAAAAGTAACCTTTTATCATGTAGTTTAACAATCTTCTTTGTAACATGTCTTAGAAGAATGTGAAGTGTTATTTAAATACTAAAAACCACCATCTTTGAATAGCAGGGCTTTTTAATTGCCATAATCAAAGTCCAAACACACATCCCTGCTTGCTTTAAATAGACTCACACATATATTTTCTTGCTTTAAATGGTTTCTTTTAATGACAGGTTTTTCCTTAATGAGGAGGAGAATAAAGTGAACAATTCTGAGCTTATCAGTGCAACTTCAGTATGAAAAAGGTTCTGATTTTTGACAGCACCCACTAGGAAGATAGAAAAACTGGCAGTGTTTTAATTAATGTGTAATTTTAAATTGTTAGTCTGCATTTTAAAATATAAACATATTTATATTAGCATTTGAATGTAAGTTTTAAATAGCAAAAAAAGACAAAGAAATCTCGCACTGTAGGTCACATAATGTAATAATTCACACTTCCTTGTGATAAGTAATCTGAAATAGCTTTTGAAATTGGGCATTCTTGTTGAGTTTACTACTCTTTTCTGTGATAAATAAGCTAGAATAATTACACCATTCATGGAGTTTTTGGAGATAAGTCTTGTTCTAGTACTAAAATATCCTTTGGGAAGGGGAGGCCTCTAACAAATTGGTTAATAAACAACAGCAGTTAATGTTAACCTAAATTCACACGATCGTGTTAGCTGATGTGCAGTCATACTTATTGGAAAGAAGATAATCCCATATTAATGCTAATCAGATTTTCTACAATTGACTAAACATCCAAACCAGGTCCTGGGTGTAGGCTTTTGTAGAGAGCACTGTAGGTTTTAATAATACGGTTGATTTGGGTATTAGTACCTAAGAAGTAAGTCAGGTAAAATACAAAATTTTACAGGATAGATGGAAATCTGTTGTTAATACTGGATCTCAACACAACATTAGTGACTTCCATTTATTTTCTAAGGAATCATTTTTTCTAGAAATGTCTGGATTCTATATGACTTAGAAGGAGTGGTTTGCTATTTTGCTAAGAAAATTCTAGATGTTGTTCTGGTGTGACAGCAGCAGAATAATGACCCCGCTGCAGTGTCTGCCACAGCTCTGGGGGGAGCTGCACAATTGCCAGGGCTGGACAGGACAATGCTGGGAGGCCCAGTGGACTTTCCCTACTTAACCCCATCATTTCTGTGGCTCTAGCTTTGCCCTGGAGCCCCTCTAGCCTAAGAGCACAGAGAAGTTGGGTGAGAGCTGATTTGCGGGAAAAACTCCACGACTCCACAATTTGTAAAAGCTGGGAAGTAGGCATGTATCTTTATTCAGCGCTGGGCACGTGTGGTTTATTTCCCCAAAAGACATGCACACCCCCGAAAATTCCCGAGTTTCTTTTATCCCCCTTACTTGTGCATATGCATAGGGTTTCACAATAGGTTCATGCATATTCATTTTACTAGTTACAATTAGTTATTATCAGTCCTTGTACAGAGGGGTTTCTGGTCATCTTGGCCATCTCCTGCAGCCTCAGCTTTGGCTCTATCTTGCATCTCCTGCAGCCTCAGCTTTGGCTCTATCTTGCATCTCCTGCAGCCTCAGCTTTGGCTCTCTCTTGCTCCAAGGTTCAAGGGGAGGCCCCCGTATCTCCCCTTTAGCTTGGAAGTTCACATTCCTTTCTTAAGCAGCCTTGAATCTTCTTGGTCCTTTTGCAGGCCTTTGTGCACAGTAAGTTAGCAGACTATACAGGTTATAAACAGCACACTTCAGCTAAATCCAAAATTAGTTTCTACTCCAAGTCAAATTTCTAACCCTATTTCAGAGCAGCCAGGCCCCCCGAGGGAGCTGGGAATGCTGCTCTGGAGCCTGCCCAGGACCTGGCCCTGTGTTTTCACACCTCAAGGAATATTTGCACTCCTACCAGCTTTCTGCTAGTCTGTCAAATGGTGTTTATTTTTACAACCACTCCAAGAATAATTACAGTTTTTTAAATAATTATTGTGATTGCAGATGAAGACTGATAATTGGTATCAGTTTCGCTGGAGAGGAAATGGCCACGAGTTTTTGAATGGCATGAATTCTTTGTTTTCTTTTTCCATCTGTAAAGCTATGAATGGAAAAAACATATGGATAGAGTCATTGTTGTTTTTTGCAATGTAAATGAGACACAGGGCAGAGGAACATCTCCCTCCAGTGCACCCCTCCCGTGGCATCTGCTGGAAAGGTTATTGTACAGGAGCAGTTTCAGAAGAATTTCCTCCCTTTTGCTCCCTTTTCTCTCAGAAGCAGCTTGTGCAAAACCAAACTGGAATATGAAGCTGGATTCATTATTAAACCTAGAGATTATCATTTCCACGTCATTCTATTCCCCACCCCCACTTCCCACTGTCTGATAATAATCTTGTGTCATAATGAAATTCATGAGGCTGCAACAACAAAGGAGCTCATGGAGGAGAACAGGAGCTTGTCAGATGGTATAGATTTGCATACTAATGAAGATTATGATGTTATTAATATTACAGAAACATAGTAATATCCAAATACCACTGAAATGGAGAATGGTAGATCATTATTAGACTCCAAAAACAAATAAAAGAATGTATTTTGCAATATAGCTGCACTTTGCAGCTGCTGCAAAATTAAACCCATTTCCTGTAACTGAATTATTTTGATTTCTGTGCCAGATCAAGAAAGTTAAAAAAATGTAGACTTGCAGTATATTTTATTGTCTATATTTTATTGGAAAAAAAGTACTCAAAAGTTCAATTCTTTTTCAAGCTATGCACGCTGGTCACAAAAGGTACAATGGGTTGGAGTTCATAGGACTGAAGTTCAGAAGTACATCATGGCTTTGACTTCCAAGTGTGAACTTCAGACAGGAGGCTCATCCACGGTTGGGATTTTATTCCTGTCTTTACTAAAGGATTCTTGCCCTAGCTTTGGACACCCCCGTGTCTCCTTTGTTTGCTAGTTCAGTAATGCAGGTTCACAGACTGCACTGAGAGCAGGAGATGTAGGGCAGGACAAAACTGAAAATTCAGCAGCTCACATAGAAAACTCTCCCCCTTCCTCGTCTTCTGAACAGTTAAAGGTCTTGGTTTCCACCAATAAGTGTTCTTGGCATTTGTCAAGTCTCCTGTCAAACGACAATTTCAGCAGCAGTTTTCTGGGCCTGATTCCCTCTTTCTCTTTGGCATGATGATTCTGCCTGTGCAGAGAGTGCTCTGAGAGCAAGGTGAGGGTGGTTTGATCCCTGCTGGGCACAGACAAGGGGAGCCCTAAGGTGCAGGACAGCAGACACCCCTGTGCCAGCAGATTTGCCTTTCAATTACAGCACGGAACAGCGAGGCCACCCTGCTCACCTGCAGCACCATGGATTTCCAGCATTTCATCTGCTGCAGTTCAGGACATTGAGAGTGGCTGTTTGTGAGGAAGATGAGGAGGGTCAGGTTGTCACAACACTGGGCTGCTCTGAGGGGCTTATTTCGTAGCTCCAACAACCAAAGGAATTAATTCAGTGGAAGAGAAGCCTCTGTCAGTCAACAGGAGGGCTATAAAAAAGCTGAACTGTCTCATTGAATGGGTATGATTGAAAACAGTGGTGTTTTGGGAAGATTTCAATGACTCTTAGGGATCATGATAGACTTGAGTGAAATTTTGTGTTTGTCAATGTTTGTGAGCCCAACAAAGCAATTTGTGCTGTTCTGTTACACCAGGTAACTTATCAGGGTCATTTTGCCCAAGTAGTCTGAGCCTTAAATCTAAGTCAGAGATGCTTTGACAGTGGAGCTTCCCAAGGCCAAGTAGCACCTGGCAATGTGTGGGGTTGGAGCAGTTCTGATGGGGCCAGGGTGGGAGCAGGTCCCTGCTGTGCCCCAGGAGGTCTGAAATTGCTGGTGCTGGAATGCCCAGCGTCCCCCTCAGCTGCTCTGGGGGGTCTGGGGGTGTGAGGGCTTTCCAGAGGAAGGTGGGATACAGGCAGGCATTTTGTGCTCTGCTCCTGGTCAGCCTCTTGCAGAGCTGCGATTTGGAGCCAAGCAAGGGAGGGGGCAGATGCTGAGCATCAGCAGAGGACTCTGCTGTCCCACTCCACAGCCCATGGGCACCTTCCTCAGGCTGGGTGCAGGGAACAGGGCTGGTCCATTATGCAATTGCTTCTGTAAAGAGAGCCATGGATTCATGGTAAAATGTTTTTAGGTGTCTCTGTTTATATAATTTTACCCTAGGCAGATTTTTTTTTTCACAATGAATTTTACATAATGAAAGAATTTAAAGGTTTTTTTTTACATTAGAAACAGCTTCATTCTTTCTAGGAATCATGAAATAAGGATTTTCATAATAGTCTCCTGTGTTTAGTAGCCTTCTAAGAGCTTGAAAGTTCTAAGTATCCCTTTCCTTCTTCTCTTCACTATAACAAAAGATTTCTACTTTGATGTAAATGTGGATTAATAAACCTGCATTAAATAAAATGTAGGAAAGTGAAATTCTAACAGCCTAATTTGTATTTATTTATGATGTCTTCTTTCAGAGGCATCAATGATTGAACAACAGTTCCTTGTAGTGCTGCTTTATCTGATCAAAACCATTTTAATTTTAAGAGCACTAATACAGCACAGTAGCCTGGTGGGTGCCTCCCCCTTGGGTGCAGGATGTTCCCTGCTGCTGTTCCTTGGTGTCTGCCCCACCCCAGGCTGCCAGATGGACCCGCAGGATGAGCTGTGCAGGGCCCTGGGTATCTGTGTCACTCTGATTTTCAGCCTTCTGATGTTTGCATTCTTGTGATAGAATTTCTCATGCTACTTTTTGTAAACATGCACGTGTTTTTCTAATTGTCTTTTTGTTTTTCATTCCTTCTCCTGGGAGGAGAAAGATTTGATGGACTTTGTCATTGACCAGTGTGGTTGGAGAGGTGGTAACTTCACCTTCCAATCAATAGTCATTCCCTAAACTCTATATAATGTGAAAACCAAAATAAAACTTTCTTGTTCCTTGCCTTCTCTCAGCTGTGTCTCTGCGTTTTGTGTGTCACACTAGTGTGACGTGTGTGCTGTGCCCATCCTGGTGAACACCTGCAGTCAGGTACCTCCATGTGGCTCTCCAGGCAGCCCAGCTCTGCTCTCTGGCTGCAAGGGACCCTTGTCTCTGTTCAAGCCCTCTTTCCTGAGCTGTGTGCTTCTCTCAGGCTCCCTTTGCTTTTCTCCTCACTGGTTTTTCATAAGGGAGGGGAACTCCTTGTGAGGTTGTCACAACCTGTGTGCTCAACTCCTGTGTGCCCAAGCCCAGCTGCCAGCTTCTTTTCTAGCCCAGAGTTTACTGTGACAGCCACTCTGGCCAGGTCTGGGGTGCTGGGAGTGAGGAAAGAGCTGGTCCCCAGCTGTGCTGCCCTGATGGACCCTGCAGACAACCTGGGATAACACCTTGGGTGAAGGCACAGGGCTGAGCCTGGAACAATAAACTGTGGTGGGGTGGGGGCCACCTGTGTCAAAATGTCACTGAGACTTTGAGACCAGGTTGTAATTTGTGATTCTCTATTAGTGTCAGTTATTTAATATGAAGCAAATTCAGAGAAATGTTCAGGTTTCTCTTGCAACCATTGAACCCTGTTCCTCAAACTTGCTCATAAAACACCACTTAGGATTGCCAAATATTCTGACTATAAGGTAGACACCACTGTACTTCTGTTTCAGACTTTTATTGCTTACAAAAACAATGGTAAATAGAAGTTTAATGTAGTTTTGACTGAGCCTCTCTTTGCCTTCCCCAGCACAGACAATGATCCAGTGCCTGTTTGCCAGTACATGCATTAGTGGCCTTTAGTCAAAGCTCAGCAGTGGCTTGGTATTTAACAGTAGAGTAATTGCATGTCAGCATCATTTAATGGAGTTTTGACACAACTGGAAGCAAAAGGGTGCTCTAACAGCTTTTACTGGGTTCAATAAGCCTTGTTTTTAACCAAGGAGCTAGTGACTGTTTTGCAGAAGTTCTAATTTTGTGTGTGTATGCTTTTTTCCAGTGTGGCACACACTGTATTTGGTATGGGAAGCAGGGGTGTTTACCAAATTTCTCCTTCCTCCCCCAGCCTTCAGGTGTGCCAGCAGCACCCTGTGCTATTTCTGTGCTCCTGGAGTCTGGTGCTGGGCTGAAATGTTGGTTCACTGAGTGCCTCTACAGTTCCCTGGTGCCTTGAGGTGCTGAGGTCAATTTTGGTTGTGGTTTAAGGAACCTGTTAATATCACTGGGATTTTGATGGTACTGAGGATGAAGCAGTTTTTTCTTCCCCTGAAATCCTGTTAGTTAGGAGGATATTGCTTGATGCAGCAGAAATTAATCCATTATCTGTGGGAGAATGAGTTTCTGAAAATCTAACTATTGGGGTCAGAAGCACTTCACTCTCTCCTTCCAAACAGAAATGTCAATAGAAGGCAATTTTCAGTTCTCTTGTGCTAGGGCATGGCTTTGGGTGAGTTCATGGCAGGGAGTGCTGGAACAGCCTCCACTCACTGTGCTTGCAGCCCACACTGGTTTTCTTCCAAGGGCATTGACCAGAGCAGGGCTCTTGCTTTGCCCAGTGGAGCATCATCTACTCAGGATGAAAGCACCTGCCCCACTAACAGTGCAGTCTGATTGCTCTCTGATGTGTGAGGCGCCTTGCAGAATTCAGAGACTGCAACTTCTGATTGGGCAGAGACAACAGAAGAAAACTGGCTCCTAGAAATATCTGGTTATTCTTCATCTCTGTGGTAATTTCTCATAAAGGTGTGCTAGACCATGGCAACCTGATTTAACTTTAAATCCTGCTCTGCTTTGAGCAGGAGGTTGCACTGGAGACCTCCAGAAGTGCCCTGCAACCTGATTTTTATTGTGATTCTATGACACCCTCGAGTTTAGCAGGTCATCACATTTCTATTGTGTTCATATTTTGTACTGCTTAATGCTGCCTTTCACAGCTCCACAGTAAAGCACTTTACCTGCCTTTGGAAACATGAAGGAATCTGTAGCACTTTCAATGATTCCCAAAAGAATTAAAAGGAATTTTATGAATTACATTCAACAGTACTTTTGAGCAGAACTCTAAGACCCAGCTCAGCTCAAGGAACAGGTGAATACAGGAGAGTATTCTAAAGAAAAATGTAAATTGAATCCCAGTATTTAAGAGGGGATTGTTCTGTAATTGTTTTTCCTTGCTCACTTCAGTGATTGTAATTTAAATAACCTGTCTGCTGTTCATTTTCTGCAAGAATTTTACCAAAAGGTGGTGCCTAGAACCATGTTTCACAGAGCCAAAATTCTGCTATTTGAGGTTCAATTGATTTCCCTTTCAGTTTAAAGGGAAAGCTCCAGGACACCAAACATCAATACTGTGACATTGCAGATGCTGGGCAGCTGATGGTAAATGCACTGCACGTTTAGATCTTTTCCTGTGTCTTTCCCCTCGCTTGTATGCCTTTCGCAATTTCTGAATGATTTTTCCCACCACAGCCTCATTCCCCTTTTAGTTCTTTTTATTGTATAAAGGTCTCTCAAGAAAAAAATTTCAAAGGGTTTTCTGTACTCAGTGTCATTATTGTGTGTCTGTTTTAAGTTTCTCTAGCTTCCTAAGACAATTACCTCACCATTTCAGATCTGCTTGTGTATTAACAGCTAATCAGCTTTTTACCCTCTGGTCTTCATGCCCTCCTTCACACAGTTCCTGACCCCCTTTTCAGCACGCCTCCCTTATTTTGTTCACAATTTAATTTTTGCATTATTCTGTCTTCTTTCGTCTCTCTGTACTGTGCATATTTCAGGCTAGATTCTCTTCTCTCTAATTAACTTTGCTCTATTTGCTCTGCCATTTGAAGAAGCTCCACTGATGGAATAGTTGACGTAACAGAATTCCCTTCCCTGGTGCTGGGGCTGCAGCCCCAGGAATCAGCAGCACAACCTGGCTGGCAGCAGTGCCACAGACAGGGACAGGGACAGGGGCAGCAGTGCTGGTTTCAGACAAGCTCCTTGGAGTGATAAGGAGCCTTGCTATCTCCTGGCAGCATGGGCTGAGGTGAGGAAGGAGCAGCCTGGCTGTCCCTCCGGGAACGCCTCCAAGCACCAGCAGTGTCAACAAAATGACCATGCAAATTATATTATATTGATAAGAAACTTCCTTTAAAAAGCCTTTGCTTTACTTGTGGAAGGCTTAGGGTGTGAGGGACTTGGCTCTAAGGAAGAAAAAAGCAGCAGTTCCAGGCTGAGGTGGCAGTGGCAGGATTTTGGCACAGCAGCCTGGCTGGCTGTCCCTGCAGCGCTGCTGGGCACTCAGCAGCTGTGGCTGGAGCAGGGCTTGTGCCCAGTGCTCAGACCATGGCCCCTGGACAGGGACCCTCCCAGAGCATGTCCCTTCTCTGATGGATCCCCTGCAGCTTCCCACAGCCCTTTGCTTTCCCTCTAGTTTTGGGAAGTTCTGCGTGTGGGTCTGAACTTTGCCATGTGAGTATCTCTCGAACACAGTTATCATCCTCCAGTTTGGATGCTCCAGTTTCTCCCCCTAGTAATTCAGACAATGGCTTTTAGAAATAGCATAAGGAAATGCAAACATCAAGATTTGAAAATACTTACTCAGGAGGATTTCTGTGAGAGAACTATACATAATTCCTGTAAATTCATGGAAAAAAATAGGTGAAGTCATAACAGTTTTTATCCCTAACCAGAGTCCCAGTCACACAAAAACTCCTGTAAACTCACTCTAATAGTTTAGTTTTAGCTTTAATGCCTTGAATCAGAAATTACTTCGACTTGGCTAATTACCATTGCGGGCATTTATGAGGATTCAGATGATTGCTGACAGCCTTTCAGCACCTTCTGCAGTTTTTCACATCAGCCTGGAGAGGACAGACAATCCCCCCAGTAATTAACTACAAAGAAATCATTAAACAGAGAGGTCCTGGAGAAAGATTCTGGTGGTCTTTTAATGTCCTGTACAGCTAAATCCTTAATGTTCCTTAAAGAAAACATGATTAGTTAAAACTGAGATTAGTCCCTTCACTTTGTATTGCTCTCACAGTTTAAAATCTATGCTGTGTAGATGAGAAAAAACCTTTTTAAGGACATTAATTAAAAATCCAAATAAGTCACAGGGCCCAGTTTTTCCTCTTGGGCTGCATCAAAACCAGCTGTGGATGACAAAAACTTGAGCAAGGCAGACCCAGGTGAAGGCTGCATGTGGCACTGATCAGTGTTACTCTGGGGCATGGCCAGCAATTCCTGAACCACAGCAGCAGAGATGCACAGAATTGATCTGAAGGTTTTTGTGTCCCACTGCATGAATTTTTTGTCATGAATGTAACCCTTATTAACCTGGGAAATAATCTTTATTCATCTTGTGGTTAAGGCTGTGTGGTTTAGTGTGAATGTAAACAGAATAATTACCAAAGTGATGCATTTCCCTCCCTTAATGTAATAGACTTCTAGATGGACTCAAAGGAAATTAGAGTTACATGCTGAAAAGAAATGACCATGTAGCATACTGCAGTCAGCACAGAGATCTATGTATATGTAATTAATGTTAAACCCATGAAAGAAGGTTGTGTTCCTTTTCATGTGGAGTCAAAAAAACCACAAACCCCAGAACCCCAGCCCCTCCTTGTGACCCTGTATATTAAGAAGTTTTTCTGCCATCTGGATGATCAGGTTTTATGTATGTGTATTAGCAGTCAAAATGTTAAATTGAATTTTCAGAAGTGCTGTAACAACACTGTGAGACATGCCTTCATCTCCCCAGACCTGAAAAGCAGCTGCACAGACTTCTCTCTGCAGTCTGCAGAGCCCTCAGAACCCACTGGGTGTACCTCAGCCCTGCTGGGAGGAGGAAATGCTTGGCCAATAACAATGGGCAAGCTAAAGTCGATGACATCTTCATTTCCAAGGAGCAGGATTTAGCTTTTGAATTTTAAAAAATGCCAGTGGGTTTGTAGGGCCTGATTTTGTGTGAACAGTCACTGCATGTGTGCCTCATGTGTGCCATGTATTGTGAGGAGGGAGGAAAGGAGATTTAGATGTGTTGCTAACAGATTTGTTCATACCTATAAACAATTAGGTCGAGGTTTGTACTGCATTTGATACCCATTTTGCCAGTTCCTTCCCAGCAAACATGGTTTCAGTTAGAACAAATCAGCTTTATGGTGTCAGTGTGGAGCTGGAGACAGCAGGTGACATTTGAATTGTGTGCCGACCTTGCTGGCACTCAGAGCTGCAGCTCCAGAGGGCCTGAGGGCTGGGTACAGCTTCTTAAAATAACACTTCCTAGAGACCACTTGGAGATTGAAATTACTCAACTAATGTGATGTTCCATTCTAATTAGAATTTTTAATTCTATCTGCTAACAAGTGTTGGAGCCCATTTTCATCAGGAGTAGAATTCCAGAGCTTTTAAGCATGACTGTGAAATACAATTTTAAGATTCATTTTGTGTTTATTTATTTTCTGTTTCGAGTAGATTCTTAAGCACAGACAAAAACTTTATATGTTTTCTTCTGGAAGTTGTTGAAAGAATTTTTTCATGGCAATTAGACATGCATCATTATAATTTAAAGTTTCTTCTAAGAATGACTAGAAAGCAATTCAATCAAGGCATCTGTTGTGTTTGTGAATGACTTGAGTGCATCATGATGCTTGAAGTTCTGAGAAAATAAACTTGGTTTTGTGTGTCGCAGTAGGGAGAGCAGCAGGATTTTAATATGCTTATAATTTGATGTAGTATCCAGCAACAGGACCATAATTAAAGAATATTAGTTCAATATTGGACTGTTGCACATTTGGAAATAAATATTCTAGGATACATAGGAGAATAGAAGAGAGCACTCATTAATATTCCTCCTTTCTGGGTGGAATAGCAAAGCAGTTCACGTGCAGGGTTTGTGTATTTGCCACCTACCTGACACAATGTCAGGTATTGATGTTCCCTGGAATATGAAGCCACATTAAAACGTTAGGAAACTTTAAAAAAGGAACATGAAAGAGGGAACGTGATTTGAATGAACTCAGGATGGGTTTCCTGCTTTACAGAGCAGGAGGTTTAGCACACAAGCAGGCAGACTGCTCTGTGCTGGGAATGTTTTCCACAGTGCCTGTGGCCACGTGGACAGCAGATTTGGGATTAGATGCCTTTGCCTGGACGTTTCCTGAAAGCAAACGGTGCACGCTGAGCTAGAAACTCATTGAAATCCTGACTTGATCACTTCAGGTCTGTGCTAGGGAATAACAAAATGGTTTCTGTAAGGGGGGATTGGCCTTCCTGAACCCCAGGAAATGATGCCCTTTACTTCCTGGCAGGATCCTGGCATTCAATTTTTAAAAGGCACGTACAAAATTGAACTTTGAAGGCAGAATCTAAATGAGTCACTGTCCTAGAAATGTGTTTGACTCACATTTTTTTTGAAGGCTAAAGGAAAAAGGGTGCTTTCTTTTTGGTTTGAACGAAGCAGTTTATAATATTGCTGTGTTATTAGAGACAGTAGGAGAAGGATATAACATTAAATGAGAAGGGAGTGATGGGCTGCTTTGGGGACAGAGTCAAGTGTGTGTCAGTCAACTGTGGCACAAGAAGGGAGATGACAGAAGAACTGAAAGCTGGATACAAAAGAGCTCTCCCCTCTCCTGTGCATGTACACAGCAACTGGATGAAAAATCCCCATAACCATGAGCTTGATGAAATTTAAAGTAGGCAGTACTGCCTGTTTGGGTAACGAGGTGTCACTAGAATGAAGATCACAAAATGTAACTACAAAAGAGAGAAGCCTGCCAGGCATTGTTAAACCTCTGCTTTTGACTGCAGTCTAAAGATTTTCCTGAATCCTTTATGCAATGAAAAATTTTAAACAACGTGATCAACCTTTACTGTGCCATTAATGCAACACTGGATGCTCTGTGCAGTCTTGGCTGTGCCCTCTCTGTTAGTCTGGAGTTTGGAACTGATCTGTGTGTGCAGCAGTGGCAAGAGGCCCTTGGGTCAGCCAGGGGCCACCTGCACACACACACAGTGTCCTGGTTTAGGGACTCCTGCCAGAGATGCACTCACACCTTCACACACACAAAGGAGTAGGACTGGACAGACACAGGTTCCAGTTGTTGCTACCTCTTAGGCTAAAATTCAAATTCATTAAAATTTGGAAGTTTGGGATAGTTCACAGTTTGAACTTTATGGATAATTTAAGCATCAATACTACTACTATGTTACACATCACCAAGATTGTAATTGTCCATAGAGTTTTAATCAAATTGGCTGGATATGAATTCTACTAAAGTTAATGAGTGCTTTTCTACTGATTCAATTTGAATCAGCATTGGATGAAAATATTGCTTTAATTTTATGATAACTTATTTAAAAAACCAGAACGCTCTTATGGCTGCTCCCTTTGAATAAATGCCTGAGCCTTTCTGGGTCAGCAAGAACCTTACCCACATATTTCATCATCATTTCATGCTGGATATTTCCCTGCAGTCACTACACTGGGGGTACCTCAAAGCACTTCCTCAGTTGCAGTTTTCAAATGAAATCCACATCTTTGTGTTCCTGCTTGTGCCTGTTCAGCTGGTGCTAACGATGCAGGGAGCTCTGGGAAGATGCAAACACACTCTGGAATTACACCTCACTGTCTGAGAAATCTCAGTGTCTTAAAAGAGGATTTTCCTCAAGCTTCACAGTTGGAAAGCTGAGACATAAAGATACAGGTTTTACCTGAAACCACCAATTTAGAGCTACGCTCAGCCAGGTGGAGAATCTGACAGTCCTGTATCCTGCTTCTGCAACAGCCCTCTAGGCAACTGTATTCCAATCCTGTTTTACCATTTTAATGCCTTAATTCAATTTGTTATCCAATATTGGATAATCTCAGATGTGTGAGAAACCTGGGTCTTAAATCCTACATATTCTATGAAGTATGCCTGTTCTTATTGGATTGAATTATTTCAATAAAAACAAATCTCAGGATTTGGCTGAAGGCTGTGATTTTTATTTTGAATGGTTTCTGCAGTGGGCATTATGGCTTTGTGGAGATGCATGTTATTACCAATTAAAGTGTTGGAAAAAGGCAGACTCTATGCTGAGAAAGTTTTGCAGAGCTTGGGATGCAGAAATTTTCCCTTTGCAAAGCAGGTGAATGTTGCAACATAGGTCAAAGAGTTTGACCCTTATTTCCCACTGTACCATCTGCATGGAAAGATTCAGGCAAAATACTGAAGTTCATTTTTGTTTTATCAGCCAAATTTTGGCACCTGGAAATTAAACTGATTTGAAAATCTCCTTCCCCATCTTTCCCAGAGGTTTTGATGGAGGGATGTCTTTTTTACCTGAAGTGTTGCCCTTCCACTGATCTATGCTTTTCTGCATGATGAGTGTAACTTTATTTGGCTCATGTTATTTTTCAGCCCATCTTTGATACATTTTTCTCTGGGATTGCCATGCATTTACTGCTACCCTGCCCTCTTGTTCTTCACAAGAAATATGCCTAATTTCCAAGAGAGTGCTACAGGTTTCTATAAAACTCATGATCTCATATACAAGTTAGTGAAATTAACCTGATCCTCTAGTTTGTACTTTCAAGTAGATACTTATCTTTTGCCAAATAAGAGGATTTTTACATGGTTTTAGATGAACCTTTGAAAGGTTTACTTAAAGTATTGAACTTCCCATGGAGTGTAAACAATCGCTCCTTAATGTTATGGCTTGTCTTACATTAGTTTTATCAATAGTCGGATCCCTTATTCTTGTAATCTATTTTTATTTCTCTTTTTGGCTACTTCCATATTTTGGGGTAACTAAGTAATGAAAATAGAGTTATTTTAATTTTCCTCAGCCAGGCTTTTAAATTGTCTGATGACTGCTATATCTGAGTGCCTGCTTGAAACAAAGAATTGGTGACAAGTCAGGCAGGGAGGGTAGTGGCAAGCCCCACATTGCAGACACATTTGTTTTTAATTTAAAGAATCACTTTGCTTCAGTGGCCACATTGATTTGCTACCTTAATGTACAACAAATTATGAGCAAACTTAATTGTCTAGTTGCAGAACGTCTTTGTTATCTATAAAATGCTGTACTTCATAACAAAACTGTAAGGAGGAAACACAAAAATCTCTGACATTGATGGTCTTCAAAGTGTAGCTGGAAAAAAATTAATTATCCACTTCAATATATTAATTGTTGTTTAGATATTTATTCTCAATAATGTCTTGCCTATTTTGAGCTATTGATAAACATTGTGTTTACATTTACATTTCAGTGATGAAGAATGTTCTTGTTGTTGAAGAATCTTCCTTTACCAATGATGGCACAGAGTCCTTCTTTTGCACAGTCTCAATGTGCTAACTGACTCCCTGAATTAACTGATTTAAATGGTTTTCTGGTTCCACTCACCCTCAGGTATCCTTATGATAATTCAAAACTAACTTGCATTTACCCACCTGTTCCTATTATACACAACCCACAAGAAAGCCTAAATATGTACTAAATATCTGGGTTATGATGCTCTGTTTTCAAAGACGTGTAAAATTAAGCATTCATCCAATCTGCTGAAGAGTTTTCTTCAATTAAAGGAGGAAAAAAGGAAAGAAAAAGGATATCTCTAAAGAACAGATAAATCCTCAGAGAAATTAGATACCATCTGCATTCCTTGGCAGGTTTGTGTGCTGTGCACTTGAGGAAGAAACATTTATTTAAAGTTCTGTGAGGTAAGCGCCTGTTTTAGCCTGAAAAAAAGAGGAGCAGAAAATAAACAATAACAAAGAAAGTCTGTCTAAACTGTGGCTTCATGTTAATAACTGAAATGTGCAGAAGCTGTGCTGACACTTCAGTCAAAGCCAGGCCCAGGTCATGCTGGGGACTGAAATGCTCCATTCATTCCCTGCTCAGGAGGCCGGGCTGCTTAAACTGCTTTGAAGTTTTCTTGTGATCTTCTATTGAGAGATTAAGAAGCAAACCTGCAGAGAAGGTAAGGAGTAAAAAGAGAAATGAAGCAAAACCTGGGAAAAAAAAACCCAGATTCAGAGGCTTCAGGCTTGTTTTTTTCCCCCAGGTTTTGCTTTACAAGAATGTTGTAAAAAAACAATCTATCAATCTATAGGGGTCAAAGAATAGGTGAAACAAGTCTAGCTGCCCCCAAAATGAAAATGCAGACTTAGAAGCTAAATTTTGGGCTGCTGAGTTTCTGTGTGCGGCCCTGATCTCTAGACAGGCGTCAGGAATGCTATATTTAGAAAATGGCTTCAGTGATCTCCTGTTACCCACAATTCTGAACAGCAAATCTTTTGTTCATTCTGGAGATGCTGCAGTTTCTTGTCTGAGCTAGTCTGATTGTCCAATTAAGAGGTGATTTCTTGCTGTTCAGTGTGCCTGTTGGTGTAATTTTTTCATAAAAATTAGTCATTCACAATGGCAATCTGTTGATTTGAATTTTATAGCACTGGCAGTGTCATGACTGTCTCTGAGACAAACTTCTCACTCATTCCTCTGCCAGAACTCATATTACCTCTGAATTCTTTCCAAAGCACCAGGATATAATGCATTGCCTTTATTGAAGTATACATAATACAATAAATCAGGAGCAACAGTTAATGAAAATGTACTGTAAGGTACATAACTAGATGAAAAAGCAAATAATAGGAGTATTTTTAGGTATCTAAAATAATGATTGCAATTTCACTTTCTCCATGCTATCTCTTCTTCCTAGCCAGGGTAATGATCTGTCTTATCACTAAAGTGCCTCTACTAAATCTTCTGAAATGTCAAAAGAGAACTAATATTTACATCAGAATAATAACTACAATTACTTACTCGCTTTTCAATTCATTTGCAGTCAATTATTCCGTAGTACTAAGAGAAATAGAGCCTTACTGTAATACTGGAATGAGTTAATTAATCCTTTTCCACATAGAGCAGACTGATAAATGAAATTCAGCCTGTAATTTAAGAGCTCAGGGAACCAGTGTGTTATTAAAGGTTCTTTGAGTGATTGACAGTTTAATTTATTACAAAGAGCAGTAGTCTTTCTTAACTTGGAGTTCATTCCAGTTTTGCAATTAATGATTTCAACTGGGGAGAAGATCATAATTCTGCAAAGACTTCCCAAATAATTTTTTATAGACTTGTTGGCATCACCTATCAATTACTACACACTTACTAACCCTTTATTTTGTAAAATGACTGATAAAGAATGCAATGTCTAATACCAGAAGTAGTGCCAAGAAGTTTATAGGAGCTGGAGAATATGATATATTTGTCTAGGAGAATTTTTTCCTAGTTGGTATCATATTTTCATCAGGAAGGAGAAAGGGTAATTGGATTTAAATGTCAAGATGTTCCTTGTGAGGGTTTGAAGTCACACATCTATTTTCTGAGCTACTGGTTTTAGTTGTGATTATGAAAACTGCACCCACTTGTCACTGAAGATGACAGCAAAGAATTCTCCAGGAGTGAGTTAAATGCTGAACCACAACCTGAATCCTTGACAAAAGCAACAGAGCCTCACTGCAACAGACAAAAGAGAAATTATTCCACTGGATTTGGTAGATTGTAGGTGAAATAGTGATTTTACTAAGAAGCAACCCAGATAAAGCTAAGAAAGATGAATCCAAAACCAGATTTCTGATTCAGGAAAATACAGATTCAGATGTTCAAGGTGTGAAGACAGAGCCACCTAGAGAAGGAAAAGATTGGCAGGGTTTATTCCTATCCCCTGGATTTCCCTAGATATTTAGAAGCAAATAGAATGAAAGATTCCTGAGACTTCAGTTGTTTCCCCAGTTTGGCACTTATGGGTATGTTTAAAATAGCAACAAAATGGAGCTTTAATAAATGACACAGAAATATGCAGATAGCTCCCAATCCAACTCCCTTGGCAGCAGCTCTGTTCCAAGCATTTGCCCCTTCCTCTGCTGCTCAGAAGGTGTTGGCATCTCTTGGCACCTGCTGAACTCAAAAATGGCTTAAATAGCATAGTTAATCCTAATTGTAATTTAGTAAAATTGGGTGAGAAACAACCATCATCTTCCTTCATTGTCTGTATTGAGAAAGGGTGTCTGGGCTGCATCTTCTTTTTTCTAGAATCTGTCTAGATTAGAGGAGAACCCAGGGGGTGCTGAAGTAAAGACCATCCTCTGTGAGTGTTTGTATTCTGGCTGTGTGTGGTTACAGATGTAAAAATACTACTTGCACAAGGACAGCAGAGTCTCAGTTATGCATCTGTGTGTGCTATTTGTTATGGCAATGCTAGATATACTTAAAATAGGTTTGGCTTACAAGAAATATGTTTTGAAGAATTGTTCTCAATATATTTGTTAATTTTCCTGTTCAAAGCTCTTTTTTTTTTTTTAAAGAGGAGGCTTGCAATGCTTTAGGAAATGCACAGCTCATGGGCACTGATACTGAGGCAATTTTAGTGCATCTCTGTCAGTCTGTGCACTCTGTTTTGAATATGCAATATCATTGCTTTCTCTTATCCTGGTTTTTTTTCCCCTCCCATCCAGGGCTGGTATCTCAAATACCCAGCTGTGTTAAAGGCTGGCTTACTTGGAGTACTTCAGTAGGTGAGGTCATACCTTGGCTTAGCAAGGAGTGGGTGCTGAGCATCAGGGAAAGAGCTGGGGATCAGTGATTGCCTGTTGGGTCAGATGTGAGAATTCACAAGGCAGAGGGAGGCTGCAAATCAGAGGGAAGCCACGAGGACTGGTCCAAGATGAGTCTGATACAGCAAGGGAAAAGGAGTGCTGATCACCAGAATTCAGCATGGCCCTAGTTTGTGTTTTCTACTTGGTTTCTAATCTATTTCTACTTCTTCTGCTGTATCCTATAAATGAAGAACATTTAGAGACCTGGTAGTGGTGGTAGAGCTTGTTCCAAACTGACTGATGTGCAAGCCAGGATGTTTGTGACAGCTCCAGGAGGTCTTGGCATGGACCTCAGCTGTTCACTGTCAGGAGAGCTGGGCTTAGAATCTCCATTTGGGCTAAAAACCTCAGCCATTGTGGAGACACTGGTGGCCAAACTCCACGGCACAGTGAGTGGAGGCAGAGAGCAGCAGCTACTGACACAGGGAGGCTTGCTCAGAGCTGAGCAAACAGAATCCCTGCTTTGCTGCTCCTTGGTGTCACTTCAGCTGCCTCTGGGCACAGCAGTCATCCTCTCCCAGGTTAACCCCACTCCTTGGGTGACCTGTACCAAGTTTTCTGCCTCCTGCACATCACAGAGCTGTGCAGGAGAGCATGGACAGGGGCTGGGCCAGGGCTGCTCTGGAGGGCTCCTCATGGAGAAGCAGAGAGCAAAGTGCTGATGTCCCACTGCTCTGCACCCACCAGAGGCGACTGCCCCGTGTCCCCTCCCTGCTCTGCACCCAGCAGAGGTGACTGCCCCGTGTCCCCTCCCTGCTCTGCACCCAGCAGAGGTGACTGTCCCGTGTCCCCTCCCTGCTCTGCACCCACCAGAGGTGACTGTCCCGTGTCCCCTCCCTGCTCTGC
>VXAX01001775.1:489533-604250 GCA_013399835.1 Leptocoma aspasia
TCTGACTAATGTATAAAAACAGAGTCTTGCAAAATCCAGACAAATCAGGTCTGTGCTCGTGAACCAATTCAGATTCTGATTTTGCCCTTCTTCTTCAAACATTTTCATAGAATCATGGAATCATAGAATCGTAGAATATGCTGAGCTGGAAGGGATCCATCAGGATCATTGACTCTAACATTTGGCCCTGCACAGACACCCCAACAATCCCACCCTGTGCCTGAGAGGATTGTTGAAACACTTCTTGAGCTATGACAGGCTTGGAGCTGTGACCACTTTCCTGACCACCCACTGGTGGTCAGTCTTTTCCTGATAGCCATCCTAAAAACCTCTCCTGCTTCAGCTCCATGCTGCTTCCTCGGGTCCTGTCCCTGGTCACAGAGCAGAGGTTGGTACTTGTCCCTGGGCTGCCCCTTGGGAGGATGTTGAAGACCCCAGTGAGGTCTCCCCTCAATGTCCTTTGCTCCAGGCTGAACACACCAAGTGCCCTCAGCTGCTCCTCACTGGGGGCTTCCCCTCCAGACCCTTCCCCATCCTCATGGCCTCCTTTGGGCACTCTCCAATGGCTCCATGTCTTTCTTGTGCTGTGGTGCCCAAACCTGCCCCCAGCACTGCAGGTGAGGCCACCCCAGCCCAGGGCAGAGCAGAACAATCCCCTCCCTGGCCTGGCAGTGCTGGGCCTGATGTCCCAGGACAGGGATGTCCCTCCTGGCTGCCAGGGCACTGCTGCCTCAGATCCAACTGGCCACTGAGCAGGACCCCCAGGTCCCTTCCTGCAGCTGCTCTCCAGCCCCTCCTTCCCCAGCCCATGCTCACAGCCAGGGTGCCCCGTGCCAGGTNCCTTTCTCTCTGCTCCCCATCTAGTAATATATTTAGATGGGAAGTATAAATTTTAGCAAATTAAATGCTTATGTATGTTTGCCACATGATGTATCTCCCTTTCAGTATGAAGAAATGTTTTGTTTAAACAGGGAAACAAGTTCTCTAGCATCTTTCTTTCCCCTTTTTTAAAGCACAGATTTAGTTCCCTCAGCGTGGTTACGGTAATATTCAGCCAGTGTGTCAATGAAGGTTCAAAGTGCACAATGCAGGAGATCAATTATTTGAAAGTATACTTAAATAAAGGACCCCATTTGATGCTTGGAGTCAAAGGAGTCAGTTTGCATTCTGTTCAAGTGTAGATACTCTGCATCTTCCAGTTCTCTGACTGTTCACTAGAAAAATGTGTTCTGGTGCTAAGCTGTGTCTGTCTTTTTCGTTTTGACCCTCCCCCAGCCCAAACCTTCAGCAGTCCAGTAAAATCCCCTCACAAAGGGGCATAAACACTCCCTTGTAATGTCTCTGTGCATGGACTACAATCTTAAGCTCACTCTCTTGCACCCTGATTATGCTACAACATTTTCTGGTAACGTTGCCAGCTGAATAAAGAGACATACTGAAAGTATTGATTCTCATCTTCAGGATGAAAATGACACCAGTACCTTACAAAGAGCTGAAGGAGCACCAACAGTAAATATTTGGCTCTTTCTAGAGAGTATTTTTAAAAATCAGGGGAGGGTTTATCATGCAAGCCGTGTATTTATTAAAGGGTATGTTATTCCCAAGATTTTGCTTTAAGGCATTTGTTAAATGTGACACAGGCTGCAGGAGAATTTTCAGTGTGTACTCTACAGCACCTGCTGGGCTGAGTGTCCTGGCAAAAAGAACCAGTGAGTGGAAGAGAGCTTGAGCATGACTTATTAAGCCAACTGTCAATGCTGTGTCACTGGAGAAGAGAGGGCAGGCTTGAGATAGATGTAATATTTGCAATAAACATTTTAACAGTATTACCTATGTGCATGAATATTTTATATCTTGGATGTCTGATGGTGAGGGTATCAATGTTAGGATCAAAAGACTTTACCCTAGTCTTGCCCCTGCAGAACCCCTATAGATGCTAAAAGTAGTTCTGTCCAGAAGTTCTGCAGTGAAATGCTTTGAAAGTTATGCCAAAGAGGGAAACAGGCCAAAGAAAAATCAAGGCTGTGCATTTTGGGTTTTAAGAGTAAGGTGAAGCAGCTGTGAGCAAAAGTTCCTTTAATCAAAGACTGACACAATCCTGTAAAATTACCTTTACCTGGAGCAGTGATCAGTTAATCCAAGAAAACCTGTGATTCTGTAGAGTGGCTTAATGAACTTCATGGAAAGAGCAAGGGTGAAATTACAGATAATTAGTTTGTTATAACTTATATATGTCATCTTGTTTAAGAGGATGTTTTCTGTCATTTCCAGCATAAGATTTGGAATGGATCAACAGTTTTAAAAATAACTGCATGGATCAGTTTGGAAAGGATGTAATGTATTTTATATTAAGCTGAGTCTGTGATCCTGGAGAGAAGGTGGTAATGAATGGATGAACAGCCTGAGTGGAAGTCCCGGGGGTGTGAAGAAAGCAAAAAAGTGAGATATCTACAGGAGAGACTTTTAGAAGTGGCTAAATCACACCAAAGCACACAGAATCACAAAATATGCTGAGTTGGAAGTGACCCAGCAAGATCACCCAGTGCAGCCCCTGTCCCTGCCCAGCCCCCCAGCAATCCCCCCTGTGCATCCCTGGGAGTGTTCTCCAAAGGTTCCCAGAGCTCTGGCAGCTTCAGGGTCATGCCCATTCCCTGGGGAGCCTGGGCAGTGCCCAGCACCCTCTGGGGAAGAACTTTTTCCTGATATCCAACCTAAACCTCCCCTGGCACAGCTGCAGCCATTCCCTGGTCACAGAGCAGAGGTTGGTACTTGTCCCTGGGCTGCCCCTTGGGAGGATGTTGAAGACCCCAGTGAGGTCTCCCCTCAATGTCCTTTGCTCCAGGCTGAACACACCAAGTGCCCTCAGCTGCTCCTCACTGGGGGCTTCCCCTCCAGACCCTTCCCCATCCTCATGGCCTCCTTTGGATAGTCTCTAATAACTTCATGCCTTTTTTATATTGTGGAGCCCAAAACTGCACAAAGTACTCAAGTATTCATTAGATGAGTTACACACTGGTATTTCTGCTTGAAAGGATGGAGTTCAAGCTGTTTGATTTATATGGCATAACAGAGATGTATTTGTTGTTTTACTCATCAAAAAGAACGTGCCAGGTAAAAAAGATGGAAGAAAACAAAATAATTTGACTTTATCATTAATGCCTTATAACTCCCCAAAAATCCTGATTTTTTTAATGTTGTCAGGGAAAAGTCTCTGGTTCAAGGGACCCTGTAACTAATAATGGTTTGACTGTGGGTGAGTGCACATCTGTGTTTGTGCAAAGGCATCTCCTGTCCTGAAAGCAGGTATTTCTGATGGAGTGTCTGACTAGGTTGGCACTAACAGACGGGAGCTGTGTGAACATATTTCTTGCCAAGGCAATTGTGACTAGAGCCCTCAGTAATGGAAATTTCAAATAAGGGATTAGAGATTCCAGAATAACTTTAAATTAGAAATAAAGCTGGCCAAGTTAGTGGCAACACTGTCAAGAGCTGCCGTCTTCAAAATTATGAGCAACAAAATGGTTTTGCAGATTTTACAAACAAATAAGGGGTAAGATTATGGTTTTAATTCTATCTCCTGTAATTTTACGGTCAGTTTACAAGACTGCCAGTCAGTTAAAAGAAACAGAAGGAGAGATAAGCAGCTGTTTGCTGATAGTGTGATAGCTGCACATGTAGTTTCTCATTTTTGAAGATACAGACCAATCAGTGCAAGGATTGTGGGGAACTAACTAAAGAGAAGGTTGCCACAGATCCTGTTAAAAGGGATATTACCAGCCATTACTAATGATATTGTTCAGAGATCAGTCCTGGCTTAACCCTGCACATTCTGTGGATTAATGATGCGTGTGGAAGAGCAGACGTGTGCCGGAGCTTGTGCGTGGTGTGAGGGCAGTGAGGTGCTGCAGACACTGGAGGCTGCAAAATCACATATCGAATTGATAGCACAACCTGGCTATTTTTGCACTTTTGGGGTCAAACATAACTTCATGCTATGATTGGAAGTGTTCTGGGAGTGCTGGAGGAGCAGCAGGTGTGGTGGGCTGGGACCCAGTGTGGGGTGGGCAGGTGATGCTTTCACAGCCCCACAGAAAGGCTGGTCTGGGTCAGCTGGGATGGCTCCCAAATGGGGCTGGACACAAAAAGTGGTTTCAAAATGGAGCTGTGGAAAAGACTGTATTCCAGATCAGGAGTGTTCTTTGAGATCAGAAACCAAGGGCTTTGTAAGAGTTTTTGGATACTGTGAGCAGGTGTACATAAAGGGCTTGAAAGGAGACCAGATTGCAGTGTCTTTGCAGCAGGGTAAATTATATTAAATTATAGTAAACTATATTAATACCATACTGCAGAACCACTGTTGAACATCTGCAGAGGTGCAAGATGTGGTTTTCCCTTTTTCTGCTGCCAAGTTAGTTTTTCTGGTGACTTTTTCTGCTGCTAAGTTAGTTTTTTAAGCCTCTTGAGCTCCAGGCTCCTCTGTGTTCTCTCAGCCAGGGCACCCATTAAAGGGTTTCCCAAGCCTGGATACCTTGATCAGGTTGCTGTTACCTGTGCCACGCTCCTCTTTGTGGGTTTACATTGCTGAACTACCAATACATTTACTTCTTGTTGAAACAGTGCTCTGAGTCAGTCCTGCTCCTTCTTCCTGTGCAGCTCACCCCTGCCAGAGGTGTTTGTTTAGTTCAGGCTCACATGTGCTGTGCCTGAGCTGTGATACTGCTTGGTGGGTGTGGATGTGAGGATTTTTTTATTTATCACCAGGGTATCAGAGCTGGAAAAGTCTCATATATTACAGCAAGATATATTTTTTTTTCTGTGTGGTAGAAGGCGTAGAATGCTGATTTTCAAAGTTACTACACGAGGTTAGTTTGTGTTAATTTGCCATTGAATTACTATGCTTTGAGCTAGGAGCTTTAGGAAGCACAGACTTCAGTATTAAATAAAAACCCATTCAGTCTACTTTGACATCAGCTCCCCACGCTGCACAATGTTCATTTATTTTTAAGCTACAATTTTGCCTGTATTTGTAATAGAGAACAATGCTGCGAATGCACAAAGGAATGTCACAAGCAGGTAGGGATCAAAGTGGCTGCCTATCACACCTCCAGAAAAAGGTAAAGGCTGGACTTGAAAGGTGCCAAAACTAAAAGGCTAGAACTGGGCATTGTAGTCTGAAAAGCACCTGCATCTGTAATTCTTTCCTTTTCCTGTCAGGAGAGCCTTAAGTGGCTGCAAATTCTAGTAAATTAATTTTATTCTGTTATCTTAGGGTACCTATGGTACTCTAGAAAGACTCTAAACAAGAGCAGCATCTGTCTTTGCTTTGCATTTAGTTGAAAAAAACTATCAGAGAAAGAAGGTGGCCACGTGGTCAGCAACGACCATATTACAAGACTTTCTGGAGTTAATTTCCCATTATATGAATATTTTTCTCTTTATTATCCACTCAGAGGCTATTAAAAGTACTAATGAAATGACAATTAATACAGCATGTTTGGATTTACATTGGCAAAAATTTCACTGAAGCTGTGGAAAAACTAATTAGACTCCTGTGGTGGCAGTTTGTGCCAGTCTCTGGAGTTAGCTGGAATGTCCCTGGAAGTGCTGCTGACAGAGCTGTCTGTGCTCTGGATCTATTCAGTGTGAAGGACTTTGACTATTTCTGTGATATCTTTGACTATTTCTGGGATAATATGGACTCTGAACTCCTATCTCTGTTTGCTGCAAGGAAAGGGCTGTAAAGACCCATCACTTTGCTCTTTTAAAACTTGTTTTGGAAAAAAAAAATGCTGCAAAGAACAGCCCAGAATTTTGAGGATTCTTGCTGGTGGTTTTTTTTTTTTTNTGGGGTTTTTTTTTTTGGGTTTTTTTTTTTTTTTTTTTTTTTTTGTGAATCTCAGGAGGTCTTTGATGTTGTGAGATTTCATTAACTGGGCTGATAGACCATGCATTTATATTCCTGGGCACCAAATGAGCAAAAGAAACCCCAGTCTTACAGACAGCAGTCCAGGTTGATGCTGCCTGGGCAGGCTTCCCTTGCTCAGGTGCAGTCTGCTAGCAAGCCTGAAAGTCTCCAGGCTCGTTTAGTGGCAATAAAACTTCTCAAAAATTGAATGACTAACAGGAAGATCTCTGGATTGTTAATGTGAAACTTCAGA
The DNA here is from genome assembly GCA_013399835.1 of Leptocoma aspasia. Classification (NCBI taxonomy): domain Eukaryota; kingdom Metazoa; phylum Chordata; class Aves; order Passeriformes; family Nectariniidae; genus Leptocoma; species Leptocoma aspasia. The sequence goes on from VXAX01001775.1 coordinate 495,692, forward strand.
GAAAAGAAAAGAGTTATAAGTGAAAACAAATAATTCTCTTCCAGCTTCATATTCACCATGACACCTCCAATATTTAGGTAGGTGTGAAAGCACATAAATTTCTTCAAGTAGAGGTCAGAGTGTCAAAGCACTTGCAGCACAAACTGCATCTTTGGTACCAGTGGGATCCCTGCAGCTGCTGAAAGGTTGATGAATATACAAGGTGAAAGGTGTGTGAAATAGTCAGAATAAATCAAAACATGCTAGTGAATTTTATTTATTTTCCTGAATGCTGATGAATTTGATGGTGTCTGTTGCACATTTTTTATTTATGTGCTCAAATAGACTGAAAAATAGATGTGATGAAATGAGATACATCGCAGATGCCTTTCTGAAATCTCAGATCTGTGGAACAAACTAAAATAATGCAGTTAGTGTCTTCTGAGCTCAGTCTGGCCTCTTCCTGAGTGATGAGGATGCAGTGCCCTCAGTTCAGAACAGCATTCTGCTCTGCTGAGCACCCACCTGCATTTAGTGGGAGTGCCCATAGTGGGCTAGGTGCTGCACCCAGAGCATTGCCCTCTATGCTGTGACTGGCAGCATGCAAAACAAGAGAAGTGAAATGAGGAGCTCTTGCTTGGCAAGATTATCTCTGGGAAACTTCTGTTTGCACCCAGCTTTGCTTGCTTGTGTCACAAGGAAGTGGAAGTCTCTGAAGGCGAGCACAGCGCAGCTGCTGCCCAGGCACAGCTCTCAAGATGTTTGCTTTGGTAGGAGCAAACAAAAGAAATTGAACTTTTCTAAAGAAATGTAAGAGGGGGAGTATCATTTTATTTTGGATTTTGGAGCTCCAGTTGCTATCCAAAGTTATGAAGTATTTTTCTAGGCATTGTGCATCCACCACTGCTGCCAACTTTGGAAGATAGGTTTTTTCCCAGCTCCACAATTGCTCTAACATGTTATGAACACCACAAGCCACAAGAAAACCTTCAAATGGTATTTGCACCCTATTAGCCACCAGAGACTCCATACACTACATTTTGCTGCCTGGGGAAACACTTGTTACTTAATTTCTGTTTGTTTGTTTGTTTGGTTTTTTTATTTTAAAGGATAGAATCTATTTTGAATGCAAACATCTAAAAACTTAGGATAACAGATTTGTAAAGGGCTAAACCCCTCTCCAACCTTAATCAATGATCATGGTATCCGATTTTTTATATTCTGCACCATGAAGCTTGAAATAGGTGACATTGCACTTTGTTACCTCTAGAAATATAATTTTATATAGAGGAATTTTCAGGTGATCTCATCTCTTTGCTGCAGGCTTGGTATATGATATTTCCTAATATGATTTTAAGATTAAATATAATTGATAAGTGATTTCCTTGTACATGCTAGGAAAGGGAGCTTGTGAGATGTATGTGGGAAGGGAGCCTGGCAGGCAAGTTTTGGGTTAGAACCACTCTGTGTTCTTATGGCAAGCCAAGTTTTGGGTTAGAACCACTCTGTGTTCTTATGGCAAGCCAAGTTTTGGGTTAGAACCACTCTGTGTGCAGTCCTGGCTGTATCACTGCTGTGCCTTTAATGGGCTTATCCCTGCTTGCCTTGCTTTCTTCAAGCAGTTTGTGGCCAACACAGGACACTTCTCATTTGGCAGCTGCTGTGCCTATTGTGCAGATTTATCTCTGCAGCCATAGCTGTGAACATTTTTATTGGTTGCTGTCAGAAAGACTCACACAGAATCCATCCTTGGATAGCCTCGGTAAGTGGGAACATTTCCCTAGCATAATAGTAATAAACTACTGTTTGAGGATTTATGATGAACATAAGTTTTGTGTCAGTTTTCCATCAGAGCATGAAGCTATCAGGGTAGGAGGAAATGCCAGCACGTGGGCCACAGTATTTCCATGGCATCCACAGGCAGGCACACAGCACTCTGTCCCTCCAGTGGAACAGTGCACAATCACACTGTTGACTTATTTCAGATATAAATTGTGACCCACGTTTTGAAGCAAGTTTCATAACAAAGGGAAAAAAGATCTGTGCCAGTGACAGCTGCTGAAAATTGCAGTGTCAGCCTTGGGGCTGCCTGGCTCCGGGATCCTGCCTGGCTCATCCATTCCTCTGGAAGTGTGTTTGGCACAGCAACAGAGACTGTTGTGGCTAAGTTGTTTTGCAGGGATTTAGGTCCACCACAAGAACGTCTCATGCCCTTCTCAACACCTGGATAACTCTCAGCACAGCATGGCTTAGTTAGTTGATACCAAGTTAAATGATTGAATGGGAATTGAATGCAGATAACCAAAAAGGACAGACTGGCAGGTTTCAGGAGTCAGAACTTCCAGATCTTTTCTACTTCTTCCAAGTATTTCCTGTGCGATGCAGTCAACAGTGTTCACTGTAATTAAGGTTCCTGAAAAGACAATATGCAATAGAGCAGAAGTGTTCCTCTAGTTCCAAATCCCCTGCTACAGGCAGGGTCCCATCCAACCTGGCCTTGGACACTTCCAGGGATGCAGCAGCCTCAGCTTCTCTGGCAACCTGTGCTGGGCCTCACCACCCTCAGAGTAATGAATTTCTTTCATACATCTAATATAAATCTAATGTAAATCTCCCTCTTTTAGTTTAAAAACATTCCCCTTGGTCCTATCACTATGTGCCCATTTAAAAAGTCCCTCTCCCTCTTTTTATAAGCCCCCTGTAAGCACTGGACAGCGGCAATGAGGTCTCCCTGGAGCCTTCTTTTCTCCAGGCTGGACCACCCCAGCTCTGCCAGCCTGGCTCCACAGCAAAGGTGCTCCAGCGCCCTGAGGATCTTGGTCCTGGTCCAACAGGTCCATGTCTGTGCTGTGCTGGGTCCCAGACCTGCACCCAGCTCTGCAGGTGGGGCTTTGCGAGGCCAGAGTAGAGTGGGACAATCGTGTCAGTCATTTTAGACGGTCACAAATTGTAACTGAAGAAAACCAAAGTTCTTCCCTCCCTAAAGTTCACATGCAGTGGGGAGACTTTGTTCAGCTGGTATTTAAAGTGGCACTGACAGGCTGAGGTCTGTCAGGCTTCATTTGGAAAGTGCCCATGGTTGTGATTAGAGAGCAGAGTAGTCAGAAAATATGTTGTGGGGTTATTAGAAGGGACTTACTTTCAGTGTCAGCTCTTGAGTGTGAAGCCAAGTGACAGACTAAAAGCACTGAAAGCAGCTCATGGTTAATTCCACCTGCCAGTAACAGCTTCTTCATTACAAGGAAAAGGAGGGAAGGAAATACAAAGAAAGCCTCGTATAATATTCCTGTGGGTTTTCAAGCTTGTTTTCTGTCATATATAATAGCAGTTTATTATCCTGTAATTAACTTAGTAAATGTAATTCCTGTTTTTTCTAGAAGCAGTAGGAATTCTATGTTTTGGCCCAATTTTAAAAAGGCATTTTGATGCCTGATTTTTTAAAGGGGTGTTGCAATTATGTTTTAGAATAGCTGCACATGATAAAACCAGACATGCTGTGGCAAGAAGAGCTTTGTGCAAGAGGGATGGCAGGAAACAGAGACTGGGGACAGAGGGTAAGACAATGCTGCAGGAGGCACTTACCTGGCATTTATTTAGTTGTCTTTCTTGGCAATCTCTGAATTAATGTGAAATTCTCTCATCCTGCCAATTACATTTCATGTCCAATACTTGTGACTGACAAAAGCTGAGAAAAATTGCGATTCTTTGTATTATTTCTCTGTTACTTTTGATGCCATGAAAGTTCAAAGCTTTGAATAAGCTCTGACTGTACTTTGTCTTCCTTGGAAGTTCATGGAAAATATTGGCATGGTTTAACACACAGACAGAAATTTGATGTGCTCCTGGCACAGCTCAGGTAGACCCCTGACCTCTGAGATGAGCAAGAGCAGTTTTGCTTCAGATGTCTGGAGACCAACAGGGCAGGGGGCAGCTTTTGCCTAGGTTGTTACATCATGCTGTCCTTGGCACAGTGGGCACAACAGAACTGTAGAATCATTAAGGTTCATAGCAAGGACGGGAATATTACTCTCTCACCTATTTAATTTTGATTTTTCTCTTAGCAAGGGAAAGCTTTGAACTGAAAATTAGCAATTTAATTGTTTCTCAATTTCACAAAGAATGGTGTCTATATATTTATTTTTAGCAAGAACATTTAAAGTAGTCATATGTCACACCTGAAACAGAGATCTCAGAAGTTTTGAGTATTACAGGTTCCTCAATTCAGAGAGTTTTCACTTTCTGTTTCCAAGAAAGGAGCTACTTGAGGTGACTGCTGATCCTGGGACTTGGAAGAAGACTTGAAAGTGCTGCCTCTTGGGCAAACTGGACAGGACAAATCTGATTTACAGACTAGTGCTGGATTTCTGAAAGCATTTAAGTACTTTAAGACCACAAGTATACCATTGACTTGAAAATCAATAAGATGTTTTTTGAGAATCCAGTCAGTTATTTTGTAACATGTAAATTCTCCTGCAGCAAAGGCAAGCAAAAACTGCAGTTACTGACTGCCCTCACCAAATTACATCCTCACCTTCAGCTGCATTTCCTTACACAGAACCTTGGAGGTCATGCCTTTAGTAGTACCATGGGGCACCAAGGAATGGTCTGTTCCAGCAGGTTTAAAATCTTGAAAGGAAATATCTGGAGCACAAAAGTTTCAGCATGGGCATTTGGAGGAAAATCTGTATTGGTTATTTAAAGACTGGAGCTGTATTGCTTCTTTGCCTTTGGATATTTCTGTGCTGTACTGCTCTCAAAGACAAAAGGTACCAACAGGGTTATGAATTATCATGGGTTTTATTGTTTTTTGTGAGGGCTAATTTTGTCTCTCTTTAAGCAGCCAATTTAGGTATTTCCAGTAGGCTTTCCATATATTCAAGGAAGAAGGAAGGGAAATATTACAAGGTGTGAACCTTCCTGTGGATTCACAGTATAACAAAGCACAGCAACAACCACAGAGTCATGGGCCGTCTTTTAGTAGTGGAATTACATTTTTTTTTATAAGTAGAGACTTAGAGTCAGCACTAACAAAAGCACATTCCTGGGTAACAAGAGTGCTGGAAGGTAAGCTACCCTCTGAATCTCTTGCAGCAGATACAAGGTTTATAATCACATGATGGTGATGCAGTTTGTACTCATTTTAATGTTATACCAAGTGGAGAAAGAGAAGATTCACTGTTCCAGGATGATACTTAGGTTTTTGTTGTATTTAATTCTTACTGGAAATGTAGCTGTAATAGATGGTGTGTTTTCTCTCCCTGGGTTGCCTTTCCTTCCCCGCTACCATGCTTGAAAAATGCAGGAAGTGTCACAGCAAGACCATTGCATCTCTGCTGCTGTGCTCTGACACCTCCATTTCTGCCCATGAGTTCTCATATCTGCACTGTAAACACAGATATTTAAGTTTGCATTTTGCTCTTATTTCATAGTATTATTTATTCACAACATAAAATAAAAATTATTGTATCAGGTCTCTGTAGCATGCTTCCAGACTGCCCAGCGGAATTTCAACTGAAGCAGTAGAAAACTCAACGAGGAGAGAATTTTCCTCCAAACCATTACAGCCTTTCCAGAAGGGGCTAAAATTAAGGTTGGAAATGTGCTTCTTCTTTCTTCCTTTCCCAACAAGAAACCTGATTTTGTTCCCTGTCTAACAAACCCATCCAATCTTTGTAAGTCTACCAGCTCTCATTTTTCTTTTTCTAGTCCTATAGTATTTTCAGCTCTTTGCTGAAATGATTGTCCAGAGGAGGTAATGAGTTTTGTGGGAGCAGGAGGCTGGGCAGTAATGACATTCAGTGGTGACAACTCTGGTGGCAGCTGCAGAGGCACAGGGGAGCTGTGGGCCTGCAGGGGGCTGGGGAAGTGGGTGTTCTCAGCTCTGAGGGCTCTCCTCAGCACAGCACAGAGCAGTAAAAAATGCATTTGCTGATGCTGGCAAGGTGACCAGCCCCGTGGGGGTGGGTGCTCTGTTCTGTGGCTCCCCAATACCAAATGTGGCAAGAGCCTGTATGTCTGTATATCTCTGTGCCCTCAGTATGTGTATGCACATGTCCTCTAGCAGTAACACTCAGTGCTGCTGCTTCCACAGGGAGAACTCTGAACTGTGGTCAGTGACACTCTGTTTTGGCTCCCATAAATTAGTCCATGTGGTGAAAAGAGTTTGAGGCGGAAGATGTTTGTGGCTGATTTTGAATCAGTGCTTATTTGTGCCTTGGTAGATGGGAGAGTTTGTTCAGGAGCAGTTCATCCCTTGCAAACATTACCTTCTGTTCTGCCAAGGGCACTGCTGGCTGCAGTCACCTGGCACCCTGGGACACACTGCCAAACCAGGGACGTCCTTGGAAAGGTTTACTTCAGTGTCTGTCCTTGTCCCCAGCATGGACATATAATAAATAGCTGTCACTACTCAGTGCAAAGCAGAGGGACTCTTTGGGGCAGCACCTCAGCAATGAGCAGTGTTAAGGCCATCACACCCAAGTGACAGCAAACAGGGCACTTGGGTTTGCTCTTTTTCCTGAGCACACTGCATTGTTTATTGTCTTTTAGCACAAAATGGTTAGAAAGTGTCCCTGGCAGAGGCTGGGCATCTGTAACCTCAGGGGCTTGGTCTCTGTAAGAGGTGATTCCCGCTCCCTCTAGAGCCCACCTCAAAGGGCTGAGCCGGGCTTTACTCTGGGTGCCCAGGGCTGGACCTGTCAGAAAGGCACTGCCAGGGCCAGTGCTGCTGAGCTGGGCTCAGCCTGCAGAGCCAGGGAGGCTGCTGAGGCTGGCACAGCCTCAGGAGGGGGTGCTGCACATCTGTTCTGCATCTGCCCCAGCTGCAGCACAGCTGCTGCTGCAGTGATGTGCTGGGGAGGTCTTAAGGCTGCTTATGACCTAGCAAGGTGAACATCTCCAGCCTTGGAGGTTCAAAGTCTTTGCTATTCACCACAAGTCCAGGCCAGCCTCCTAGGGCCATAAATGAGCCTTAATTAGATGGCATAAAAATTAGTATGTGAGAATTCTCTTAATTGGGACACCACAGTGGATCCCATTATCTTCCTTAAAGGAAACATAATTTATTCTGTAGAGTTTTGAATGCAGCATGTTCACACATGGTAGGAAGAACTCATGGCAGATAAGTCTAAAAAGGCAAAATAAAATATCAATTAAATTTATAAAATATTCACTGGATTTAAATTTTTTTGTCTATCATTTTTCACTCTTTTTGGGATAGCTTATTTGAGAAAAGACAAGAGATGGGTGTTTCATGCCTAAACCACACCTGGTAAAACACCATTTTGCTTCTCAATACTGACTAAATGTTGCCATTAAGCAGAACATTTGATATTGCTGTCATGCTCAAGTAGCAGCTCTTGTCAATTTATGTCATTAAACAGAATTGCTTTCCTTGAGGAAAACCCAATTAAGAGAACTCTGAGTAACAGTGAGTAGTCTGCTGTGTTCCTGATGCTGCTGATCATACAACCATCCCTTTGATGACTGTTCAAGGCCCTAAATCAGGCCAAAAACTTCCATGAAAATAGCTCAATTTTCCATGGATGTGAACACATGTGGAAAAGGAAATAATGAATTTTTCATTTTGCATTTATAGCTGTTTATTCAGACTTTGGGTTCATATTCTGCCTATCATGCAAGCTAAAATATGAAGGAATAATACTCAAATATCTGTTGTTAACATGAGATTAATGGTAGATGTGTAGAAATCAGTGCCCTGATGTTTCATATGACAATTAACATGGCAATGACTCACGTTTTTATATGAAGTTTGGCATAAGGATTGGAAAGCCTAAAGGTTGAAAATCAGAGATGATTGTCTTTACCATATTTCTGAGTAACAGAAAAGATCAGTTGCACACAACCCTATAACAACCTATTTACTTTCACTGTGGAAACTGCCAGGTTTTTCTACTTTCAAAAATTATTTTATTTCAAATGTGATTCGATAGGAGAATGGAAGAGTTGATGATGAGTGGAAAATTTAACTTTTGTTCTGAATTTAAAACACATTTCCATCTTCTGCACAATTCTCATGTTTCTTATTACCAAAATCAACATTATCTCTCAACAACAGAAAGGGTGAATGTGATTAAACACCCACTCACTTGGAACAAGTGGTATCTTGATTCATTTAATTTAGAACATCTAAAGCTGTCAGTGACTTGCCATCTGCTGGGGTCCCTGCTGTAGTCTGCAATGCCCTCACAGCCACTGGTCACACAAGAGAGATCAGGTTCCCCCCTCCATGTGGGAAAGCATTTGTGTTGTTTTCACCTAGACAAAAAATGGGCAACATAAATTGCCTCAGAAGGTGTAAATTAATCGCTCCCCAAATCAAATTTGTAATGCCTCTGAGTTAATTTATCAATGCTATGGTAAAAATTGACAGTGTATGCCCAAATGAAGATCTCAGTATGTGAGTATTGCTGAGACATGTGGATCCCAGCTGCCTGGTCATTGTTTCTCAAAATGTTTCTAAGTGGGCACTGATTTAAATTAATGCTAGAGGATGGATGTTTAATTTGTTTTGTTTTGTTTTGCAAACATAGTAATTGTGATAGGGGATGCAGTTCTGGTAGGGCAGAAAAGACTTGAGCTGCTCCCCTTCCCCCACCTCTGGAGTGGCTGGTTTGGGTGGCAGGAGCTTTATGGCATGGGAAGGTGTTGAAATTTGCTTTCTTGGCTGCATCTTTTATGCAGATAAGTACCAAATATCAGTTCCCAGTTTATCAGCCTGGCACCTCTCATGACCATTGTGAAAGCTTTTGAGTTTTCTGTAGTCCAATATCTATCTTAATTTGCATTGTACTCAAAATTAAAACCAGCCTTTCCTAAAGAAGTCTGAATTGGTAAAACCAGTGCCAGTAATACAACAATTAGTTGAATGCTCTTTGAAATAACCAGTGGAAGAAAGGTCAGAATGCACTACTCTTAAATGGGAAATATAATGCCAGAGACTGTGTTAATATTAAAGTAAAACATAAAATATAGCCAACAAAACGATGTAACACTGGTTAATGATTTCTGTTCCATCTATAGCTTGGCATCAAATGCTGTAGGCATACAAAAGCTGGCATAAAGCCCACAAAAGGTAGCAGAAGTATTTCCTCTGGCTTCAGTTTGCTTTGAATTAGAAGCTGATTCTTCTGGGGTATCAAGTATACAATCATTTATTCTTTAAAATACCCAGGAGTTTTTCATCTTGCAGTGTTACAAATCTTGGCAGGTTTTTCTCTGTAAATATATCTGGTGCAGATTCAAGCATTTTTCAGATTAAATTTCAAAACTTGGCCTGTGTATGACCACGTAGCATCTTGGGAGAGAAGGAAAATTATTTTAGAAATAGTAGAGAAAGTATATGTGGAATGCTTTCAAAATCAGCTCAGCTTTTCAGAGTGTAGGGGAAAAGACTGGTATTTATGGCCCCTTGACCCCACTCCCCAATTCCTTTGCAGAAGGAATGGTGCTGGGTGCCTTTAGATTTACCATACACAAATTGGCACTGTCAGCATGGAAAATGCATCCCTGTCAGTTTTCACATCTTGCTTTTGTATTTTTGTCAGGGGTCAGGAGCTCTACTTGGGGTCTGGTTCCTCCACTCCTCTGGGCTGTGCAGCTGTGGGGAGAAGGAATGAGCAGATGTTGGCACTTGGGCCTGGTTGGGTAGGGCTGGGCACTTGGGCACAGTTCAGGGGGATCTCTGTTTAGAGCACCAACAACTTCTGCACTGCTTTTCTACCTTCCAAAATCCTGCCAAAGGCTCTCTGCTTTCACCTCCCTTGTGGCTCTCCAGAGCTTCCCCACGCTGTGAAATGTCTGTGACTGACTGCAGGGTGCTTGTCTGGAGTGTCCTGGGTGAGAGCCACAGGTGCTGCTGGCACTCAGGTTTGGCATAATGCCCTGGAATGGGAAATATTTCACTTAGGTTACAACTTTAGCTCTAGTTGAGACACTTAATTGTTTGGAAATTCTCTAGTGTAAAGAAAAATGAGTAATGTAGGGAAAAATACCTTTGCTACCATAGGGATTTGGAAAGAAACTTCTGCAGATAAAATTTGAAGTGAAGGATTTAGTAGATTTGACTTTTCACAGCTCTGAGCCCACTCCCTGGTGGAAGGAACAAGTGGTTTCACGTTCCTGTGGCCCAGTTCCCCTGTGCAGAGCGAGGACGAGCTCAGCCCCCTGCACACCAGGTTGGTCTGCCTTGCTAGTTTAGGCTGTAAATCCTCAGGTGCTCTGTGCACAGACAGACCCAGCCCACAGCCCCAGCCCTGCTGTCTCTGCTCTCATCTTCCTCTTGTAAGATGAAGAATGACACATCCTGGAAGCATCGTTTTGGAAAACCACTTATGTTTGGAGTCTAAAGCACATTTGACTTGGTAAATAGATCCCCTAAACCAGCTTTTGTTCTCAGGTGCAGCCAGTGGCTGTGTGCTTTGTCACTCCTGGGACTGTTTTCTGTGGGGTATTGATCCCAGCTGAGGGGTGGCTTGCAGGAAAATCGGAGCAAAGCAGGGCTGGCCATGGCCTGGAGTTTCCTATCTGAGCTGCAGTTCTCTGCACTTCCTGTGGTTGTTCCCCCTGTCTGTGTTCCTGGAGCTGTGCCCGGGTGTTCAGGTGTTTGCTCTGTAGGGCTGCAGTGCAGGGGAGCAGGGGCAGCACAGGAAGGTGCCCAGGGAGCATCGCCTGGCCGCGCCCTGCTGTCACTCCCCGGGAGATGATGCTGCTCCCTTGACCTTCCCAGCACTCTCACCTGCCTTGGTCTCTCCTGCCTTAATAAAGCACAGTGCCTGCCAGACTGGCACAAAATATCTCTCTTTCAGAGTGCTGTTTGTTTGCTTATAAAAGAAAAATAAATTGTAATTTTGATAACAGGTTATAAAATCATTCCTTAAATAGAAACATTTATTCTTATCCCATCAGTAGAAGTGTCTGACTAAGAGATTTGGAATCAGTCAAGTGATCCATATTATGGGTAAATTTTATCACTTCCAGAGCAGGGAAGTAATTTCCATTTCTTTTTTAGTGCACTGTGAGCCAATTTGCTTTGAGGTTGATCTATAGGCTAAATTGTGGGGAGTCATGCTGCAGACTGTTTTGATGGAGAAGTCTGTGTGGGGAGAGTTAAAATGCTTATCCAAATATTTAAACTCCTTATTCTCTCATACCCTCAGTGCTGCATCTGACACAATCAGTTCTCAGTGTCTCTCCTGTACAATTTTTATTTCCTATCAAGTCATCAGAAAGGGTTTAAACATCATCTGATTATGGCTCTCCTTCCCAACATCTTTACAAAACAGGTGCCCAGATCATAGAACCAAAGAAAGGCCTGGGAAGGGACCTTAAACTCATCCCATTCCATCCCCTGCCATGGCAGGGACACCTCCCACTGTCCCAGGCTGCTCCCAGCCCCAGTGTCCAGCCTGGCCTTGGGCACTGCCAGGGATCCAGGGGCAGCCACAGCTGCTCTGGGCACCCTGTGCCAGGGCCTGCCCACCCTCCCAGGGAACAATTCCTAATTCCCAATATCCCATCCAGCCCTGCCCTCTGGCACTGGGAGCCATTCCCTGTGTCCTGTCCCTGCAGCCCTTGGCAATTGTCTCTCTCCATCTTTCCTGCAGCTCCTTCAGGCCCTGCAAGGCCACACTGAGCTCAGCCCAAAGCTTCTCCTGTGCAGGGGAACAATCCCAGCTGTGCCAGCCTTTCCTCCCAGCACAGCTGCTCCATCCCTCTGCTCATCCTGCTGCCTCCTCTGGGCTCTCTCCAGCAGGCTGACAGATGTTTATGCAGATGTTTGTGTGACAGTGGATACTGGGCAGTGCTGCTGTGTGGATGCTTTGCAGTGCAGGGTGGACCTTTCACATCAAATCAAGCTATTCAGTGCTAAGAGTTAGCTTTGCTTTTTAATCATCTTATTTGAAAACAACTGTTTTTATTTTTGAAAGTGGCCTGCATGCCAGGCCTGTACTTTAGTGTCTGAATTTTCCCCCCAGGAGCAGTGGGATACAGCACTTCACTAAATGAACCTGACAGAGATACCCCTTATTTACAGGAACCTTCCCAGCACCTTCTCTCCTGACTCCTGCTGTCTGAAATTGCTCCTTCCATAACAAGTGCTTTTCAGAGACTGTTTTCATTTCAGTTAGATGTGTTTGCTGACCATGTCAATTTTTGTTTAAAATGGTCCAAACGTGCTGTTTGCAAGGCAACCACTTTGCTTATAGGTTTTAAGTTCAAGTGGCAATATCAAGGTAGTAAGGCTTAATAACTGGTCCTCTTGGGAAAAAAAATAGCACCCAAAGTTAAAAACCTCATAGAATTCCATTCAATTGGTTTTTTTTCCTACCATTTAAAATTAATTGCATTGCAAACCTCTTCTTTGGGGGGGAGGAAGAAAAAGACTCAGATAGGAGAAAAATTAAAATATTCATCAAGGGCACAGAATTAATTACAAAAAAAATAACCAAAGTATATGCAAGATGAGAGCAGGATAAAGTGACAATATACAGCTGAGGAAAGCCAGCTGGTTTTAAAGCAGTTTATGAAAAATGATAAGGCTGTATGTGCATTGTGGTTGTTTTACATCTGTGCATCTGCACAGAGCTTTAATAACAAAACCCAGTTTTGTACACAACTGTCCTGGTTATAGCTCTGGCAGCATTCCTGAGCTTTGTTGGATGCAATGGAAAGTCTGTGTGGGGCAGATCCCAAAGAGGGAAGTGGGACAGTTTGTAGGTGGGTGAGACATGGCAAACCTGTTGGCAATCAGCTGCTTCTGGGCCAGGGGAGGAGAGAATCCCACCAAAACCTCTCACTCAATTCCTGTGAATAAAACAGCAATCTCTTGATTCTGTAATAACCAAATTGTAGCCCCACTGCTGGATTTTCCTTTTCTGTGTGCTCCTGAGGGATGCAGTGTGTCAGCTGCCCTCATCTCCCAGGGGTATTTCCCTGGAAGGAAATGCAGTGTGCTGCTGTTCAAATGCTTGCCTGGGTGCTGGGATAACAAAGACACCTCACCAACAAAGGAAGTTGAACCTTTTCATCAATTGCATGTAAAATTCAGAAACAGGAGAGAATAGCCATTTCAGAAATGGCTCTCACACCATGTAGCTACTTCTTTCTATGTCTAAATCATTACAGTGCAGTCTGTGCTGAGAATATCTAACCTATTTGCATTTCATTTGTTTATTTTGTCGGTATTTCAGAACCAAATCCAGGAACAGCTCTTTTATTTCAGCATACTAGCAAGTTCTCCCACCACTGATAATAAATATTTTAAAAAACTAATTTAGAAAAATAAATATTAAAGCTATTGTCCTTTATCTGAACAAAGAAGTAAAATCTTTTCAATGTCATAGGCATAGATTGTAAGTGTTCTTCAAGTGCCAGACTCTAATGTTGATGTCCTTCTTACCAGCTCATCAAATGGACTTGTTCAGTCCTTGTGGTTTTGCTGCCATTTCATTTATTACAAGGAAATCAATATTCTTTCGAGTATAATTTGTTAATATACAAATGAGTATCACAAGGTATGTATTTTGCATGGTAAACAATTATGGAAGCCAAAAATATTCTCTGTGCCTCTGTTCCAAAATTTTATACTTCTTATAATTCAGTACATGAACCTTTTAATACAGTGTCAACAAATTGCTTATGAGCCCCTTGAAAGCCAGTCCAGTTTAATAATATTAGATGACAAGAACTCTCATAAAAATTAACTTCAGTATCTTTCCTCATTAGTGAAGGCATGTCAGACATAAAGAATCTTGTAATTGCTCTGCAGGAATATTTTATATTTGTTTTTAATCAAGACATTTAAGAAATTAGTTCCTTTTGAAGGTTCACTGGTGGCAGTTATTGAACAGCTATTTAGGCCAGTTTTGTTATATTTCCTCCATTTAGTTGGGGAATTCACCAAACTGTAGAGACACTTCACTGTGCTCAGGGATTTGATATTTAAGCAATCTGTTTTTATTTGGGACATTTCAGACTTACTGCAAGCTCTTTGATCATCTGGATTTTGTTAGTGATAGTTTTACCATAGATGCTTTCATGTCTGAAAGAAATGTCCAAGAAAAAGACCCTCACAGTCACTTATTCATTCCTTTCCTCTACCCAGGTGCACCCATGTTACCCGTGGAGGAAACCCCAATGTTGCTTTTTTAAAAAATGCCATGAATAATTAAATTACCATAACAACTACATTTAAAGAATTATCTCTATCAGTAAATAGGTTTTGAATTTCATAGGATACTGAAGCAAATATAGATGCCTAGTTTTGGAAATTTGCGTGCCTTTGGAAGTTTGAGATTTTGTCCTGGGAGATGAATTTTCCTTGTTGCTCCTTGTTGCCTGAACTCTCTTTTAGCAACTCCTCTCTATCCTTTTCTTTTCTTTTGACACACTTTTGCACCTTGCCATGCCCTGTCACTATGATACCAGAACATTATCTTGCCACCAAAACCCTTTTACTCGGGTAATGTTTATGTCAAATTTCCTTTTTTTTTCTCTGAATCCTCTTTCTCTTCTCCTCTTGCTGTTGTCAGGGAGCTTCTTTGTCAGAGAGGCTCCAGGCTGAGGTGCCATGGGGAAGGACTGAAAGCTGCTGGGCGTGGGCAATGGGGAGAAACAGAGTGTGAGAGAATGGAGAATCTCAACCCCACCTAATAAAAACCTGCTTTTTTTACCATCGAGCTTCATTCTTCGGGGAAGTGAAAATCCTTTGTTGTTTTGGATAAGTTTAGAAACTCAGTTCTCTTAATGAAATATGCTTTTGTTTTTTTGTGGTGGGGTTTTTCCTGTTTGTGTTTTTTTTGGTGGTGTTTTGGCTTTTTTTGGTGGTTTTTGGTTTGTTTGTTTTTTCTTTTCTGTTCTATTTTTTTGTTTGAGGGTTTGGTTTTGTTTTGTTTTGTTTTCCTGGAAGATGCAAATGCTTCCATCAGTCAAAAATGCAGCCCAACAGATCTTTCAGTCACTGCTGTCTCTGGTCTTTTGAGTGATTCACTGCTTCCTCTCTTCTCCTTAAATTATTGACTTAGTACCTAACACACATCCCTTCAATGCAAATTTCTATACACACAATTTTTATCTGTAGAATAATGAAAAGAAATCTTACAATTTTGGGGTCTACTTAATTTAATCTTTTTTATTTCCAATTAGTCCTGGTCCAGCCTTTATGACATAATTTATAACATTCTTTTAGTTTTGAATTGAGTACTTTTGCAGTTGATCCAAGATAAATATCACCCTATAGGGACCCAAGCAGGTAGGAATTTTCATGGCCCCTTTCATGTCTGTAATATTGACAGGGGTTGCCTTTCCAAAGTGAAACTGTGATTCAATTTCTAAAACAAAGTACCTGCTCTTTAAACTGATTTAAGAGAAATGAGTCAATAAGAAAGGAATTAAATTAGTGGACCTTGCTCTTCTGTACTAGAATTAACTCTTTCCTTTTTGGCTAAGTCCAAGGTGATGGGAAGTGAGGAGGCACCTGCATTACAGTTTGTGATTTTTGACTGACAGGCAAGGAACTTGTAAGGATTTAATGGAATGTATTAATGCATCGTGTTTTGTGCCACACTGAATTGTGTATCACACTCTTGGATGGATTTCTAAGTGTAATACATTAGAAGGGAAGTCAGGTTGTTGATAAATAGGAATGACATAATGTGCTAAAAATTAAAACCACAGAGTGAATTTATAGACTTTTTTGTTTTTCCTTCAGGAATAGGACAGCAATCTCTACCATTATCTCAAAAGATAGGTGAAGAGAAGGCTGGGCCTTTGTCTTTCCACATAAATGACTGTCATTAATACTATCCATGTCAAAATTCATCAGCAGCACCTGTCCAGCTAGGTAGCAGAGGGAGCAGCTCATTCTTTCTAACAACCACTCCTACAGTTAGGGGACATATAAGACATTCTCTAGTTCCTTTTACACTATAAAAATTTTTTTTTTTCTTATTTATAGGTACTGTTATGAGGAAAATGAAGGACCTGCTAAGTGTGCTGGATGATGTCTAACCCTTGAGCACACTCTTGGGCAGTTGCAAATTCTCCTGTGATGGTTGTGGTTTGAAGCCTTGTGGACAATGTGTGGTAGGGTCAGACACCACAAAGTGCCACCCCCGTGCTGTGGGGCAGTGCAGGGAGCTCAGCCCCTCAGTGCTTTTTCTGACAGTGGCAAACACTCACTCTCCTCTACCTAAAAACAAAATCTGTCTCTTGGATTTGGTTCTGTCACACTATGGAAACCAAGATCCAAACAATGCATGGAGCCCAAAGGACTTGCCTTTTTTGTGGAAGTTGCTCAGCTCCAGTGATGACAGGGAAATGCAAGGGTGAGTAAATGGATGCCTGTATAACAGACCTATTTGAAACAAGAATGGAGAACAATTCCTTGGATTTGAGTATCTGTAGTGCTTTATGAGCTGATCATAAAGTTCATGCTGTCAATGTCTTTCTTGGGAAAAAGGCAAGGAATGCAGGAACACCAGGAGAGACTTTCAGTGGGATGTACATTTGCACCTCACCTGCTGCTCTGGCTTTTCTTTCATGCTCCTCAGCAGAGTTCCATGGAATTTGGAGAACTCCATTAGGAAGCTGAAATCAGGGAATGAATGCGTTGATCAAAGTATGTGCTGAAGCCTGGGAGATGTGAATCGCTGCAGGAAAATTTGGGCTACTTTCTTGAGTTCAGATATATTAGACTCCACTGTGACTCCAACTATGGAAAATAATACTCAAAATACATAACTGGAGCATTCAGACATGAGCAGCTTGGAAGATAGTTTGATTTTAAAGAACATAAATAAGGATTAAGGTACATAAATTTCCTGTCTCTAAAATGGGATTCTCAAGTGGCTGTATGAAGCTAAGAATATGTATAGGAAATCTCTTTTATCATAAGCATATTTCCCTTATGGCACATTTCCTATATGATCTCTAGAAACAGTTCTATTTTTAGGTGTGTTATTTAAAATGTCTTACTGATGGCACATCTAAGCATTGCTAAAAACCTCTCAAGTGCTTTAATAGGAATGATTTTAAAGCATTTGTCTGGCTTAGTTGCAGCTAGAAATAACTGAAATAAGAAGCCATTATGAAGCTAGTCACACTTCCTTAAAATTGATACTAAGCTGTTCATAACACATTCTGAACAAAATAACATTTTTTATTTGTTCATTACAGATTGTGCCTTAAGGAGAATGGATTTTAGTGCAGTAAACTAAAATAGTTATGCACAAAATAAATACACGATAAAACAAGGAGGCAGAAGAAGAATTTTGAAGACCTATACACAGCAGAGTGTGGAACACTGTTCAAGTAATGAGGCTGGCTTGGTTGATGTCCGTGAGAAAATCTGAGTGGGAACCTGTAGATACAAATGTCTTGGTGACGTGTGGGACTCCCAGAGAAATGCAAGTCCTGGATTACAAGAAAATGAATATTTGACATGCATTTCGTAGCTACCTTCTATAGTTGCCTTTCAATTCTCACCTCCCTAATGCTTGTTATCAGTAGTAATGCAGACACGGCTGCTCGGTGCTGACAAGCCCTGAACACAAGGTGCATGTCTGTGAAGGCTGGATACACAAAACAAGACAAGCAGCAGCTTTTTCTGATGTCTCAGTGTCATTGCAGCAACAATAGGACACCATTGTGCGCTGCAAGTGCTGTGAAGACTTTAAAACTGAAATTCAGAAATATCAGAGTGCCTTACTGAATTCTGTCGACAGGTGCTGCTGCCCTAAGAGCTCCTCCAGTAATCTGAGTGTTCAGGTGCTCCTTTCTTCCTCTTGCCTGCTCAGCCTGCATCTTCCAGTCCTGCCTTTGTGCAGGTAGGTGACTGCTCAGCCCAGCCCACACATGGCACATGCCTCTCTCCTCATCCCTCTCTTATTAACCTTTGGTGACTCATCACTTTTGCATGGTCATTACAACACACTGGCTTTAGCAAAGCACCCCAAAAATTTTACATTTTAGCCAGTATATGAATGTAAGACTCTGCTGGCCAAGTTAACTCTGTGCCCTGTGGAACCCCGCTGGCAGTAGGGGAGGCTGTGCTGCTGGAGTGCTCCTCCTGAGGAGTTGGACACTTTAACCTCAGTGACTGATCCTGAAGGTGCTCCCAGAAAGTGAACAACATGGTAAAGAGCAAAGAACTTTTGTTGTTAGCTCATCCTCCCAAGTGGTAAAACACACTACATGAAGTAGTGCTGGCTCTGCATGAGAATCCTCATTACTCCCTATTCCTTGCCAGGTAATGGAGTGACAAAATGCAAAGGCCCAGACTGTGCTGTTTCTTTCTTGTTTCCTGAGTCTCTGAAGGACTCTTGCATTTAGATATCATTACAGGTGTGCACCAAAATTGAGGAAGTCCTTCAAAGCTTATAATGTGGACAGTTTTGCTTTATTTGAGGCAATTGCAAAGTGGTAGGGTTTTCCTTAATTTCCTTTCCCTTGATAAAGCATTTACCAAGTATTGGGTTTCCTTTCAAATGCAGCATCTGTTTAGACCCAGAGTAGGTGGTGACAGCCACTCATACCACACTCATAGTACTTGTATCATGTGGGACGTGGTGCAGCAGCCATCCTGCTGTTTCTCTGCTCTAATAAATGAGGAACCTGTGGGTAAATTACAGCTTGTGGTGCATGATCACAGACACCGTAAACGGCTGCACCGCAGTTGTCTTAGCAACAGCCACAACCCACAAGCTAAAGAACAGCTTCTTAACTCACAGGCAGATAAAGAGACATTGATGCTTTGTCTCCACATGGAAAAATACATGCACATTGTAATAAGTGTTCTTCTCCCCATTAGAATTAATTTATAGGGAAAGCTGGTGATAAATATACATTTTCTCTGTTACATGACCAGCCTGCATCCTCATGCATTATGGGACTGTAACCAAGAGGACATGTGCACAGTAAACCTGCAAAATGCCCTTATGCTACCTGACTGAACAGAAATGTACTCTGTACATATCAAAAACATCTTGCCAGAGCCCTGCTGAATTGCCCCAGAGAGGTCTTGTCAGGATTGGCCTCATTCACAGATGGCTGGTCCAAAGGGAAGACCTCCTAACTGTTCTGGCCTTGGATCAGAGCTGTGTGTATAAAATGAGCTTTTAGAATCCATTCCCTGTGAGTGGGACCCACTGAAAAGAAATAATTGATACAGGCACTGAAAGTTGAATTATTCCATTGCTTTCCTAATGCATACTTTTAAATACATGGATTGTGTAAGGCTGACAGAATGAATTGGGCTTGGAGCCGTGTGCTGTGCCTGCTACAGCTTTGTGACAGAGCAATGTCTGTTTGCTGTGCTTTTATCCTGTGCTGAAAGGACAGTGATTACTCTCTAATGATGGGATAATTTTCAAAGATTTTACTGGGGATTATTAGTTTTACTGCTCTAATAAACATATAATTAAACAATGCCTCTGTATTATTGGATCCTAGTCTGCTTTGTACACAATGGATTTACAGCATGTCAGTAAATATTGGAACTGTGATGCAGTAATTAAGATTTACATAAACCTTCTCTGCGAGCAGAATGGGAGATTTTTACTGAGAGACTTGGCTGAAGTGGTTGGAAAGTACCTGTTTTGTTCAAGTATAGCAGTATATAAAAAGTATAGTTTTGTTCGAGATTTCAGCCTTAAATATAGCACAGTCTGCACTTTGAGGGGATGGAAGTTCAAGGCACCACTCCCTGACATAAGCCAAGGCAAATGCACATCTAATCTTCACTCTCTTAGGTTGTAGATTAGGGACCTTGAAGCAGGAGAACATATTTGGGAGCTCTCTTCCTGTTCTTGGCCGTTACTGCTTTACTCATTTTGACATGCTCTGTATTGCCAAATGCTTTCCACCAAAGGACTGGAGCTGAGATGCTCAAACCTGACATTTGATTAAAAACACAGCATCCTTCATTTGAAGTGGTGGGCTTTTTTCATGGGGAATACAGAGATCCAAAAAGATATTAAATTGTCAATCAAACAGATAGGAGTTTAGAAACCATACTTTCTAAAGTAGAGCAGACTTTAGGGAACTAGTGAGTTAAATCCCCAGGGAAAATGCTGTGGCTGGTGCTGGGTCCATCAGTGCTGTCCCTTTTTAAGCATCACCTCCTAAAGGCACTGGAGCAGCAATTCCCAAATGTCAGAGGTCAAGTGGGTGAGGCAGAAGGGTGGCTTGGCTGATCAGGAATCTCCTCTTGGAAATTAAACAAAAGAGGAAGGCATACACCAAGTGGAAGCAAGTTCAGGTGCCATGGGAAGAACACAGAGATGCTGCTTACCACCATGGGGAGAAAAAAGAGATTTTTCAAATATATTATTAGCAAAAGGAAGTGCAGAAATAACATTGTCTTGTTCCAGGATGAGGATGGTCACCTCCCAAACAGGGACAGGGAGAAGGCAAGGCAGAAGTGTTTATTATATTCTGTCTTCAACACAGATCAGGGACCAAGGAGGCTCAGTGCCCTGAGCTGGAGGGCCGTGACTGTGACAGTGATCAGCTCCCAGTTGACCCTGAAATTGTGTGAGATCTGCTGCTACAACTGGATCCCTACAAATCTATGAGGCCTGATGGGATCCATCCAAGAATCCTCAAAGAGCTGCTGATGTCATTGCAAAACCTTTCTTGATTTTTGAGCAGTCTTGGGAATCTGGAGAGGTCTCAGCTGACTGGAAATTGGTGAATGGTATCCTGATTTTCAAGAAGGGCAAGAAGGAGGACCCCAGAGACTACAGGACTGTCAGTGTCACTTCAGTGCCTGGTAAAATCATGGAAAACATTATTCTGGGAGGTGTTGAGGGTCTGCCAGGACCACGCAGCCATCGGTCACAGCCAGCACGGCTTCAGGAGGGGAAGGTCCTGCTTGTCAATCCTGATCTCCTGCAGCAGGGTAACACACCTGGCTGATCAAGGGGAGCCAGCTGATGGAATCTTTTTGGACTCAGCAAAGTTTTGGCACCATCTCTCCTAGGATCCTTCTGGGCAAAATGCCCAGCATTCAGCTGGATAAACACATGGTGGGGTGGGTGAGCAGCTGGCTCACGGGTCGGGCACAAAGGGTGACAGTGGCTGGGGTGACATCAGACTGGGGCCTGCCACCAGTGGGGTTCTGCAGGGCTCCATCCTCAGCCCTGTGCTTTCCACATCTCCATTAATGATTTGGACCCAGGACCCAAAGGAACACTACGGATGTTTGCTGGTGACACTAAATTAGGAGGAGCTGCTGACTCCTTTGAGGGCAGAGAGGCCCTGCAGAGAGACCCAGACACACGAGGGGGATGGGCAGTCCCCAAGCAGGTGAAGTTGAGCACAGGCAGGTGCTGGGCTCTGCACCTGGCACGGGGCACCCTGGCTGTGAGCATGGGCTGGGGAAGGAGGGGCTGGAGAGCAGCTGCAGGAAGGGACCTGGGGGTCCTGCTCAGTGGCCAGTTGGATCTGAGGCAGCAGTGCCCTGGCAGCCAGGAGGGACATCCCTGTCCTGGGACATCAGGCCCAGCACTGCCAGGCCAGGGAGGGGATTGTTCTGCTCTGCCCTGGGCTGGGGTGGCCTCACCTGCAGTGCTGGGGGCAGGTTTGGGCACCACAGCACAAGAAAGACATGGAGCCATTGGAGAGTGCCCAAAGGAGGCCATGAGGATGGGGAAGGGTCTGGAGGGGAAGCCCCCAGTGAGGAGCAGCTGAGGGCACTTGGTGTGTTCAGCCTGGAGGAGTCTGAGGTCAGACCTCACTGGGGTCTTCATCACAAAGGGGCAGCTCTGATCTCTTCACACTCCTGACCAGGGACAGGACCAGGGAATGGCTGGAGCTGTGCCAGGGGAGGTTTAGGTTGGATATCAGGAAAAAGTCCTTCCCCCAGAGGGTGCTGGGCACTGCCCAGGCTCCCCAGGGAATGGGCATGACCCTGAAGCTGCCAGAGCTCTGAGAACGTTTGGAGAACACTCCCAGGGATGCACAGGGGGGATTGCTGGGGTGTCTGTGTAGGGCCAGGAGTTGGACTGGGGTCCCTCCCAACTCAGCATATTCTGTGATTCTATGAATGTTGTGTGAAACATAGAAAATGCAGCTCTTGACAGACCTAACATGCCCAGGCTCGTTTGTGTTAAGTACTAATGAGCCTGGCACAGTCAGTTTCCTTAGCTGGGGAAAACACCTACGTGGTGCACTGGGTATGTCCATGGTGCAGTGTCATTTAGATTAGGTGATTCTTTAACATAATATCACATAAGCTTCTCTGGAAAAAGGTTAGAAGAATGGGTCCCAGCAATACAAAATGATGAAGACAACCTTTATCAGGGCATTGTTTATCGTGTAGCTGTAATGATTCTCCCTGCTTGGGGGCAGTGGCTGAACTCCAAATACTTTGCAGTGAGAAGATTCAGAGGTGCCACATTGATTCCCACGGGGAGCAACCCCCACGAGGCTGCAGGACATTGAGTAAGATGGGAGTAGGGCAGAGGGAAGAGTCAGTTTTGTGTTTCCAGTCACAGCACTGACAGCATGCAGCTGCAGTGTCTGTACTCACCGAGCTGCTCTCCCTGCTGTGTCACTGCAGGCATGGGCTGCACATTTATTTTAAAAACAAGTTGGCTTATGGGGAGAAAAGACTTGTACAGGTGTATAGGTCCATATGTGTTTCCCTGCCTCTCATACCTGTTGAACCCACTAGTCAGGATCAGGCAAAAGGAGCAGGAGGGGTCTCAGCAAGAATTACACTCTCAGCAGCTTCATGGAGCTGGCACCTGGGTAAGAGAGCCAGCAAATGCCTCTGCTTAGGGAAGGGTCACAGTGAGCTCTCGTGCCAGATAGTGTGCAAGAATTTAGGAGACAAAATGACTTTAAAAATGTTCCAACTGCTAGAAAAGCTTCAGCCTGACCAGTTCAGTTTTTCTGTCAATGAAGACACACAAATCTGTAGGGGACAAGGGCTTCATTAATGCTGGTGCTCACAAAACTGCTCCTGTTACCTAAGGCCAGGCTGAACAGACCAAGGGACAGAGAGGAAATTGTGTATTCAAGGAAATTATAGTGCTTTAATTGAAATATTATCTTTGGAGATTTTTGTTTGTAAAAAGACATAAGCAAAAGGGATCTTTGAATTTACCTTTGGAATTAAATGATCTCCAGAAAGACATCATTCCCTATATGCAAGGTCTTAACTATATTTTCTCAGTGATCCTTTAGTGCTGTTCATGGGAGTGAAATCACAGCTATTTGTCAGGTTTTCCAGAATCAAGAATCTAAAATTAGATTTTGAATTGATGGCTGCTAATTGTTGTGTACAGCTTAGTTATTTTTCTCTGATGACAGATCTGTATGCTCTTATTTCTGAGGTACCACCTCTCCCTGATAGTGGGTTCAGTACCAAACCTGTGAAACAGAAATTATTCTGGTAGGAGGAAAATGAGACTTAGAGTAAATATTATGGAACATTAGATAGCACTTAGATTTATATAAATTTGATTTCTGGACTGCGCTGCAGAAACATCTACCCAACTAACTAGGCTTTTCCTTAAAGTAACCTGTGTTCTCTGTCAGCATCAACATCAGCATTATAAGATAATTTAACTTTTATTTTTGTCAAATTAAGGTGCTTCAAAACTTTTTATAGGTAGTGCTTTGCAAAATCCACAGAACAAATGGTGTAAATACTATATTATGCTAAAAATGTGAAGTTTATACTAATTATAGTATAGATTCAGTCCTTGAAGTTTTGCCATAGTTCCTTCTATAATACTGCTCTCCTGGGAATTGAATAATTTGGCACCTGATTGCACTAATTACCGTTGAACTTTAGAACCTTTAGAAGAGTGAAAATTCAAATATTTAACATGCACTGATATTTACAGGATGACAAGGTGGAACTTACACAGAAATGTGATATCCAATTTCTTTCTATAATAATGCCAATAACTTAGAGTTAACCCATATTAATATGTAGTGCAGCAGTAAATGTAAGCAGCTGTCACTGGAACGTTATGATTATGATCAATAATACCTTGGCCCTGGGTGAATTGTTGTGCTCCTGTTCATTCTTTGTGTAAGCTGACATGGGAGGGAAGGGAGCACTAATGAACCAGTTTATAAATATCCAAAATGCTTACCTACTTCAGGGGTGAAAGGGACATTATTGTAATGTCTAAATATAGGCAACACCTTCCAACCCTAGTAATAGTATCGAGAATTGCATTCTACTTCTTAATTCCTAATAAGAATGAAAGGAACACTTCTGGTGCTTCATGGCATGCAAAACTATGAACTTCCTAATCAGTGTGGTATTTTCAAGCACAGTTTATGTAGGATGCATATGAGAAGTGTTTACAGCAAGCCACTTGGTACCCAGCTGCCACCTCCATTACAAATTTACTTTTTGATGTTTGGATGGGAAGTGTTATTTTGCTTTATGAGCCTCATTTAGGGGAGAGCTCTCTAACAGAGGCCAAAGCAGACCCTTGGTGTCAGGGGGAAGAACAGAGAGGAATTTGGGTTCCTCAATCTGGAGCACAGAGAAAGACATTCCCAAGTGTCTGACCCATAACCAGCGATTTAGGTAAAATTCTTCTGACCAATTTTAGTTATTTTGTCAACAAAATAGTTTTTTATTCACTTTTCTGAATGGTCCAGGTCTCTTAATTCTCCCTAAAAGCAATCTAAATACTTTTGTCTATGATAAGCACATCTTTGGGTATCAATTCTTTCTCCAGCACACATAAACACCAACTTTTGAGTTCTTTTTGAAGTCACTAAGTATGTTTCTAGGGATGATATCTCTCTTAATGATTTTCTTGTTTAATCACCTGGATTAGCTATTTGCAGGAGGCTTCACTGCTACAGTTTTTTCCAAACTTTACCTCTGTTTGTACTTGACATTGTCCTTGTCTTATTAAATCACTGGAATGGCCCCAAATCTCTTCTGTATATTGCCTGACTCATTTCAGTAGGTCACCACTTGCTTACAAAACAGACTCAGTAATTTGTGAAGATCTGTTTGTCACATAAACCCAAACTTGTTTTTTCCCAGAACTACTGCCATCAGCATTACCTGTAGGTAAAACCATGAAAGCTTGATTTTTTCCTCATTAAAAATTATTTGGTATTTATACTAAGATCATTCTTTCAAAGACATACCACTTTGAAGCTAACTCAGGTATTTGCATATGTAATAGCTGACCCATTCTAATGACCCAAGCATTCCAGATGACTGCTTCATTTGAAAATTTGCCAAACCCTGGAAATACAGAGGGAGGGTTCCTCAGTCTGTGCCCCAGTGCTGTTCTGCAGCCTCTTTTGCACTGGTTATGTGAGTGGTGCTTGAGCAGCTCAAAGTGGCCTGACTGTGCTGTGCCCACTCTGCCTGCTGGCACTGCAGCCTCCGTGGGGACAGTCACCCTTACAGAACTTCAGTTCCCTGCCTCCAAACAAAGACAAGGGCTCTTCTTTACCCCAGAGAGGTAAAGAGGGTGTCTTGCATGCTGCCAGGAACTTGGTTATTGTGCTGCAGTCATGAGGATCAGATATGAACAGAACTTTTACAGCAGGAATTAAAGAAAAAATTCTCTTGTGAGAATTGGTGGGAATATGATTTAAATGTATCCTGGTTACTGATGCCTTCTGTCTCCCTGAGCAAGCAATGCTGGCAATCCAAATTAAAGCATATAATGGTCACCAGGGGCCATCAATCCTTAGCTCAGAACTCAGGGACCTGAGAGAGAACTTGCTACAACTCCTGTGCATGGGAGGAGCAGGGCTGGACAGCACTCCAGATTCTGAGCACAGCTCAATCAGACCTTACACTGGAGAAAAGGCCTTTCCCTGGGCATGAGCTGAACAAGTATATATTTATATATACATTTTCAGCTCATGTATATTTTTTTCATACATCATCATATATATATCATATATTTATATATTATATATATATATTTATTTCAACATCCCAAATACATGTAAGTAATTGCTAATGTGGCACAGATGCTGCAGACGTAGTGATGCTTCTGGAATAAATCTGGAATAAAGAGAAAAGTCAACAGAAAACTGATGGGATTTAATGAGTGAGCTGTGCCAGACAGCTGAAACTGTTTGTCTACTGTGCACATACAGCCCTGCCCCAATCACTTCTTCACCAAAAATGCTCATAAATATGCTCTTCCTACATTCCAAATAATGGTATGCATTCACATAAAGACTAAGGAAATCAGGCATTAAAATCCTTCAGCTGCCAAGGGCAGTTTTGTTGGTTTTTCAAAAAAATCAATTTCTTAAGAAATATTTGTGCTGTTCCACAGCAAAAAAAAGAAGTTGAACAGCTAATCAAACGAGTGTCCTGCAGCAGACTGTGCAGTGGTGAGGCTTTAGGTGAGCCAGAGAACCACGAGGTGCTGGCACTCTCACCAGTGGTAGCACCACCATGCTTTGTACTCTTGCTTAACCTGGAATTTTTGCAGGACTTCTGTTTTTAGCACTAATGATAAGGAGCAAAATGCTAAATCACAGGCATTTAAAAATGTATGTAAGGTTCAAATTCAGCATTTAAGCATGGTAACTAGGCATTACTGACTTCCTGCTGTCTCCTGAAAAAACTGGAGCATCTGCCTATAGTTACTCATGTATTTGATGCTCTGTCACTTTGTTCTCCTTTGGCTTCCCCAAACTAGATTAATTGGATGGCTCTGAAGCATTTGGGGAGTGTTTTGGCTTTTGAAAATGTTCTCCTTTTCATGCTGCTTTCCAACTTTTTCTCCCCTGCTTAATGACCCATTCAAAAAAAATTACTAATGAATTTCTTAGACTAGATTTACATAAGATCAGTAGAGTATTCCAACTCCTTTACTTTAAAATATTCATGGCAGTCTCACATTGTTGGCTTCACAAAACCAATTTCAGGCAAACCTCCCATCAGCTTCACTGAAGGACAGCAGGGTAGAGCATTAATTGTCAAAAACTTGCAAGCTGCAGTTTCAGTGGCCGTTCTTCACATCAAGCACCAATTCTGACAGAGCTTCACTGCACATTCTGCTCACTCTGTGGAGCTGGGGAGGGGCAGGTTAGATGCTTTTTATTGTCCCCCATTTTTGAGAAAAAAAATTACAAGAACTTGGTGGCTTAAATCTCAACCTATGAAGACTTCTCTGTATATCACCTGCATGTAAAACTTCACTCAATTTGCAACTTTATTCAATTTGCAACAGAAAAGTAAAGCATTGAATTAAAAATTCTGTGCAAATTTGTGGCTTACTGGTCTATTTAACCACTTGCTTTGTACAATTTTAGAATGGAAAGGGATGCTGTCCTGTGGAAGGGTGACTTGATTTGTCCACAGAGACAGTAGGAAATGTTTGTGTAGGAGTTGCCTTGTAGCTTAAGCAGGAAGTTCTGCTCAGCACTAGTTCAGTGTCTCAGGGGAGTAGTGGAGACATCACCTTGTCCTGCAGTGAGAGCAAACTCAACACCTGGGTTTGGAAGGCTTACACAGGGGTCACAGCAGCAGAGCAGGAGGATTTGAATTCTCTGCTTTTGACAAAAGACTTCGTGTTGAGCTCCTGCACTCTACACAGAGCCTGCAGCAGCTGCCTGTGGTGGCAAAGCTGCTGTGGGCATCCCTGTGGAGGAGCATTGAACTCTGGCCCTGCTCCTTGGAGCATGTGCCAGCTCAGCACGGGGCCTCCAGTTCCCTCTTTCCACTTCAGCTGCTTCTGGTGTTTGTGCCCAGTGAGTCCAGATCCAGAAATGCCTTGCTTAATATTGTCCAGTCCTTCCTATTCCACTATTCCTGGCTTCATGAACGACTCAAGATGCAAGGAAAAGTCTCCAGAGAACAGTATGATGTAAAATGTCCCACCATCTTAAAAATTTATTGCTGAAGAAACTGTGCTTGCATATATTTTTAAAATGGAAATGAATAATTTAAGCCTGTTTAAAATATATGAATGTAACTTTAATTAATCTGGTTTTTGTGTGCATTGCTTGGCAAATAAAATATGTCTCAAGGGGCTCTGTTTTGTTAACAATACTCACTTGCCCTTTCTTTTTTTACTACTCCAGAAGCAATTTTTGAAGGGCTTTTTATAACATTTCCATAAAGCTGAAGCCTTCCCTTCATCCTGTCCCCATGCCTGTGCATTTCAAAGCACACAGGCACTGCTGGCTGTGCCAAAGGCAGGTGAAGGAGGGACCTGCCCCAGCCCTGCCTGGGACATGGCAATTCAGGGAGGGCACGGGCACCCAGCCCTGCCAGGGCTGTCCCCAGGGTGTCACAAACGGATGGCAGCTGGCAGAGGGGAGTGGGCAGTGGCCAAAAGGGTCTCCTCAAGCTGTGCTTGATGAGTAACTGGCTGCAAAATGGGCAGATTTGGAAATGATGCAAATATCTGTGTGTCTGGTTTTTCTAGGGAAGCATGCTGTATACTCCGCCCTAGGTAGCTGACAAAACATGTTTTAATGTGTTTGGCAATGAATGACACCTTGATAAGAGATTGGTCAGTCTTCTCAACCTCCTGTCTGGTTTTTAAGGGTGTCAATATTAGGGCTGAACTTGCCTTACAAGGTCAATTGAATGTAGATGATGCTCTCAAACTCAGCTGCAACAGTTTCCTTTCTGCAGAAAGAATTAAATACCATTTGAGTCAGAATGTGTGGCTGACAGGGATGTGCAAAATTCAGGCTGAACCTTCTGTTGTGTTTAATTTGGTACCAGGACAGGATCTTAGGTCATCTGTATTCCAAGTGAATGACACACCTGGGAGGCCAGAGAGCCTTCTGGCTGTTTCTCCTCCTAAAGTTGTCATTTGGGGTTGAATAAAAAAACCTGGGTTTTCCAGTGTTTGTGGTAAGTGAAAGCAGCAGCTGACCCACTCTAGTTCTATCTGCTGTGGTAATTAAAATTAGGGAAAAACTTGGCTAAAAACTTAAACTAAGGTATAAAAGCTGATAATGGTTTTGTCTTCACAGAAACTATGGGGAGGGACGGGGTTACCTCTTTGCCTCATAAGGCATTGTGGATTTCACCACTCTTGTGTTTCTGTGCAGAGCTTGTGAGCTCTGGAGGGGTGACAGTGACAAGCAGGGCTGGCAGGACAGGGCTGGCAGGACAGGGAGGGTGGGAGCCCCAGCTGCAGCAGTCGAGGACAGAGTCCAGTTTTGTTCCTCTGCCTGGAAATCTTGAGCACAATCCTGTCTGTGGTTCCTCTAAACAACTCACGTTTTTTTCTGTGTGAGTGGAGAGCAGCAGGATGAAAATACTTGTTTATGCTTTTGATAAATTGCTCTGTTTCTCCTCTCCTTGGATTAAGCAGTGCAATTCAGCTCTCTCAAAGACAGCCCCATACTGAGAGGTATCTGTTCCATTTTATCATAGCAACTCAAAGGTGAGGGTATTTTCATATACCCCTAAATTTAATTTTCCATCTGCCTGGTATTTGGGCTCATCCCTACCCTTGTTTTAAGGACATCATTCAAGAACCTCCACATTTTGCACATTGCAACTTTTCTGGAAACCAGGTAGAAGAGGTAGGGTAGGAAAATGCTGGAGTCACAGGTACCACCAAGGATTCAAAATCCTAAATTTAATGGATTAGCCTGCACTTGACAGTGATAATGTTTCTGCTCTATAGTTAATTAAAGGTAACATTAGGGCCTTAGAAACTAATTCTGGTAATTTTTGAAGTACTGTTATTTAGCTGCATATTTTTGATAGTATCTGATGAATAAGGCTATTAGATCAGCTGAGTGCAAGTGTCACTATAAATGACTGTAGAAGAGGTATTTTTGATGCCATCTGCATATAACCTGGTATTAAGGTGAAAGCAAAAATAAGCTTATCTATAGATGACTAGGTAGGAAATTATTAACTGTCAATCATGTGTCCCAGGATGATGCTCAGACACCCGATCTTCTGCTCCTGTTTGCACAAAGTCTGACTTACTATTGATTTATTTAGCATTTGGATATTAGCAAATACGTATGTCTAAAAGAAGTGGTCCAAAAGGTAAGCACAGAACACAGAGATTTTTATAGATGACACAGGGCAGGCAACTGGTCTTGGCTAACAGAGCATGCCTGACTGACATTGCATATCTGACACGAAGCCATATGGTAGGACTGTTGGGTTTTTGTTACGAATAAATAAATAATCCCCTTTCAGAAGCAATATTTTCTAGCATCAAGCCAGAAGGAACATTTTGTTATAAAGCTGGTTAACTTGTGCAATGTATCCTGCACTCTGAAAAACACACAACTATTCTATGTATCAAACTGGGTTTGACATGTGGAGCATGTAAAATATTTGGCATTATTTGGTAGTTTATCCATTTTAATATTAGAAGTTACAACTATTTATAGAACTTAAACAGTGAGATACTAGAAGACAAACATCCATCTGGGAGCACAGTTGAAGAAACAAAATGATGCATTTATAGTATTATTTAATAAAAATTAATTCTAAGCCAAGTGTGACAATTGCCAACATCTCATCCTCCCATATAGCACTGACTAGTAAGCTATAATCACATCTGTTGTATTAGTATTTGTAATAACTATCCTTGTGATAAATGATCACATCAAATTTTAATAGCTTTCCTAATGTTCACAAGAACAATTGCATAATGAGGTTACCTTCTCTTAAATTTATTATGTGAAAATGTTGCATGCAGCACACAGCCAAAAGTCAGCTCCTGGCAGGACAACTT
Organism: Leptocoma aspasia; assembly: GCA_013399835.1. Lineage (NCBI taxonomy): Eukaryota > Metazoa > Chordata > Aves > Passeriformes > Nectariniidae > Leptocoma > Leptocoma aspasia. The sequence goes on from VXAX01001775.1 coordinate 526,381, forward strand.
TCTAACCAGCTACTCACAGAAAAATTTCCCTAGTGAAGGAGGCAGGGACTATGAACAAGATATATTCCAGAATGCTTCCAGGCAGGAGCTTACTTAGAAGTTTTGTACTAAACTCAGTTTACATGGTCTTTGTCAAAACCAAAGTAAATCAATAGCAAAATCAAACCAGAATAACAAAAATAATAATGACTCCTGATCTTCTGTATACTCAAAGCTCCCTTCTAGCACTGTCAGAAACTTTTTGTACTGTATATTCTGTCTATATCATTAATGCTTCCATTTTTTAAATTAAATCATACCTGAAATGTATCATGGGACTAAAAAGCATACCTGAAATAAATCACAGGACCATGTTTTCAGGAAAGTCTCTGAGTTTGCTAAGTCTTTCATGTATCTTTAATGAAAGTAGGATGGGAGTCTCCTATGAAGTGAGGTTCCACCTGCACTGAGCACAGAGGTTGGGATTGCACAGGATACCCTGGAATGTCAGGATGGCTTTAGAAAATGTGGTCGTCACCAAATAGTGACCAGTGTGACCTTCATGTGCATTTTGCTTCCAAATAATACAGGATTCACTTACTGTGGGTGTTGTTTGATTTTCTGTAACATACAAAATTTGCAACCACATTTCCTAAGTATTTCAAACTTAATTCTTTCTGGGCCATTTTAGCCCTTGCCAGAGACTCTGATAATGTGAAGAAAGGCCCTTTTGGAGCTGTCCAACAGCCAGGCTGTGGCTCAGGTGAGACCTTCCCTAGCACACGTCCTTCCCCAGCACCACACCCTGCCTGAGGCTCCTGCCTCACCCTCGGTGCAGAGAAAATGAACAGGGACAGCTGGGTGCACTCCGTGGGGCAGGTTCTGATCCCTGCTGGACCAGTTTACATCTGGTTATTCATACTGGTCTAGAAAAGATTCCAATCTGGTGCTTGATCTACTCTGTGCAGTACTAGAAGCTGAATGACCCGATAATTTGGGTCCTACTATTTTTTGTCACAGAGAATCTGTACAAATGATATGTTTTTAGTTTGGCAATTCAGTCCTGTGTTATTTAGGGGCTGCAGTAATACTATGACAAAGTACAGGAACAAAGATCAACAGCTGATGCTTGAACTCTGCAGTGAACCCACTTTCTATAATCCTGGAAATATATGCTTCTTTATGGTGCTACATTCAGAAAAGCCAGTCAAACGAGGACCTGGGCTGAAAAAGAAATGCTCAGGTAGAAAGAAAAGGAAATCATCCTGGGTTTACTGGGCTTCCAAAGCATACTCCAAAATGCTGGGAAACAGTCAATGTTACATTTTTCTGGTGTAAGTCAAATATAATAACTAAATACAATATAAATATTATATGTATTACGTGGATTCTTCAAAAATATACCTAGGTCAAGATGGGAAAACTGTTAAGGCAGGATTGATTGAAAAGCAGCACTGTAGCAAGAAGGATTCCTTCAATGACCAAAGGAGGACAAAGCAGGAAATTGAGGATAGCAAATACCAGTTCTTGCCTGTTGGCTGCCTGTGGATAGGGCCAGGCATGGCACTGCCATTCATCCCCTGTCCAGGACACTGCCACAAGTGTGTGTGGTGGCACCTGAGCCAATGAAGGAGGCTATAATTTATCAACCTGCTGATTAAATTCATTCAGCTCCAATGACTTAATGGACAAAAGGCCTCTTGCTCTTTCTCTAGGGTTTGATTTGTGAATGTGTGTGTGCACATACAAACTACAGACACACAGATACACACATGGCTTTCACACTCACGGATTAATATGTTGCAGTAAATTGCATAGCCTGCTGGTAATTCTGTTTATCATCAATTTCCCTGAGGCCCCACTCGTCTCTTGAGGACTTATTTTTACTTTCCAAACCACTGAACTGCTCTGACTAACCAACCTCATTTAAATTAATCTGACAGATGTGAAAATTTCTTGCTTTTTGCAGCCCCAAACCCAGCTCAGTTGTGCCAGAGCAGATTATTTATACATTTAAAATGCTATGAAAAAAGCCACTGATATCCTAGAGTAGGGCAAGCTGGCAAACCTGATGTCCTCGGGGTGGTCCCTTTGGCATGCCTACACTGAGCCCAGTAAAAGACTGGCTCTGGCCAGGCTTGCTCTTTCACCTCAGCTCCAGTCTGGCACATGGATGGCCAAGACAGGAGCATTCTCTGTAGAATAATGCATCACCAAGCAGCCTGGGCTGCCAGTTTTGGGGCACAATAGAGTAATTAATAATTTCTGGCCCTGCTTCTCTAGCTGTTGGGGGAGTGCAAAGATATTCCAAGACTGGGGCTACTTTTCAGATGGAGTGGTCAAATGGAAAAGGACCAGACTCACTGGTGGGGAATATTGGAGGCTTAAGAAAAAATAAAGGCTATTGCTCTGGAAGAATTAGAAAGGAGAAGAAGGTACACAGAAAATATCAGAAGGAGGAAGCAATGGCCTGATATCAACAGGGTGAAATCTGTGGTGGTTTACATGCTCATTTGACAAGGCTGTCCCTGTGGCAGGGTTTGCTGTGGAGGAGGGCAACATTCTGTTGCTAACAGCCAAGGAAGTTCCTACTTACTCTTCTGTCTTCAGCTTAGTGATGCCAAAAATCCCAGAATTAAATTTTGTTCCTTATCAACCAGCCTCTTATTGGAATTTCACAGTTGGGAGTGCTGGCCCTGTGCCAGGTGGCACCAGCTGTTTTCTTTGGGAAAGGATGGGAAATGATTGATCAGCACTGAAAGCCTTTGCCTGCACTTCAGGATTGTTACATCTTCAGGAGTGCAGTCCTGCTAATTGAGCTACCTCATGCTTGTTTGTACACGAATTCAGAGTGCCTAAACAAAATACTTAATATTTCTGGGTTTTGGCATCCTCCACAGATGGACTGAGGGAGGTTTGTGATGCACAAGCATCAGGACTAAAATGAAGAGAAAGCATGCTATCAGCACTATCATCAGTCATCTGATGAAGATTTTCTATAATTGACTATTCTGTTAGTTTCTGATCTGGGTTTTTCTGTGTCCTGAATTTGGACTGACTCTCAGGTCTTTGACTGTTGGAGTCCAGGCCACCGAGAGTGTTTCTTTGACTGTTTTAGGAAGCCCTGATTCTCAGCAGAACACTACTTTTAACCTCTGTCCCAGGGAAAAAATTGCCAAGGCTTTGGGAGTTGGAGCATACAGGTGTGAACTAGACAGCAGTAGCAGTATTAGTTTGTCACAGCGTGAAGAATTTAGGGTTTTAGGATTTTAATATGAGAGTAAATAGAGGACAAGATGGAGGACTTTGGGTGTTGTCTCCTCTCCTTCTTGTTCTTCCACTCCATTTTCAGTAGTACTGGTGGCAAGAAGTCATTGCTTAGAGAAAGCAGTGGCACAGGTGCTACGTGAGTAGATTAGTAGAAGTTATTGGTAGAAAAGTAAAAACAAGATACGTGTTAGAAAGTAATTGGACTGATTAGCTTTAAAAAGACCTTGGTTTTGGGTGTTTGCACTCCATTTGCTCCATTTTGTGCTTTACTTTTTGATGTGGTAGGTCTATTGTACTAGACTTCTGATAACAGAAGAATAAACAATAGACTCAAGACAGAGAAAACTCAGAGTCTGGCTCGTTCTTCATCCTTGCCAAGAACTCACAAGGGAACCTCCTCCAAAGGGCCCAGGAGGAAGGATCCCAGCCGTGTGGGGACCACCAAAAAACCACACATTTGACTTAGAGACGCAAAGAAATTGGCTGAAGTGAGAGCAGAGGGTCATATGTGAGAACCTTTCACCAGGGAGATGAAAAGGCAAATCTCTGTCACTAACACTGTCCCTTTATTAGCAACAATGCCACTTGTTCAGTAGAACACTCACCTGATTGCAGCAGTTTAAAAAGAAACAAAAAATTGCCTCTTCCCCTTCCCCAGCTATTTTTTTAATCCGCTGTATCACTTAATTTGTGGGGAAAACAAAAAGAGAGTTAAAAAAGCAGCCTGATTAGACATTCTGAGCATGAAGAGTTTTAAAGAATAGTTCTAAATTTAGCAGCTAAACTACAAGATCTCACAAGGCAGTGCTGGTAATTGCAGTGACATGGTGCTCATCTTCACTTATTCCTCAGCTTCAGAGAAGACCAGATGCAAAATAATCTGGTTATCATAAACAACCAGTTCATGATGGAGAATTTCTGGCTTTATCTACCCATATGGTTCAGGAAAATATTGTATAACCTGAAAATAGTTTAAGAAAAAGATCAACAAAACCTCAGGAACACAAGATGGCTTTGTGCTGGCAGTACAAAACTGGAATTGTGGGGTTCTTGACATTCTTTCTTGACAAATCTCACAGGTTTTCTGTATAAAGTGACCAGATGATGGAGTTTTCTTCCTTCATTGGTAATGTAGGGACACTCACAACATGTTTGAAGGCTTAATTAGTATTTGTAAATCACTTTGAGCCTCCTAGATTGGAAGTGTTTTTAGCACTGATACTAATTATTAAAACAGAATTGGGCTCTGTGGATGTCTCACAGCTGGCACCTGCAAACCCAGGGATTTTGGGAAGCTGTTTTCTAAAATAAATTTTGCTTGACATAACAGAAAGTTTTAAAGTTGATTGTTTGACAAGGATGGGCTTTGGAGAAATAGTCATGGACTAAGAACAGATTTTTTACCCAGTGGATTTACAGGAAACTTCTAAAAGTTTCTAGAGATTTGGGATATCACTGTGTAACAGAGCCAGTTACACATGAAATCCCTGAGTACACTCAAAGCCATCCTGATGTGAGAGACATTTCTCTTTGCTGCTGCAGTACTGCCTGAGCTGATTTACTGTAAGAGGCATTTCTGTAACCACCATGGAGAGAAGTCTGTAAGGTCTATGGTCCTTTGAAGCCAAATAAACTTAAATACATAATGCATTTTAAAAAGCCTTCTCTATTTTTGTTGTTGTTGTTTTGGTTTTTTTTTTTTTGGAGGAAGAGGGAATAGCATTTCATTTTTCTGTTTTTGAAATTGTGGGGAAATCCAAAAGCTGGATTTTGGTTCTTGTAATAGATATTGTATTGGTGTTACATTAGGAGAAGAATGACACAATGAAGGTATATTTGAAAAGGAAGGTTTCATTTGGATGTGCAAAACTATATTTCAGTGTTTGTTTTGATATGGCTCATGAGTTTCAATGCAACTGTTAAAAAATCAGTCTTTTACAAGTTTGCTTTTTGTTTCTTGCTGCATATTGCACAAAACAAGAGAGAACTGATGGGTTTCAGTTCATACCTTGTGCCTTGGGTTCTCCTGGTACAAGCTGGGGAGAAATACTTCACATACACTGCAGATGCTTGTTTGGAGGATGTTTCCAGCTCTTTGCATAGGAGGGCAAATGTTTCAATCCTATTTCAAACTCACATTGAAGAAGAAGAACACTTTTAACAATTTCTTTTTCTCTGTAATTTGTGATCTGTTGGCAAATGATCTGCCAAGCAGAGGACAGGAGGGAATGGATCTGTGCTTTGCAGCCCCTCCATGGGAGCTGGGGCTGAGCAGTGGCTTCTGTGGCCAGAACCCACATTTTGCACCCCTAGCACAGTAAAGATAATGAATAAATACTTTGTAGTGAGATATGAAATGTTCACAGTTGCTGCTCAAAGCCTGCAGTTGTTTGTTTGGCTAGAAATATTTTGCTGTTCAGTTTAGTACTAATGGACAGAAATTCAAACATTATTATGCAAGCAACTGTTATGCAGATTTCTCCTCCCTTTTATTTCTAAATTTTTGAAACTGCCCCCTGAGCAACTTCCTGACACCAGAGCCTTCTAAGATCTCTAAATGTTGCTGACTGAAAAAACAAACAACACTGTCACATTTGGAAAGTCAAAGCAGGAAAGTGTCTCATTTGTAGAGAGATTCATTTCGATTTTCATCTTGCTGCTGTCACTGAGGATACATGAACAACAGCAGTTGGTATTGTCAGGAGACCTAAGTAGACCTGTTTCGTTGGCTGACTTGACAGCTGTTCCATGAAAGAGATTCATGCTCACTAAGTCAGAAAAGTATGAAGACCACATTTTCTTCTTAACCCTTTCTTGCCTCACTGTACCTGTGTTACACTTTCATAAAAATTCAATGGGAATGGATCAGGTTGTTGTGGAAAACAGCAGAGAGACTTAGTTTAGCAAACTGCCACATGTGTCTGATGTAGCACTCCCAGAAGCAGTATCTTTGGCATTGTTTGGGTCTGCACAGCTGTCTGGGGAAATTAAACACAGGGGTCTGATTCCCCTGTTACCACAAGCAGCACCTAGTGGGAGAGAATTTTACATTATTCTTCTGAATAATCCATTTCTCAGGCAACCTGGATACTTTCTTCCTTTAGATCAGCAAATATGCAAAATATTTAAATATTTTTGAAAGTGTACTTTCTTTAAGTTTTCTGCTTACTTTAGTTTTGAAAGAAAATTATTATTTTAGCATGTATTATTGCCACATGTTTGGCTTTTCTAAAGAGTAAGGATTTCTTACAATATTGGGCTTAACTTGGCTGTTCTGAGGTAGAGTTCCTAAAACAGCATCTGTGTGCATGCTCAGCCCTTGATACCAGTGGGATTTATGCAGTGGAAGAGTTTGTCTCACAGTTATGTAGATGAGAGGGACTTTAACATCCAGTTGTTCAGTAGGAGTGGTGCTGATGGCCCTGCTCTGACATCCATCGGTGATGCTGTTTCCTTCAGCTCCTGCTGCAAAGCTCTGCATCATACAGTACCAGGAGCTGTGGCTCTGAATTGTTACAGTCGCTGGCAAATGAAAGAGTGTGGAAATGAATCTCCATGAGAAAGTCAAGCTTGATATAAAGCTGTGCTCCATCACAAATATAAATGCCTCGGCAATTACACTAGAAGAATGCCAGATTTCAGGAGTGTTTAGTTAGGGCTGGGGAGTTTGGTTCAGTCTACAATGAAAAAAAAATGTAAAATAACTGGAATGTGTGGGTGAAACTAGGGCTGCTTCTTCCAGTTAGCCCTGCTGTGGTCCTGAGTATGATTTGTTCCAAGCCTTTTGAAAGGTGCTGTGGGGCCCTGGCTGTGGGCAGGCACAGGCGTGGTGAGGTAACTGCAATCATTTCTCTGTGCTTAGGATGAGCCATTTTAAATGAATCACCCATTTATCTGGGTCCAGTGTCTTGGATTGCCTCTATATAAGTCTAATCAAATTATTTCAATAATTATAGATGCTCTCTTAAGGGTGAAGCTTAGAAAAGTTCCTTGAGATGGTACACAGAGATTTTGTTGGCTCTTTTGGGTTTTCCTGCCCTGGGACATGTGTTAACTGTGACATTTGCCTTTGCAGTCAGGTATGAAAACAAGCTGTACTTTTTCTACCAATGTGAACAGGAGCACAGGCTCTGCAGTGCAGCTGTGAGATCCAAACACAGGAAAGCACAGAGGCACTTTACTCATTGAGTGTTACCACTAAAAGCCACGGGCAGGACTGCCCTTGTTGGCAAACACTGTTTGCATTAGGATGTGTTTACAGAACAAGCCTATTAAATATGTATTCACCACCTCTCTGGCACGTGCAGATGCTTGCATGGAGGTGCAGGTGACACTTGTGTGAAATAATGCCCAGCAGTCAGGAACCTTTTGCTTGTGAGCCACTGAAGCCATGTTAAACACAGCCCTGCTTTTCACAGGACATTTTCTGTGCCTTGTATAGTTGCTCCCAAAGCCACACTCAAACAGAAAAGCTCAGCTGATCAAATTTCTCTGGGTGGCTCCTGCTGTACCCAGCAGTGCCATGCTTCTGCTGCTTTCTAAGGCAGGAGAAAGAAATGACAAAGAGCTCTCTCAGATGGGGCTGAGGCACTTTCTTACCTGCCCACACCAACAAAACTGATGTTTGTGATTATCTGGAGGCTGCAGCCAGGAGTAAACATAAGCAAGAGTCCTCATCTTTTGTAATTGATTACCAAGCAAGCAGGACCTATGAGTAGCTGCTTCTCATTACCAGCCTTATTCTGTAAAGTGCTGCTGAGCACCTGAGACCTTTTGTTTATTGGCTTGTTTCGAACATGCAGTGAATTTAGGCAGTGAATGCACTTGGTCAGATGTAGTGTTGTATTATCTAATTATCTGCCACGTAGGACATAACAAGGTTGAAATATGAGTGACACAGAAACTGCAGGTTCTTTTAGAGATCTCTTTTCAAAGTAAGTCTCAGCTTAGTTTTCCAGACCTGCTGCTGCTTACAGAAGTCATTCACCTGACTTTTTTTAAAGCGTGTAAGCAAAACTAATTAATTACTTCAAGCTGAGCATGCATGGAAGTGCTTTGCTAGATACAGACCTGCAGTCAACCTATTATCAACTTTAATTACCAAATGCTGTGCTTTTTTATCTAGGTTTAAGCACTCATCCCAGTTTTTTCAGCCCAAAGGCTCCTGGGCAGCTTATATGTTGATACCTTAATGACCAAGTATCCATAACAAGTTTTTCACAACCTGGGAGTCTCAGTAGAGGGAGGGGACAGTCTGGCTGTGTTGTATCACAGCACATTCTAGATTTTCTGGGCTGTGCTATCTTTCTGCCATTCAAACACAGTCCTGACAATTGTTTCCAAGTGTGATGTGGCAAGAGCCCCCATCCCAACCCCTCAGATGGGTGCACAGGAATTGGTGCAGTCCTTGCTTTGCATGTTGGGCACAATGAAGGACTTGATTGTCTTACTGAGACTGTAATATTCATTAGCAATGGGGTCTAGATGTTTTAAACAAGTGTGCCTCCTCCACCTCCTTTCTAATTAATAAATTATAAGTTACTTAATGATGTGATTTTATCCCATTTCCTCCTAAAAGCAATCCTGCTGAGATTTTAACATGTGGTTACAGTGAAGTCTAGGTGTTTTAAACAAAGCCACCCCTTCCAACTCCTTACTCTATAATTAATGATGAACCAATTAATTACCCTTTTCATATCCTCCCCATCATATGCCTCTTATATTCTGAAAGATAGTTTGGTACTGAGCATCTGAATTTTTATAATCTATTATGGAATGACTGTAGAATTACTATTAAAAATAGTTCAAATCTGGGTCTCTTTTCTTGAGAATATGATTTGCTCAAGAAGAGCAATCATATTATTTGATTTACATTAGTATGAATTAAGATTTTAAATTCCTCTTATACCAGTTTTGTAGTATTTGTTGTATCATATAATGACTACAGACACAAGACAATCTATTTTTTCTGCAAAATACATTAATTTTAAAAGTTCAGGCACCATATACCACATGAGAGAGTGAACATGAGTTTGTATCTGTAAGCAATGGACTGAAGAAAGAAAAATAAAACCCCAATGAAATTGGCTCGAAAAAACGACAAAAGCTGAATAAGCAGTACTTCATTAGTATTTCTGTACTCTGTTAACCCAACCTCTACTGTACATAACAATCTCTGCAGCAAATAACAACTGTGGGATCCCTCACTTGGGTTTTCCTGTAGTGAAGTAAAGCTGTTTTGTGAAACACACAAAGCAGGAATTTCTTGTTTTCTGAGCCTTGTTTTCTTGCCTGCCCTTTAGCAGCGCTCAACCACAGGCAGCTCCAACACTGCTCAGCCCCTGGCTTAGTGGTGATGCAAATCTGCTCGGTGTGAGGAGAGAGGAGCCCTGCAGAGAGCAAGGATTCCTCCTCCTGCTCCTCCAGCCACCAGCTGTCACCGGGGAGAGCCTGACCGCTGCTGAGGATGAAAATTCCAGCCCTGCTGCTCGCACTGCTCTGTCAGGATGGGTGCTGGGCCAGCAGGGGCTGCAGGGATGGAGCAGGGGGGAAGGCAAGGGGTGGAGGTGGTGATGTGCGCCGTGCCTTGGTGCAGGAACAAGCCAGCAGAGGCTGCATGGCACCAGCGTTGCTCCAGCTCTGGATTTGCACCTCCTGGGATGTTTCCTCTTCTCAGTGGTGGCAGCTGCAGAAGAGCATTGGGCAGAAATCACACTGGAAGCAAAATCATGAGAGAGCTCTCCGCCCTTCTCTTGTTTCAGTTTTGAAGGTGAATACGAGTTGGATTCTTCTCTCTTTTTTTTTTTTTTCTTCATGCAGAGGCCATCATGAGTGTAATGTGGTTACATGGGGAGGGAAAGCAAAATCAAGCTGTAATTTCAGAAAGGCTGGTTCCTGAAGGTGAAGCCTGTGAGATTAGAGCCTGCAAGGCTCCTCCACTGACATTGGTATTTCCCTTGTTTTCTGCCTAGTAAATTCAAATTCTGTAACATTAATGACTGCTGAAGATTTAAACAACCCATATTCTCACTCTCTGTGTTGGAAGGGGGGAAATAATAAAATTAATGTACCTCTTAGTACCTATATGCACTGTGTTAATCTGCACAATGCAAAAAGTTCTGCTCTGAAGGAGAGAGAAATTGAGATAATTAATATGTTGTATATACAGCTAACACATCATAGATCTTGTTGAGGCTTTACTATGTCACAAAAAAGCAGCAAAAATTTGAGTTGGGGACCATAGATCTTTTCAGTATATAAAATTTGACATAAATCCATTTCCAAATTGATATTCTAATATTTCAGCACCTATAGAAAACTTGAGCATTTTCAAAAAGAAGGACAAAGCAATAGAACCTATTACCCATCTGGTTTCTATAAATGTGGTTCTTGCCTGTGAAGCCAGAATATTGATATTTAATTAAGTTTGACCATTATAAATTTCTTGATCCTTAAACCAATGCTAAAAATAGAACTGCCTACTGAAAAGTAGAATATGCTCCAGTCACTCAAAATAAATTGATCACAAAATGCTGTGCTTTGTTACAGTGAGTCTCAGTTCTAGGTGTTTATCAGCTGAGATGCAAGTTGCTGTTAAAACTTGCAGGATAACAGGCTAATAAACAGTGAGCAGGTGGGAAAAGACATCCTGTGTCTGGTGATTACATGTGTTAGAGTGGTATTCAGAGATTACTTTAATAATAGAGAAGGCTGCAGCCTGCTGAGAGCTGCATGACAACGCGTCCTTGACCACGCACACAACAGGCCTGAGCATTCTGCTGCAGTTTGGAGCTTCACACAAGGACAGTTGGCTGCTAAAAATAACTTGAGTTAACAAACTAAAATATTAATATGTTGTGGGATGCCATGATTCTGTGCACACTGAGCAGCACTGCCACGCAAATGATCAATTTCCAGGAGGAGAAGAGAGAATTAATTCTCATATTTCCACATTGAAACGGCTTAAATATGTACCAAAGCTATTTTCAGTGACCAGACAATTGCATCCTGTATGGCTTTCTGAATGTGAGCTGACAGCCTGCTACAGCAAAGTGCAGTGCAATCATTTCTGGGCTTGAGCCAGGCATATCAATTGAATCATGGCTCCTCCATAGCAGCTCAGTGAAAGAAATGCAGAATGAGCACGTCATTTCATATTGAACAGAAGGCTAAGGGTCTAATGACTGCTCAGCGACCTCAGGCAAGATTTCCATCAACACAGTTAGCCACTGCTAACTGTTAGCCACTGTTTTCAAAGGAGCCATGAAGTAAACACTGAAGATGTAGGAATTTACCGTGTGTCCCTTGGCCCATGTGAAGGCCAACCTTAATGATTCAATGTGATGTTTATTAAATACAGCAGAAAGCCTTTCTTTTTTGCCACTTGGGAAATTTATGAAAATTAGGGTCTTTAGTTGTATGAATTTTAGGCTTTTAGAAGGTCTCCTTATGCTACTGATAGACCTTCTGCATTACTGGTACTTACATCTTCTATCTAAAGTTTTAAGTCAGAGTGGCATTGCTGTCACGTGATAAAAAAGTGTGAAGGAGTTCTTCCCTGGGCCCTGAGCACAGACACCAGGAAAGAGTTGAGCCTGTTTAGTACTTCAGATTGCATTTATGCAAGGATTTAACTGCTGAAACAAAACCAGGAACACAGATCAGGCAATGTTATAATCTGGGTTGTGTTTGGAATTGCTCATTGATTGAGAGGGTAGCAAGGATTGCACTTCTGCAATGGAAAAGCTCCTGACATCCCTGAGGCTGATGGGACCAGCTCAGGTGAGCTCATCAGCTGTGCCAGGTGTTCCTTTTAGGCACAGAGGTGTTTATTTAGAGCAAGAACAGATAAAAACCCACAAAAGGGATTAGTTTTATCCTTTTATATCTATATGTGAGGAGAGAGATGCAGGTATATATTTAGCTGGCAAATAAGCTATCTTTGAGCTAATTTCCTGTTTGATAGCAAGGATTCCCCTTCTAAATAGATTTATATTTTCTTTAACAAAGTACAGGCAGTACAAACACAGCATGAACAGCTCTATTGGTTCATTAACTCTTTCAGCTTGTGTGCAATGCTGTCTGCAAAACAATACCTGGTGCAGATGACATAATTAACCAGAGAAATCCAGCAGGTAACCAGCTCTCCTTAGGTTCCCACAAGGACTTTTCTGATGGGATTACAGTAACTGAAAATCTGATCCTATTGTCTGTAATGTGTCAGGGAAATTTTAAACTTAACCTTCCAATGTGTGTTCCAACAGGAAGGCCTGCTCCACTAAACAGCAGCCAAAAGATGTTCTTGTGTAAACCACTGCCTGAAAAAGGCAGCTGGCTTATAGGGCTTGCCACTGAGTGAGGGTGGGGATGAACTTGTATGAGGGAAGGAGTTGTTACAGTGCTGTTTGCCTCAGCAGCAGGGCAGGAATCTTGCCTTTCTTAAAGAGCATCCTTTGTCTCTCAGTAAAAGTTAAATAATTTCTGTTACAGATGACAGAAATCAGTGGTACAATTTCAGATTGGAGTTGGTGGTGCTGTGCTGCTGGGGGCTTCCAGACTCTCTTTTTTCTGTGTATTTTGCTGGTTTCTGTGGATTAACCAGGTGCATACTATGTGCAGCCTGTACTTCCAACTCTGAACTAGAGGTAAATTCCATCTTTCAATTGATCTACCCAGCAATATTCAAGTGGCATTCAGTAGCAGCGTAAACATTTTGAATCGATCCAATTCAGATAATGTTTTCTTTATATTTTGCCATTTGATAGTGGAACAAATATGATTATTCACTGTCTTTTTCACCAATAGCTTTTTTGTAAAGCTTGAAGATAGCAAAATCCTGAAATACATTTCTCTTGGATAATTTAACAACTCCAGGCTTGATCCTGTAAGCTGTAGGTAGTGCAAATGCACAGCTAAGCCACTGGTAGGATTAAGGAGGATGCTGTATTTATCTCAAAGAGCAGTAGGAGAAAGTTGACTTTAAAGCCTGCAGTGGCACTGCAATCTGAGGGTATTGCTGCCTGTGTGAGCCACCAGGAGCAGCTGGGCTGTGGCTGCAGGGGCTGCATTTCACAGCATGGGTGTAGCTATCCCTCCTGACACCCTGGGCTCCCCCCTGCCCTTGGAACCCAGTCCTTGCTCCCTGGCAGACCAAGGTGTTATGCATCAGCAGGGGAATCCCAAATCTTTAGGGACTGGTCCATTCTGTGCATTCTCCTGCTCCTTCCCCAGTGGGAACCAACCTGCCACCCCTGCCTGCCCTGTGAGGCACCTGGTGCTTCTCTCTGAGCTCCAGGTGTGAGCAGACTGTGCTTCAGCAGACTCAAGCTGGCCTTGGGGAGGTGGAAATAATATTAACCACAACAAGAACAACAAAAACACTTGTTGTTGTATTTTAAACATGACTTAAAACATTTGTTCAAATGCATGAGGTTTTTTCCAAATCCCTTACTCCTGCAATCAGGTATATTTGTGAGTAGTTCTCATTTCGTGTTTCATGAAGTAAGTTTCTACCCTCATCTTAACAGAAAAATATTGAAGATGACTGCAAAAAAAATCCCAAACTTCTGCTATGGTAAGATTAACCAAATAAATATAAAATAATTATAAAAAGCTTGAAAATTGATACTGTGAGTTTAATTAGCCTTCAAAATACTGATGCTATAGGTTTTTTATATCTTCAGCCAGCATTTTAAATGAAAATACTGAATTAAAAACAGCTTTAGAAGTGTAGAAGCTGAAAAATACAGTAATACCACTGAGAGAGAGAAATAACTTCTGCAATGAGGGAAGAAGGGAGGAGCGTGGGTGTTGTTTCTTTGTGTAGTTTCCCACAATCCTTATAAGGTCTGTTTACACAGGGAAGCTTTTCTGTCATTATATCACTCCATAGTGTATTAAGTACAAAGCAAATATTCACACTGTGTCACTGGTTTTCACAGGAGCAGGCACACGATCAAGGTTTAGCATGTATGACTACGTCTGCAAAATCAGTGCTTCAGGCAAAGTCTTTCCAAAAAGGTCCCTGTAATGTGGTGTTAGATAATCATAGATGTGCTGTGGATAAAGCACTTTAAGAGGTATGGAAATGGATTTGAAACCATATGAAATACACTTCAGAGATTCCCCAAAGTCAAATCCTTGTTGAACAAGGAAATGCAGGAGGTTGACAGGCAGCTCCTGGTGGGCTGAGGCTTTAAGGGGACGTTGGAATTGCTCATCTGGTGGATATGGAGCAGACTTGTCCGTGGCAGGTAGTGGGGAGCTTTCAGCCCCAGGTGCTTTGGGCAAAAGGTTAAGAAAAAATGTTATGACAGCCACAGAGCATGTGTCAGAAATGTCACTGCTGCTCCATAAACGAAAGTGAGCACTGCTGAAAATAGATGGGACTCAGCTATCACTGCAACATCATTTTCATGCACACTTAATCTGGGCATCTCTCATTAAAACCCAGTGCTAGGGTTTGCTGGAGTCACCTGTTCAGCCCACGGGCCGTCTGGAGATGAGTAAACTTGCAATGGTTTACTCATCTCCAGATGCAATGGAGTAAACCTGCAATGGACAGGAAATCCTGTGTGGTGATGCCTGCTCAAAGCCACTGACAGAGGCAGTGGGCTAAATTACATTCCAATGTTCAGTAGTGTGGTTCCACTGAGGTCAAAGATTTAATGTATTTGCCTTTTGCAATGTGCCTTTCTGTTTGGATTTTGGGGTTTTTGCAGCTACACAGATATGCAAGCCTAAATGAGCTTGGGAACCATACCTGAACAATGTCATAGAATAGTTTTTATCAGCCCAAAAATGCCATAATGGAACATTAAAGGATTGATAATGCCATGTAGGGAGAGTCCAAGCTTCATAAATGTAGGGAATGGCTTTCCAATTCTTTATATTTATGTATGCCTTCTACTGACTTTGTTAAATCCAGGGAAGTAGCAAAAATTCCTTAAATAAAACCTGTAAGTAATGTCTGATGATTGCAGACTGTTTTATTCATTTATATATAAATATATATAAAAGTCATTATGACAACCTTATTTTTAGTTACATTAATGTCCCTTTATACTTCCTAGCTATTTACATTACTTTTCCCAGGGTATAAATTATAATGGAAAAGCATAAATGAGAACCAAACTCCATGAGGATAAGCAAACTTGATAGCTGTATTAACTGATAAATTTTTGTTACACTTGAGCACTGCCTTTCTCTTTTTCCTTTTCTTTTGAAGACCACACTCAAGAGGGCACAGCTAGAGAATATTTTGTGCAGCCTGGGTGGGATTTCCTTGCTTGCCTCTCCTCCAAAGGCATGTCTCTTTCTTGAGAAAATAACTCCTACTTCATCTACATATTAATTTCATGGCTATTCATAAGAAGCACTTACATGTAGAGAATGAATGAAACAGGCTGCTCTGCTCTATCATGCATGTGGTTCCAGAGAAGCAAGTGGCAATAATATTAAAATAATCAGTTTTGATTGAAACAGAACACCTGTACATTGACTGATCTAAAGTCAAGCTTTGAAAAGTTGATAAAGCCAAGGTTTATAAGTTTAGTCACTTTCTGGAAACTGACTTCACATGTTTGCATTGAATGTAATCATACAAGTAAGTTTAAGTAAATACTCTATTACAATAATGTGACAAAAAGATTGGGCCTTGTAAGTTAATGGTTGGACTTGGTGAGCTTAGAGGTCTTTTCCAACCTTAATGATTCTATGAAAAAGAGAAATATAGAGGGTAACTAGCATTAAACCAACTGGGAGCATATTTTCATGCTTTTATATGCTTTGCAAAGCATGTATACAGTGTGATACACACTGTCTCAGATCCCATTTTCATTCTTGGATGCTTTCTATATTAGATTAATAACACTATGTGATCTGGGAGAGGTAAAAGAACATACTGCTTCCTTTTAGAATGAAAAGCCAATGCGCATCGTTCCAAAGGTCTGTGTGCCATTTTCATTCACGAAGTTCACTAAATAAAAATGATTTTAATGCAAATGGCATTTTCCTGGCCGGCTTGCTGTGCTGTTACTCAGAGAACTCCGGGGCTGCCCAGCTGGGGCGGCTGCTGCCCTTTGGGTGCTTCCTGAAACAGCCTCTCATGGTTCCATCCCGAGAAAGCCATCCAGAAACACGGCTCTGTAACCATGGGAAGCAGCTCAATCCCAGCCTGTAGCAGCCATGGAGGCTGTGAGGCCTACATGGAGACTAGCTTAAGATAAGAAAATGCCAAGTCATGAGGAGCGGACCAAAAAGAAAACCCCTCTTCTGCTCTGTACCCCTGATGTCTCTCTGTAAGACCCTAGGTCACATTGGCCTCGACCCTTGCTATTGGACAGTTTCCAAAACTCCTATAGGCTTTATAAACCCCACTTCTGCACAGTAAAAGCAGAAGAGCTGTCCCTGACCCCTTCACAATAAAGACATCTGTGGAACATCACACAACTCTTCTCCTCTCTCCTCCCCAAGTCTGCTGAGGCACCTAGCAAGCTAAGAGCTGAAATCACCAAAGAGCTGATAATCACCAAAGAGCTGATCATCACCAAAGGGCTGATCATCACCAAAGAGCTGAAAGCGCTTGCTAAGGTGGCCTACGGTTTGGGGGACTGCCTGAGGCTCCTGGAGAAGAAACCCCTCTATCCGGGATATTCCGGCGGTCTCTGGGTCAGACAGACCCCAAACCCCGGCCCTAATCGCAGTCCCTCAGTGCCAGCCGTTCCCAGCTGGTTGCATGCCGTGGGTGGCACAGGTTCCACGGGGCAGAGCGCGGTGTGCCAGCGCAGCCCGTCCCGTGCGCCCCCTGCCCTTTCCCGCAGCCAGGCAGCGCTGGCACGGGGGCACAGTGACATTCTGCACCTTTAAATTGGCTCCATGCACTTCCAAAAAGCTGCTCAGAGCACAGGCAGCGTTAAAAAATTACAAGTTAAGAGATAGCTCCTGTCCATAAATTGTGATTTTGAATTTTAAAAAGAACATGTTGTAAAAATCGTTGCTGTATGCAAAGTCTGACGCTGCTGGGCTGCACCATCCAGCCAGCACACCTCCCCGTGTAAACCAGAGGGGAGCTCTGCTTTGAACTGGCACAGTGCAGCTCATCACTACACATACATGACTAGAGGCTCTGAATTTACAACCAGCCTGACTAAAGTTGGATTACTAAATCCATAATCCTTCATCTGAATAAGTGCTCTCGTTTAAAAAAGTGCAGTGTTCAGTGGGGATTGTTCAGGAGGGGAAGTGCTCCAGAAAAAAGTGTATTTATATGTAAAACTGCTGTGTTTGAATGTATAAAAACATCATATTGGATTTTTTCTTTTGTGAGATTTGTTGGGGAAAAAAAGAAACAGAACTTCAGAGGGATAAAATCTAGTGTTTGGTTGAAAGCCAGTGACCTTAGAAACAAAATGCTTTTGTTTAAAAAATTCCTTAACCCATTCTGTTGACCAGTTTGGATAACAAAATGATTTATTTAAAGGTTCAAGAATAAGTTTAGAGAATAAAAATGGATACTTTAGTGCATGCCTTAGGATCCCGAGTAGCATAGCAGACAATTAACATGGTTTGCTGAAAGTTACCCTCCACTCTTCTGCTAATCACAGCCACAGTGGTTTAAGATACCACATTTATACAAAATAATTAAAATGTACATCTTCACAGAGAACTCTTGGATAGTTTTAATATTAATTTAACAAACGTAATCCCTATGAATGAGGCTTATCATTGAAATAGTAATGGGACTTTTGGGGTGTTGCTAAGCAGTATTGTGCAGTATTGTAATTACAGGGATTGGCTACAAACTGCTCTTGTGAGAAGAGGTGATGGCTCATGAAAATGCATCGACCATTCATACCCTGCATGCTCCCCTAGTTCCTGTAGGGTACCAACTTCTTCCTGCAAAGATTCATCTCAATTTCCACAGAAGAAAAGATTGTAAAATCAATAAAATCATTATGGTTGCAGCCAATCTATTTTAAAGAAATCCTTGTAAGCAATGTGCATTATTAACACAATGAGATAGCTCTGTGCTCACGGGCTGTGCTGCCAGCCACTTTCCCAGACACCAAGAGAACCACACAAACCCTCTGGTCTGCAAGTGTCTGACAAGTGTTTACATGTTAACATTCATTAGGAGATTCGGTCAAGCAATTCATGCTTGATTAATTGATTATCCCATGGTGACAGTTCATTTTTTGAAATGTCTGCCAACCTGGGAAGGAGCAGGACAGTCAGACCAATGACAAAAGACATTGATGGACAAACACTGGGCTTCCTGAACAGCTGCTGGAGTGGCAGACCAGCATCTACAGAGTTTAATCAATGCCTCAAAGACATGGCAACGCTAAAAAGACTGTTTATTTCTTTTCTGTGCATTTGTGAATTGTTAATGCAATCAATACATATTAGGTTCATTTGTTGTTTGGTTAAAATGTAATACGACTTTTCCAAGTTAAGAGTTGCCTTAGTATCAGGTTTTATCCAGGGAAATTTATGAGTCCTTGCAGTTTTATGAGGTTTTATTGATGCCTAGAAAGCCAAGCATAATTTCTGACTTTGTTTATTCCAGCATTACAGAATTAGTAAGAGTAGACATTGCTGGGCTCATTGAATAAATTAATTTCCTTGGCAATGTGTGCATTTTGAATTTTCTTGAACTAAGTCAGAAAAAGTGGATGTGTCAGCACAAGCTAGTAAATAGCAACTGCACTGCAAGAGGATTTCAAGCTAAAGCAGTGCAAGGGAGAAGCTCTAAACCAGAGTAAATTACCCACAGACAGTACATGTGTTGGAACAGATCATCCCTTGCTTAAATGGTACTGGAATCCATTGAATTACCTAATAGACAAGCCTGGCCCAATATTAATCTGCAGCAGATGTTTGACTAATGGATGATTTGAAAGAGCTTGAGTGTATTGTGATATAATTACCTGATTTTGCAGTGTACTCCTTTCAGAGCTTGTTTTTGCCTTATGGAGTAGTAACAAAAATGCAGAAGTCATATTGTGAGTTTTCAGAATGACCACTTCATTTTGCAGTATGAAGAAAGAAGAATCCCAAATCATTAAATCATTGCAGCTTACAATTAAAGTCAGAACCAGACTGGTCTGTGACCTAGCCATGGGCAGGTATTGTTTTGAGCTTTAAAGAGACAAGCATTCAGAAAGCTGCTCTTCTCACATCACCCATCTCTATTCCTCTCCTTCCTCAGCATCCTCCTTCCTTGCACATTCTACACATAGGATGACAGGGCAGGAGTGTGCTGATGCAGCAAAGGTGGTTCTTTGGTGCTCTGGATCCCTTGTCACTGGGAAGTTGCCCAGGGAAGCTGCTGTAGCTCACCTCTTTCCTGACAGTTCTGCCTAAAGATCTGAATTTGTTTTCCAAAAGTCAGGAGGAGTTATGCCTGAATTCAGTTGCAATTTCCACAACCATTGCTGTTGTCTTCTGAAGTCCAAGATTTCTTGAACTGACCCTGAAGCTTGATGACTTCAGGAACAGGCTCTACTATGCATCTCACTTTTTGCATCACTGTCACACATTTCTGGGTGAACCCCTCAATTTTTGGTCTTTGTCTGTCATGAAATTCTAACCATGCAACCATCATGGGCTGCTCTGGATGTGACCAGGATGCCACAAACAAATTCAGATGAAGAACAAGGAGAGCCATCACACCGTGTGACTTCTGAATTAGGTGATTGCCTGGGAGTCACCGAAAGAGAATATTATGAAGAGAAATTAAAAGATTGTGCTTCTTTGCCAACATAAAAGGAGTTCTGTAAGAAATATGAGAGCTCCTGGGTTAGGGCATAACCTGTGTGTTAGTAATGAGAATACTGAAGAACCTTTACCTGACAGCAGTTTATTTCAGAATAGACTACCTTGCCTTTTCTTCTAAACCATTGCCTACTGCTTGGTGCTAAAGACAGGATATTTTAATGGATGGAAGGGCTGCTGATCTGAGCCACCATGGCAATTCCTCTGCTCCTAATAACAGAGGCTGCTGTCATTTCAGTGACAATTAGCAGGCAAATCCTATTACAGGAATAAGATCACCTAATCCTCAACTCTGGTACATGCTATTCACTATGATAGTGTTTTAATTATAAGACTTGTTCAGGCTACAATACTTTGTGAAAAAAATCCAGAAAATTCAGAAATTGTGTTAGATGACTTCACTCAAAAATGACAAGTTAGACGTGTGCTATTTCACAATTATTACTCCAACCCTTTAAATTGGCATAACTACTTTTCTGTGCTTCTCAGAGTGGTAATGGTAGGAGACCCAGCAAGGTCTGAAATGTCACTAGGATTTTCCTTTTTGCTGCATTTTTAACTTGTTTGCAAAGGTAGAAAGCAAGAAAAAGATACCTGGAGAGAGCCCACCTGGTACGTTCTCCACTTGGTGTTTGTATCCTTTAAAATTGTTCCCTAGGTGCAGCAAAGAGAGGGAATCATGGCCGGAGTGCATGCAGGAGCAGCTGGCTGCACACTGGGGGCACTGAGCCCTGGAACAGCCCAGCTCTGCCCCAAGAACCCTCTCCAGGTACTGCAGCTCCTCAGCAATGAGGAGAGCCAGGCTTTATTTAACAGCAGGCACTGTCTTAGGGCTTCTTCTTCCCTTGGGATTTGTCTTTCTTTCTAATGGGAGGAGGGCTAACACCACCAAATAGGAAATCTAGCCAAAATAAGGTGAGTGCAGGGTGAACAGAACTTTCTGTTTACTTGAAGAATAGAACAACTCCCATGAAGGAGGATATTAGAAGAATCTCTTTCACTCTTGCACAAGCTGTCTTTGGATGTGTAGCTGTATAATGAACCTCGTGCTTTGCCCCCTGTACCTCTAACTAGATCTTCTCTGGGGGACTTCCTACTCTTCAGAATCTCAGGTTTTGCAAAGTATTTAGCACAAGTATAAATCTGCTAGCATGGGGTTACCAGTAAGTGATGGATTGAGATATTTTCTTCTTTGAGAAAACACCATCTAGGAGTCGACATACAGACCTTGACCCTGTGAGCAGAACTCAGCCCCAAAAGCTGGGCCATCCCTTTAAGTCAGTGTAATGTTACTAAGTACTCTCCATATCAATGCATTTTAAAATCTGTTCATTATCATTTCTGTTTCACAGAGCTACAGTAAGTGCTGTGGCTTTCTGTTCCCATGATATTCATGCTATTCCTGGCCTTTTATTGTACTTAATAGCTCCCTGGATTAACTTAACTGTGAACTGGAGGCTCAGACTGCTGAAGGTGTGCTATCTTGGACTGATGCTCTTTCCAGTTAGCACAATTAAGTATCAGTCACAGCAGTGAAACAAAGCAATGAACAATCCTTAAAAAGAATATTGTTATAATTTCTCACAAAAATCTATTTATTGTTTTTAGCAACCTACATTACTGATTTCCCTTATTCTTCCCCAAAACTCAGAATATACTTACTCAGTAGCTCTTTCAATTACAAGTGTCAGTATTATGATTCTTTGTCATGCTTTGTATTTTGTTATCCCGAGACTCTAAATCTGTTCCTTTTCTCTTCCATGTTATCTTTAACATCTTTATAACAAAAGTGCTGCAAAAGCTATTGGAGAAAGATCAGTCTGTCTGACAACATCATTCTTTGCAGTGTGGTAGATTTTGAAAAGAGGCCACCAGCTCTGCTAGATGAAGTGGCATTCTCTTTAACAAAGGAGGATAAGCATCAGAGGCATCTGGGGAAAACCTCTGATTCAAAGTGCTGCACTGTGAATATGAATTCTAACCAGTAATAAGAAAAAAGCAAAGTATCATGTTCAGTAAGCTGAGTTCAACTCTATTGAAGCAGAGGCTGCAGAACGGATAAATTCTTGGGACACACTAAAAGGCAAGTTGAGATCTCCTACAGTCTTTGAATCAGGTTTTCTAAAGCTATTTTTAAAGGAT
Organism: Leptocoma aspasia; assembly: GCA_013399835.1. NCBI lineage: Eukaryota > Metazoa > Chordata > Aves > Passeriformes > Nectariniidae > Leptocoma > Leptocoma aspasia. The sequence continues at coordinate 548,548 of VXAX01001775.1, forward strand.
ATGGACCTCCACCTGCTTTAGGAGCCAACATAATCATTGAGCAAATTAGCTATTTATGTGTATGAGTGGCTAAAGCAACCCAGGGAAGATCCACGTGCCCAGTGCACCAGAAGCTTGAAAGCAGAGGTGCCACGGGAACCTGCTGAGACTGATCCCTGGTGCTTTAGGGCCTTCCCACTCTAACTTTCCTACAGAAATGCCTGTAGGATTTCTGGACACTGTCCCCTTCCAGTCTCACTCCCTTCCATAGGGGCTTGCACTGTTGTCTGGGCAGAAGGGCAGGGCTGAATGGAAGTACAGCTTAAAGGATGAGGTTCCATCAGCTGTAGCAGAGGCTACATGCATCACTTCTGCATCACTTTTTGGGAAAAATGAATTTTAAAACAGACTAACCATTCTGAAGCTTTGGTTCTTTCCCCAGATGTATCTTTCTGTTGTTTCAGATATAGAAAGAAATGTTAGAAGAGATCTGAAATATGTATGTTTGGAGGAAGGTTAAAATGTGGTTGCTGTGAGCAGTTGGAGTATACTTAATGTGATTTGTACACAGCACTGCTCACTGCTGGAGCCATGGATCAGCAGCACGGGGAACCACAGGGAGGGGAAGAGAGCTCTGCACCATCAAAGACTCATCCTCAAAAGTTCTCTCAACAGTGACAAAGCAAATATGGCTTCTGAAGAAATCTGGGGCTGGCATTTTTCCCTGTAAACTTGTGTGAGGCTGCAAAAAGGGCCATTAAGTGCAGGCATGTTCACTGCTGACCAGCCTTCTGCACTGGCCCAGTGAGGAAATCCAACTTTCCAGCTGGGTGGTTACTTGTATCTGGTGTGGAGCACTCCTAATATGCTTTGCTTCAATCTTCTTTTGGAGAGATTATTTCTGGTTTATTGTTCAAACCAAATGCATAGCTTTAGATGCATTTCTGGTTACTATACCCTTTAAACTGTAGCTTCAATATCCATTAAGTCTGTGCTCCTAAAATTATGGTGTGGACATACAGACCTCTTTCTATTGAGGTTTGCTAGGTGTAAGCTTATTTTTTCCCTTTGTTTGGACCACTTAGTTACCTTAAAAGCAATCCATGGACTTGAAAATGTAGTGTAGAATGGTTCCTACATATTTTTCATACCCTGACCTGGCCACCCCACCTTGGAGGCTCCAAGCCATGAGGGTCTGGCTTCAGCTCCTCCTCGTGATTGGAAACAGTGAAATTATCAATGAAACAACCTGTGGATTGTCCCATTCTGTGTCTAAAAAACCTGCTTGGCCACCTGCACCTGGGTTCTCATTTCCCACTTTCCAGGTGCCCCACAGCTAAGACATAGCTGTGGAGAAGATGCACATACAATCCAAATGCAGCTGTGCATTCAAGGAATCTTAGTCTTGTGAAATTCCTGACAAAGAATAGTTAAGCTTGCTAAATAGAAGAAATAGAGACATTTATGCAACTAGGCTACAAAACCAGTCATTACATGCAACAGGTCTAATAAATGCTTTGCTTAGGGAGCAAAGTCACAGCCACAAAGCAGAATTGCCTCTAACTGAGGTGAGCCTCTACCACCATGCACCTTCTTCATGGAGAAGGAGATGGCAAATACTTTGCTTTTATCAAGACCTGTGCTTGCTTCTGGTTCCTCTAAATGACTGCAAGAAGATGGTTTGCCTTGCTAATTGCAGCTGCTGTTGTAGCAAATAGGGTTTTTCTTGGAGTATGAATAATTAGCCCTTCATTCGAATGTTTTAACAGCATCAGTGGTTGGTTGCTAAAAGGACAGAAACACAGAAACATTTAATTAATAAATATTAAAATATTCAGAATTTTTGAAATGCTGTCTCAGCAGTTCTTTGTGAAACATCTTTCATTTTAGTCACATGACTATCTGTCAGTGGTGGCGTGGAAGCTGTGATGAAAGTGGCTGAATGCTGTAAAAATGCCAAAAAATCCACATACCCTTCTGAACTCAGCAGGAGCCAGCATTTGACTTGCACGCTCTAATTTGAGAAATTTGAAATCCAATTAAGATTAAATTACAACAAAAATATACAAAGAACAAGGGACACAAGGATGCCTTCACTGTTTCAGGTAGGGACAGGCTGCACCCAGCAGGTGTGGATGAGGGACATGAAGGATGGCAGTGTGCTGGGAGGGAGATGGGGGCAGCTCAGTCCTGCTCCCCAGGCCACCTCACAGGGGATGTTTTGAAGTCCAAGTTTCTTTCCCTACACAAAAATATAAATAACTTAAAAATGCAGCAAGGTTGGTGCTGCAGAAATCTCCTCCCAAAGGCCCCAGTAAAGGGGGCAGGAGGTGCTGAGCTGGCAGCTGTGTGTGCTGAGAGTGCTGCTGCTGATCTGCTCATTTAGGATCATTTAGGGCAACAAGGAAAGCCTCCACACTTGGAAGGGACTCTGGTGATGGCACATCCAAGACTGATGTGAAGGGTAAATCAAGTATATTCCAGCCTTTGAAGCTGAAGGGGAAAAACAGGAAAATTCCCTTGTCTGTACTGTAGGTTTCTGATTTCTAATCTGTGATTTCATGGAGGAAAGAAATTGTGGGATTGAATTTCTTTTAGGAACGGTGTCCTTGGCTTATTAATTCACTTTATGTGTTGTCCCATTCGGGGGGAAGGGCTGCATTTGTGTGTGGGTGATATTATTGTACAAAATGTCTTACTTAATTATTATCTACTGAAACATCACCTAGGAGATACTCTTTCTCTGGCATGCAGCTTGATACTTCATGCAGAAAGAGGTAACTTCCATCGTTCATTAAATTATGTTGTGGTGAACTTATCTCCACTGGGTCGCAATTAAGAAGTGAAGCCACTGCCTTTAGAGGAAAAGGCAGAGAATAATCAGAATATGCTGAATATATAATTTGATCTCTGGAAATAAGCAAGAGGAAAAATACGGTGTGCAAACGTGTAGACATTAAGAATGTATTATGTTCCAAAGATTTGTATATGGAAGTATCATATAATTATATCATTACTGTTCCTTGGAAATATTTAGTGCTTTAAAAATTCCAGGTATTATTTCTAAGTTTGTTAATTACTGTAAGGTAACTTTAGTAAATGCACATCTTCCTTCCTACTTCCTTTGTCTCCATTGTATCACCCCAGGAACTTCAGTCACACTGATTCTGGACCCATTGCCTATTAACGTGCATGATACAACTGCAGTAAATTTTATGTTATATTCTCCCTTAATTAAAATTTTTCATTTAAATAATATTTTTTTCTTTTTAAAAAAATGTTGAAGCATCTAGCAGAACTAGTCTTTTTGTATGTTTTCCAACAAAAACCCCACAAAGCTCCTTTCATTAGATAAATGTGAAAAACAGAAAAGGAAGTTGTCTCAGCTGATGTTTCTCAGACCTCCTTGCCCACCACTCTTCTGCTGCTCACATCTTCTTTTTTCCTGTTCCTCTTCCACTTACGTAGGAGAGATATGGGAGAGACCATATGCCTTTTGTTCTTAACATTGTTGTTATAATGGTTTGGGAAGGTCTGTTCATTTTCTTTTTCTCCTACAAAATGTAAATCATGCCAAGAAGCTTTCTGCAGGTACTGGTGGCATACACCACTGGACCACGCAGGGATGTGGCAGGTTTAACATGCAGCACTGAACACTTACATCACCAGTGCAGAGGTGTTAAATAGCACCTGACTTGGCACATTCTTGAGCCTTCACTAGTAGGAGAATGAGCAGCTCATAAATGCAGAATAATGGGAACTTTAATTACGTAGTGATTTAAGGATGCCTCCTGTTTACAAGGAAATAGTGTCTCTTGAGCTGAATGAAGGGGAGAGGCAGGTTTCAATTTAACAGGTCAGAGAAAAGCAGACAATTTGTTTCCACTGTTAGCATTGGCTGTTCGAGGTATCCAAGTGAACTTGGTGACTGAGGTGCTGATGTTTGTTTTGAGCATGTGAATGGTATCCCAGCTCTGCTTAAGTTCTCCACACAGTCTTTAGGATGAGCTTTAAACAATTACAGTGAACTACATTAAAGTCTCAATGAATACAGAATTGCTTTGCTATTGCATAAAATTCCTGGTCCCTACCTGCAGGTGGGTATATTTACTTTTGTGACCATTTGAATACACACCTTCTCATTTGTTTACAGTGGAATAGTGAGCGGAGTTTGTTTTCCTGTATGAGATAAGCATCATCACGTTTTCCTGAGCAGCTGCACACACAATTAGGAGGCCCAATTACAGCTGCATTCCATTCACACAGAGAGGCAGTGATTGCTGTCTGTAATTTCTCCCGTGGTTTGACTTAGGGGTATTAAGTTGTGCAGGACTTCATTAACAAATGAAGTCAAGTCAAACAAGTCAAGAAAAAAATGCAACAAGCTGGAAACTGGTAGGTAGGACCTTGGCCCTTGTGCACTACCTACAGTTTGAGAAAAGGAGACCCTCCTCCCACCCCTCCCAAGTAGCCACTAGGCAAGTGACCAGTTTCCTCTGTTTAGGCTTGTGCTTTCTGTCCTCCTGGCCACAATAAGGACTTGTGTGTGTGTCCTCTGCTTCCATATCAGACACTCTGACTGCAGTGGGTGCAGGCCATCCAAAGATTCCTGTAAATTCAAGCCTAAAGTAATTCTAAAGCAAATATAGCTTTGTTTGTCCCCAAGCATTATCTGCACCATCATTACAGGAAGCTCAGCACTGCCAAATGGAAGGAGAAAGGTAAATTAGAATACGTTCTTAAAGGAAGAGGAATTTCATTCACACCCTGCTCTTTTTCTCTCCCGAGGCTGTTCAGTCCCAATTGCTCCATGAAGGGACTTGATGTCCCTGCCTTCCCCCAGGCTGGTGTGCACACACATCCTCGGTGGCACAGCGGGTTTTGCTTTCATCATTTAGGGATACCCAAGGTCTGTAAACACAGATTTCTCGGCTAATGTGCCACAAGGAGCAAAACATCAGACATTCAGTCTCTGTCACGAGTTGTGTGAGAAAATGTGTGGCTTCCAACCAAGCACAGGAACGGAAGACCCAAAAGACTCAGTTTCTGTAGATATGGGTAGTGATTCTAAAGAAAAAGACTCAGTTTCTGTAGATATGGGTAGTGATTCTAAAGAAAAGAGGAAAGAGCATCTCTGAATTGTCCTGATGCGCAGAAGCAGCAGCACAGGATTCTGGCTGGCAGGAGCATTTTGACCCTTAATCACAACACATCTTCTGAAGTGGCTGAGACCAAAAAGTGACACAGATGGGACTTAATTTCACAAGATGCAGAATATTCTTGGGCAGCAGAGCCCCTGAGGCATTGGAGTAGAATTAGCAGCTGAACCACTCAGTTGATAGGGAAGTGCTTTATTGCACTATTGCTATGAGATAGTATCTTATAGGAGAGGGCCTATATAGAATAAGATTAAAATCAGTTAACCGCCTTGTGTATATCAAGTGGTGACAGATCCCAAACCAGTCATTTATTTTCAAAAATAGATTTTTTGTTTGGAGAAAATTATCAAGATGTCCCCAAGAAGTTGATCTTGTGTAGGGCCTACACAAGATCAATTACTTTGGTTTTTTGGTCTCTTGACTGGTGCTAAGGCAGTAAACTGGTAGTTTTGATGCTGATACACAAAGCCATAATAGGGAAGAAAGCCACCTTTAATTTCAAGCTCCACTAGAATCATGAAAGAAAAATTAATGTTTACTAAATGAAAAAGGATGATATTGCAGGAGAGAGGAAGTTTTGGTTAAGCTTTTAAGGGAATATTAATAACTTTCAGAAATGGAAACATATAAAACATGTTTAAAATGGCATAAACTGCAGAAAATCCAGGAAGTATTTTAAACTGAGTTCAGCTCGTCAATATGTTACTATGTTTTACAAATCATGCAAATTGAATGATAGCTGACATATGGAAGGAGGCTTTTTAGTGCAGACACATTTTCTATGGAAAATTAAATACAGTCTTATATTTAGAATAAATGTTTTGAAGTGAAATTAGAGTCTGCTGATCAACTTTTGCACGTTTTTCTAATGCTTCTGAAAATTTCCAGGGGAATCTTAGATTCCTCCAGGCTCACTCCCTGGGAATATACTTTCAGAAAGCTGACATTCTGAGAGTCCTCTGACACGGTGCAGCTGAGTTTTGCCCGTGAGATGCTGCCAAGCACCATAAATGAATGCAGCTCAGAGATGGCAGATTGCTTTTTATTTTGCCAGACACAACAACAAAGTGTCAACCTCTGACAGTTTTTAAAACCAAGCTTTAAAGGAACTATCAAATCTTTTATTTTTTTTTTTAAACCAGTCAGAGAAGAAATGCTCACAGAAAGTGAGAGGCTAGGGAAATTTGTGGAAGTGAAAGCTGCCCTATGGGAATGAGTCAGCACTACATCATTCTGGTTTTATGCTGATAAATACATTTGGGATTAGGTGACATGGTCTTTATGCCATCAAATAAACGGGCAGTGGATCTGGTTCAGTCATCTGATGTGTGTGTGCACCACTGCAGTGGGATTGTAACTGCTGCTGGTAATGCACTGGATTTGGTGATAATATCATTGTTAATATGGTTTGGTCTTTTGTTGGGGTATCTAAAAGTCCTTAGGTACCTTGAATCCTCTGCAAAGAATTCCCTTTATAAGAGGAAATGGAAACACTGAATGGGTGAATTGCCTGATATAACACAGTACAGCACAATCTATGAGCAGTAGGGCAAGACAGGAACAAATCACAGCAGCTTTGGATCCCAGTTCCACAGCCTTAACACCTCAGTGCTGTGACTCCTGTGAAAAACTTGCTGATTGTTGACAGGAAATACTGGTCAAATAAATGCTGGTCTGCCATGCTATAGCATAAGAGCTGTAATTGCTTTACTAGGCTTTAGGCTCAAGAATGTTAACAGAAACTTAAAAAAAGAAAGAAATGGAGAAAACAAGAAAAAAAGGGGGGAAAAAGTGGTGCCTTCTCAATACCATGTGATAAATAAATGCTGCATTTTTTATAAGACTGCCAAGAATATGGTGTAGTCATGAAAGCAGGGAGAAGGTAGTAAGAGACAGTCTCTATATAGTACAGTGGTGATAAAACAGCTTATTTGTTATTGCTTTCTACACTAGACTACATTTCTTTTGAACAGATTTGCACTGGCAGTGTGGTGTAGGGTTTCCTCTGAAACCATCTGGCCAGTGTTTGATCCCTTATAGCAGTAGGCTGATGAAGTCATTGTTAGGACTTCTTTCCAACGTGAATAACAACCAGGTTCACATTCACAGTCTAAATCACAACCATTTCAAGCAGCAGAAAAGGGAATATCACACTCATAAGACTCTACTAAGTGCCTTGCCTCGGCAGACAAGGAAATAGATATTTCTCTTTTCATCCCAAAAACAGCAGACCATTGTGAACCAGTCTGCAGAGAAGTTCTTTGTTTGGGGAAGTTCAGTTTACGAAGACTCAGAGTATGTGACTGCAGAAGGTTCAACCACTCTTGAGTTGGCAGAACTACTATCACACACATAACAGATGTTTCTTCTGCCTCAAAAGAGCACCAGCAAGCCACCTCACCTCTGCTACAGTCACCTAATTCTTTGCTCATCATTTCTGCTGATACTGTCAGTTGAGAAGAAGATTAAATGGCTTCTAGCTTATAAGAGCAGGAAGTTGCAAATGGCAGGAAAATTACTTCCAAAATTCTACAACGCTAGTTCATTTTCTACTGTTTTTATAGAAATTTTCCATTCTGGCAAACAAACAGTGTACTGTGCACTGGGACAGTGTTATGGAAATGTACAGTGAGCATGGAGATCTGCATATGAGTGTAGTTTGTGAGCAACAAGGTGTGTGTGCGAAATGAAACTTGCTTTCAGTATAGCTGTAGTACTGGTATTTGCAATATTTGCTGCAGCTCCCTTGTGCTGTCAGGGACAGCAGCATCCCTGTGCCAGCCCTTCTCTGCATCTCTCCTTCCTCCCTCTCCTCCTCATCACACCCTCAGTAAAGCAGAAAATAAAGAGGATGATAGAATAATGTTAGAAATGGTCAATGAGGTAAGATGGCAATCACTGCAAAATCTCAGTCAGATGAGTTTCAGGCTTGGTTATATTATATATTTGACTTTCAAATTCTGATACAGTCAGAGTGCAAAGCCACTCTGTGTTTTCACCCTTTAGGAGCTTTTACAATATGGATACTTTGAGATGTATTTTCCACATTTTTCAGCTCCCAGATGAGCATGTGACCATATATATTCATCTTAAAAGTTCTAACTAAAAACTCTTACAGTTTGTGAATTTGGTAACCATATGGCAAAAATGCAATAATGTTTTTCCCCCACAGACTTATGTAGAGGATTACTAATACTTTCTCTAGCTTTTATGTGGCAAAATCTCCTATTAGAAAAGTCTATGCCATTTTAAAATATCCTCTCTCTTCTGACTACAGTCCACAGAGCACACAGTCTCAAGCACACTGTCCAGCTCTGGGGACTGTAGTACAGCTATTTACTGTGTCCCTGGTGCCACGTGGAAGCAGTGGTCCCTCCTGGTGCTCAGGACCTCACCTGACCACCTGCTATGCATGACCACAGTCCTGTCTCCAGCCCATGGGCTGGCTGGTCTGTGGTTCAGAAGTTTATGTGGTGTTTGGAATCCACTTGAGATCTGTCAGGATATGCTGTGCCCTTTGACTCTTCTCTCAGTGTTGTTGTTGGTCCAAGTTGCTCTCTCCTGTACTGCCCAAATGCAGCTCTCACAGCCCATGTTCTCTGGATCTCATCAACTGCTGTGGCCGTGGCCAAGACTGGGAAGGGCTCGTTAGCCCTGCTGACTCTGTCACTGCACACCCTGACACAGAGGGAGCACACTCTATGCTGAAGAAGCCTCCTGCTACCACAGGCTGGACAGGACTCTTCTCTTTTGAGGTTCTGTTGCCTTTTTCCCAACCTGGAAATGAAACTTGAGATAATTTTAGTAAGGAGGTAATATAAAAGAGGATCTTTGTTTGAAGGCCTTCAGGAGCAGTTATGGAAAGATGTCCACAAAAGCCCACCCCCACAGGGATGAGTGCATATTTATAGGTTTTAGGAAATTAGCATAATTGATAAAAAGCACCAATTAGGAGAAGTGGTGATTCAGTTTCCCCCCAGGTCAAGCTCCTTCTCGGGAGTTCCCCTCCTCAGCAGTAGCTGAGCTTTGTCCAAGAAATGTATCTCAGAGTTGTTCTCAGCCTTGGTTCCCAGGAAGAACCAAGACAGCACGAGAGCCCTGCACCTCCCACAGCTTGGAGCTCTGGAATTTATCTGTCTTTCTGCCTAGGGAAAGGCCATGGAACGCTACTGGGAAAACTACCTAATAGTGCAATAGGCTACAGAGCTACAAATATATGTGCAAAGGATTCAGAGAACATATAAAAGAAAAAAAGGCAAAACCTGAACCAGCATCAGTTTCAGGACCAACACAGTGGTGGAGTGGCTAAATATTTTGCTACTGTAAAGTTTTTTTTCATGTTTAATAACTTGTCACAGACAGGAGATTTATGCATTAGCATTAGGATTGGGATATATGTATTAAATTTTTCTTGTGCACCACGTGCATATGTGCTTGACTTAGAACAAATCCTTTAGTATGTCTGTTTAAGAATAATGGTATGATTATTGCAGAAAGCAAGTTTTGCATCATGAAATCATAGAGTTGTAAAATGTTTTGGGGTAGAAGGGAACCTTGAAGACCATCCAGTTCCAACTCCACTGCCCTGGGCCAGGGACACCTTTCACTAGTTCAGGGTGTTCAAAGCCTCATACATTCTGGCCTTGAATACTTCCAGGGATGGAGCATCCAGATTCTCTGAGCAACCTGTACCAGTCCCTCACAGGGAAGAATTTCTTCCTTGCATCTGGTCCAAGTACACCCTCTTTCAGTTTGAAGCCATTCCTTCTTTTCTTTGTCCAGGCCCTTGTCCCAAGTCCCTCTTCAGCTCTTGGAGATGCTTTAGCCACTGGAAGGGGCTCCCTGGAGCCTCCTCTTCTCCAGGTGAGCACCCCCACCTCTCCCACCCTGGCTCCTGAGGGGCTCCAGCCCTTGGAGCATCTCTGTGGCCTCCTCTGGACTGTCTCCAGCAGCTCCATGTCCTTCCTGTGCTGGGGACCCCAGAGCTCTGCAGGTGGGGTCTCACCTGAGCAGGGCAGAGGGGCAGAATCACCTTCCTTGACATGCTGCCAACGCTGATGTCCAGCCCAGGACAGGGGTGGCTCTCTGGGTTGCCAGTGCACATGTGCAGGTCATGTTGAGCTTCTTAGCCACCAAGACCCCCAAGTCCTTCTCCTGCTCTCAATCCACTCTCTGCTCAGCCTGTATTTGTGCTCTGATGCATGTGCAGGGGGCATAGATAACTATACAGGGAGAATTATTACAGTAACATTGCATTCCTCTATGGGGTATGGTCATTCATACCACTTCTCAGTCTTTATCCTGGGTTCCCCCTAGTAAGAGCACTCTTCACACATGCCAAGAAAACAACTGTCCTAAGAGAAGTTATTGTCTCTTTAATGACACAGAATATCTACTGTATTTAATATATTGCTTTGGGAAATTTGTTCTGCCCACCCCAAATGGCTGTCTGTCTTCAATGTAGCTACTCAGAGTGATGTGTGTTATATAAATAAAACTACACAGACAGCATGTTTGTCAATCAGCAAAAAGGCCCTACACCTGCTATCCCGGACACATGTACTTCGTAAGCATGGGTTTCCAACAGATAAATGTAATCAAGGTTTATATGCTCACAGAAGCCAACAGGATGGGATTTTTTCACTTGAAAGATCAGAAGAAAATTGTAACTAATGTTGTGGAAAATTACTTTGATATTGCTTTCTCAGTACAGCATCACAATTAGGTAGCAATGTGAAGCACAGGGAAAGAATAAATGAATAGTAACAAATCAACACAAACAGCTACTGTCAGGAGTACTTTGCTCAGTGAAAGTAATGTAAGCATTACTTAAAGTTTTATGACTCTGGATTTTATACTGGTTTAAGTAGTACATCAAGGTCTCACTGTCATGCTTGCTAGGACTAAAACAATCAAGAACAATTTCCAAAACAGACAGATAAAACTGAAGTACCAAAGTGTTTTTATTAATCTTGTTTCATAAGTTGTTCTATCCTAAATTAAAGATGACTGAATATACTAACAATGAAAAATGTCCTTTTGGACAATGCAAAGGCTCCTATGCTGCTTTTCAGTGGAAAATGAATGTTACCAACTTCTCTCCAGCCCTTCTGATGAGATTCCAGCATCTGGCAAATGTGTTTTACTACATAGGAAATACAAAAGCAAAGGCTAATCCAGTAAAGCTTTTCCATGCAGAATCTGTTGTCCTAAGTAGCTTAATGATACGTGCATTTGTTCAATTCTCTTGAGAGAGCAACCAGGCAAGCAAATTATAGCAATATCCAATCTCCATTAGAACCAGGCCCCTTTATGGAGAAACACTCTGAGCAGAGAAGGGGAAGGATCCTTCTCAGCACACCAAAAACATTACCTGTGATTGACAGATTTTCACAGAAGACTCTCTAGAAGGAAATATGCCAACCTGTTTTTTTAAATGAAATGAATGGATATTTTTGCCTGTGTTCTTGAAGTCACCTAATATGTTTTAGTGATAACTGGTATCATTTTCAAAAGCAGTGGCTATGAGGAGTTTCTCAGTCCACTGGGAGTTGAAAGCACTTAATACACATGAAAATCAGCCAAATAGAAATAAAAGTAATTGTACTGAGCACCTTTTACTCAAGGGTACAGTCTGGTTCCTATTAACGTAAATAGTAATTGAATGTGAGAATTGAGGAATTGATTACACACCTTTGGCAGTAACAGCATCGTTGGCATGTTTGTGTTTTAGGTATCCACAGCAATTGAGCACGTTACAGAGTGAGTTTCCCTGCCAGGGGTAGGAGCTCTGTTTAAACTTGCTTTTATTTAAATATGCTTGGGTGCCCCCTTCTCCAGTTACACTGCTCTCAAAAATCACTTCCCAATGTACTGCAATCAGCAGTCAGCGTTCAAGAGGCTTATGGCAGAGAACAGGTCAAGATAAGGGACTGACAATGAAAAAAATGGAAAAGAAATTGCACTGGTTTTGACACAACACTAGGAAATCTTCTCTTTCATGAGCAAAGAATTAACTTTTCAATGTAAAATTACACATTCTTAGATGCATTAGAGTACTGTTTGCATTTGCTGTCCATACATCTTTCCCCCATGCCTAAACTACTGGCCAGTTTCAGTCAAATACGGCCAGCACTTCTGTTTTTAATCTATAAACTCTTTTGCATTTAAGCATACAAAAATAAATTGCAAAAGCACTGAAGGAACTAGTTAATTCCCTGCTTTCCACAACACTGAAGATTCATTACTTCTATAGTTTCAGCTGAGTGGCTGCTTTCAAAATTGGTGTGTGTGCAGTTGGACTAAATAAACAACATATTAAAGTACAGATTGTTTAGTGACATGGAAACAAGCACTTAACAAACCCAGACACAGAAATTAGCAATTAATGCAATTATTTAAGAGTTCTCTGTGTTACAGTTGAGCTTATTTAAAAATGCTGGCAATGATTTTAAATAGACACAGTTGTGCTCGCTGTATGATGAAGATGTCAAATGAATAAACTTTTTATGAAACATTTTTTTTAGTCAAGGAACAATTTCAGTGCATATAAGAGCAAACACAGGGACTGAACCCCAGAACACAGTGGCATTATGATGAACAAGAGTAACTGCACTGCCATTCATCTAGGCTCTAAAGCAGCCTTCATTACTGCCACAGTCAAAGAGAAAAGCACTGTAAGTAAATTAAGAGATCTTGGGTCCTTTCATACTTTTGTGCCTCCCTTTTAAAGGAAACTACAATTTCAGCCCACATTTTTCTAGTTCTCCCATCTCTGTGGCCCTTGTGGCCCTTCACAGTTTCAAGTCAGTAGTGCAGGAAGATGACATGCATATGAATATTAGTTATGAAAGGTTTAATTGAAGTTAAGCAAGTATTTAAAGTTTCTGATGTGACTCATTCATGCATCTCTTATTTTGCATCTCATGATACACCAAATACCATATGCAAGTAAAGGTAAATTCAGAGCATTTCCAGGAACAGAACTTTTGATGAAATCTCTCATTTCCAGATTTATAGTGATATAGTTGGTAGCAAAAGTTGGTCTCAACTTTAGCAGAAACTTAACTTGACCTAGCTGGACACTATGCACATTGGCAAAGGTCCCTGTATAATCAATTAATTGGTTCTTGGAACTGGTTTTTTTGCAAACTTTTTTTTTTTTTAAGAAATTAATAACTACTTTCAATGTAGCCTTCATTAAGGATGACATACCTTTTTTGAGGTATGCAAAATATGTAAAACACATTGAGAATACAAGTACAAAATATTGACCATGAAAGGGCAGGTGATTCAAATAGAAATAGGAATCCTAACCTGGTGTCTGCTGATGAACTATTTCTTCTGGATCCTGCAGGTGAATGAAGACAACGAGTCCAACCGCTCCAAACAGCAAGATGAAGGAGAACATACATGTCAGCCTCATAATTACTGTTCTCAGATCAATCCAGCTCTGACCCAGGAAAAGAATTGCATGTGATCTCCAGGGCACTCTTCACTCATAGTCTTCGTCCTCTCATCTGGAAGTCTGGTGTAATATGTCTACAAGAAGTAAAAAACCAAACCCCTAAAACTTAGCATAGAGGGCATTTATTTTTCCAATGGAGATTAGTAGATTTAAGTTCTCATTTAGACCAAATAACTGATTTCTGTAGATTCTCTGAATCTCTTCTGATTTCTTTCATACAGTTAATTGCAATAATCCAGTCTATTTCTGTCCCATCAGTCTGTCTTTAATTTTATGTCATTTTTTTAACATGTAGAAAAGATGATGTAGTATATAGTTAAAAATTGCATTTTGGGAAAAACAGTCACACCATGACTGCAATTTTCAGAGAAATCCCTCTCAATAGTTTGCTTAGAATGTGTCACTTCTTATTTTTATTTCTCACTGATTAAACAATATTAAAACCATAAAGGGAGATAACGTGTGGGGAACAATCACGAAAGCTGCACCTTCGTGCCAAACATAGAACTGGCAGCTGCTGCTTCACCTCTGAGAGAAAACAGTCACACTCAAACCAACCACCACAGGTGAAGAAGCTCTGCAGATAAATTTATTTCCAAGGGAAATCCTGGTCACAGTGCTTGGACCCCTTTTACTGGCTTGCAGTGAACACGGAGGACGGAGTGGGCAGGAAGCAGGAGTCTGAGCAGGAGCCACAGGTACTGCCTGTCCTCCCCTGGGAGCTCCCAGGGAGGTTCTGGGTCTGTTGTGCAAATCCTTGCTGCTGGCTGACATTTGCTGTTCGTGCAGTCCCAGAGCAGCCCTGGTCCCACATGGGCCTGTTGTATCTCTTTGTAAACCCCTCACTGAGCACAGCCCTGAGGCTTTCAGCCCATGAAAAGTCCTGCTGGAACCAGCATCTGTCCTCGTATGATACTAAGGAGTGAAAAAGTGAAGGAATGGGAACTAGGGAGGAAAACTCTTACCAGGGCCACATGTCTTTATTAATTAAAGTGAATGCTTCTGCCACAGAGCTATGCCAATCCTGCATTTTACAGTAGCGCAAGGAAAGGTGCATTAGAGCACAGGCAGTGGAATTGGTTCCCAAAATGTAACCGGATTCCTTAGTAGCAAATTCTTAAACACAAGGGCTCAGCTGGAGGTCAGCAACAGGTTGCAGGGGTAGCAATCACTTTGCCTTCCCCATATTTTTACTACAAATATGACCTGCTCTAAAGGAAAGTTTTTGAAGCTGGTCTTCGTTTACAAAGGGGATTTTAAATTCAGAAGGACTGTACAACATCAGTTTACAGGAGGGATGGGTTGTGGAGAGGTGATGATTCAAAGTAGTTATGTCAGGAAAAGTCTTTAAAGATTTGTTCTTAATGTGCCTGGAATATTTGGTGTTGGGGCAACTTGTATGCTTTTCATGGTTTCCTGAGCAAGCTTTTAATTTTCTGTAGTGTACTGGCATTCTAAATTTCTAAAAGGCATCAAAGAAGAACATGAGGTGTGAAAAATGAAGCCATTCTGTAGGTCTGACTGATAAGGTTATTTACATTATTTAGTGGCAGCTATATTTATTCAGTGTGTAAAGCAGCCAGAGCTCCAGGCCAGGAACATTGGGGATGCTTGTATCTTAAATGAATGCAGAGCACTACGTTCTCTCTATGCATAAGCATATTCAGCTTTATTCTCTGTCCAAATTATGGCAGACAGTAATTGTGTGTTCTTTTTTTCACCTTAAAATTTTCCCATACTTTTAAAAGTAAAATTAAAAGAAAATATTGCTAAGTTTTTCAGCACTAGCAAAGCCAGCTTGTTATAAGTCCTTGTAAAGGTCCATCTGTGCCTTTTATGAATCTAGTGTGGATGGACATTTGCATTTACTACATATATTTCCCTTTAAATGCCAAATGCTAACTCTAAAGCACCAGGGGAGTCAGATTAGCCTTCAAAGTAACTGTGTTCCAGTTCCAACCACTGCTGTTATGAGCCAACAGGGAACACAACCCATCCTCTCTCTGGTTCACTCCAGTGTTTGTTTGGCTACATAGGCAGGGGTTTGGATAAACAGGCACTTCCAACCAAATCCAGTGGTGGCAAGGCTGGAACAACACCAAACTCACACAATCATTTTGTAAATCTGTCCAGGCAGAGCTTTCTAAGAATTGTATTTGGTTTCCTAACATACAGGATTTCCTTTCTGTCACCTATTTATGCTCTCTGCATGCCCATGGGCAGGAGGAAGCTACAACAGGCACAAGGCAGGTGCCTTGCCTGAGGTTTTTCATGCTGCAGAGCTGGAGGGGCTCCCAGTCTCACAGCCCTGGGTGCTGCCCCTCCCTGCTGGGAATGCCTCCAGCTGGTGGGACACAGGGCTGGGGAGAAATGCAGAATCATCACCTGAGAGGGAGTAGCTGAAAAACATCCACCCCCAAATAACAAGGGGTTTATATTTCCTTAGTGTTGACTTCTAAGGTCTTTTTTTAATGAATTATGCCCTTGAGCAAATATGGGTTTCTAAAACAATTATTATTATTAGCTTAAAATGTGAAACTATTTTCCCGGGATTTGATTTGTTGAAATGTTTTTGTTTGAAGTAGAGGCAGCAGCAAGAAAGAAGATCCCTAGCCAGTTTTTAATTAGTGCAAGAAATGCCACAATAGCAGTTTTTAACAGTTAGTGTGTTTACATTATTCCACATCCTATAGAATAACTGCATCCAGGAATACAAAACCTTTTAGGTTAGACATTACAGCCTCTTCAGGACACCTCAAGATACCACATTAACAGAGCTAGGTGAAAGCATATATTTGAAAGAATAAAAGGCCACATGTACTTGCCTAACTAAAGAAAATACTGCTGCTTGTTGCCTGTAGCCATTGCACCTTTCTGCAAGCAGTGACCACAGGAGTCCGAGAAAGAGAGATCCTCCTTCCTCTCAACAAAATTACTACCTCTCAACAACACACAAACGTCAGAGATCTTTAAATTATGGGTCTAAGCTTTCCCCCTCCCTATTCTCCTGTAATTATTTTTCCAATCAGTTGACTTTAATTAACATGTCCTCTGTGAGCAAAGCTGGTGAATGGCAGCAGCTGGTTTATAGATGCTGAGCATGTGCTTCCCAAGCCCTCCCAGGCTGGTCCTTGAGTTACAGGAGCAGAGGAACTCTGAAAGCAGTTAGCACTGACTGATAAATGTGAACAAAGTATCCTCATTAAGGAAACTTTTGAAAATACCCTTTACACTCCAATCACATCATTTTAAAGATGGATGAGGGAAAAAACCTACAAAAAACCTAAGTGCAGCTTGACCTAACAGTTTCATCAGGCAGTACTTCCTCAGGCATGTGATGGATGCTTTATGTGGGAGCTCTGGATTGACCCATCCAGTGTCCCAGCATCTGGGGGCAGAATTTGGATGAATCCATACCCTTCAACTTGCACTTCACAGTCACATATTTTAACTCACAATGGACAATAAGGCATTTTTATAATTCTTAGCATTACCCAGAGTGCAAGCAGATAAGGTTGCAGGCAGCTTCCAATCTGAACTCCATTTTGAGCTGCCTTGAACATATTAAACAGATGGAAAAAGATTCATTAGAATGTGCAATAATGAATTGGAACATCTAACTTTGAATTTATTCTTCCTTATTACATTCCTATGGTGGATAAAACTCCTAGGTGTCAAATCTGTTTTCCTAAGCTTTCCCATTACCATAGTACGTGACTGCCCTGCACTTGAAAGCAGCACAAGTATGAGTGTGCATGGATAGTAATTAGCACTCAGCACTTTCCAGTTCAATCAATCACTACAGCACTCCTATTAATTGTGAGCTGAGGAAGTATTAGCATCAGGTAGGAGAATGGGTGTTGGATCATTAATGCAAGACTGTTAAGGAAAAAGATGTACAGTTTTAAGTAAAAAAAATTCCAAATATGTTTGTGGAGAATACTTGAATATTATAGCAAAATTTCCTGGCAGCATATCTTTTTTTTTAACAAACACAGGAGCAGAACTAATTTCCCCCTGCTCCCAAGCAGTATGGAAAGACCCTGTAGAGATTTATTTAAATCTTCTGACAAAAGTGGCTCTGAAAGTAGTGCTATGTATGTCTGCTTTTGGCAGTCTCTGCCTGGAGGCCTAATGACCAAACACTTCCACTGTGAGCAGTTTGGTGTCATAATACTGGATCAGTCCAAGAAAGAAAACACCTCTGTTGCTTGATCCCTAGTCTGAGGTGGGTCAGCCAGGCTGCACTCATGGTGGTGTTTGATAGCTCATGGCTATTTTTTCATCCATGAGTGCTGCAGACACGACATCCTCTCCCTCGTCTGCTGCTACCAAGTCAGTGTGAAGAACAGCATTGATGAGATACAATCTAAGGGCATGGTGTAATCCTTAGGTAGAAACTCAGGAGCTAGCCTTTGGTCCATCTAGAACTGTATCTTTCCCTAACCACATTGATGCATCAAAGGAAACTAAAATAAAAGCTTGCAAAGCAAAGTGGCAAGATAAGCTGTCCCTTTTTCCCCAGAAAAAGGCTTATCTTCAGCTAAGGTCAGTATGAGCACAGCATATCTAAGATTGTCTTAGAAAACATGCTATCAGGGTATGCAGCTTTCACAGCACTGCCAACAATTGCTTACCAAGAGCTTGGCCATTTGCAGAGATGAGGAGGGACAGAGGGTCCAAGGCTGCCACATCCCCTCATTTTGCTCTCTGGCTGCTCACCTGCAGAACCCAAGCTGCCTGGCCCTCTTTGTGATTGGTGCTGGTGTGCTGTCACTCCACTGCAGAGCTGGTGCCAGCCCAGCTAAATCAGCCTGAAGATGAAAGGCACTGTGCCAAGATGAGAGCAAAAGAGGGCTTTTTCCTCTGTGGAACCTGGGGAAGGGAAGGATCAAGGTGTGCCAGAGACTGTAATGGTGCAGGGCACCTTTATACCCTCCCTTCCTGAGGCTTCACTGCAAGGTGCCAAGGCAGCTGCCAGTGAATCAAGGAGCACAGACCAATGCCAGCATCAGCATTGTATATTGTTGGCATATACATCAGCAAGTCAACAAAACACCCAAACGCTTTGCAAATCACTAAACTACTTATTGCTAAATTGGACAATTACAAATCACCTGTGAATGAATGTAAATGCCTAGTTCATGCATACATGGTAAACTTAATTTCTCATGCTGTGTGAGGTTTAGCTGCTCTTCCTCAGTTGAGAGCAGGCTGGTGCCTCAGAGCAGAGCAAGAGCCCACTGTTTATTCAAAGGAGGCAGCAGGATGCAGGTGTCTTTTGGAATCAGGGATTCAGGAATCAGCACCTTGTGTGCTGTTGGATGACCAGGTGGTGAGCAGCAGAGATCATCTTGGGCAATCCTGTGGCTCTGGTTGTGCCATTCCTGGCAGGCAAACTGGGGCATTCCTCTGGTGCTGTGGAACTCTGTGGAGGTACCGCTGTCCAGGTTCTGTGTACAGAGAAACGTGGCAGTGCTGGGCACAGCCTCAGCTGTGTCTTACCTTTGATGGCCTGTCCCCAGCTAAAGCACACACTGGTAGGATTGCCAGTTCAGAGAGAGATACTTTTTAATGCAGAAATGTTTTTCTAAGTCAAGATATGCCTGACAGCAATAAAAACTACATGTTCAATTTCAGCACTCCTGTAGTTGATGTGGAGAAGCTTAACTGGGAGCTGTTGGCAGCTGGGAGATGTGAGAGGTTTTTTCTTCTATTGGGTTTTGTTTTAGGTGTCCTGAAAAAGCATCATAATAAACACTTACTTTCTGCATTATTAAGATAATTTTACTTGTGTAATATAGTTAGAGACTGGGATAGTGATACTGGGCAAATAGCTGAATTAAGAAAAAGGGAATACTATTACTACAAGAATATAGGAAAAAATATACTTTTATTACTGTAATGATCTCTTCTAGATCCATTAGCTGCCTTCTAGGAGGTGTGTGAACAACAGCTACTTCTCACTCTGCAGCCGAGCCAAGCTTGTGTTTCCTTGCTTCAAAGCACTTACCGAGACAAAGGGCCTTCAAAGACAGGGCACTGAGTTTTCCCATCACTCAAGTGTCCAGTCTGTTTTACCCCTGACTTCTAGATCAGGCTTATCATAACGTTTATAGAAGCAAATATTGGATTTATAAACATTATTCCTATTCACCAGCAAAACTAACTTTTTGTAGGAGTTTTACAAAAGCAGAGATGGAGATACTGAAAGTCATATTATTCTGTATCTGTCAGCACTTCTTGGAAATAGGAAATGCAAATGACTCCTAAGTATTATGTTCCAAATCCTCTAGCTCCTTTAGCATAGAAAGAAGCAGGAAACTACTAATCCTATGGCTGCTTCCATTCATTACATGTTCATCTTTGGGTGCTATATTTTCTATCACTACATTCAGGCTCATGTATCAATAGAAGAAAAGCTTCGATTTTCCCTGAGACTTGGGAAGGACAAATTTGTTTCCAGGTGATACTTCAAATCAAAACATTTTGTCTGGCTTATATCAACTTCATATATAATCATGTTATCTTTGTGTAGTAATAGAAAAGAAGCATTTTGGAGAAAGGTGAAATACTAACTTTAAAGTTGAAACTGTTCAAAATATCCTGCTCCTGAAACATCTCCAAAACTCTCTTCTGAAAAGATCTGGATTCATATTTTCTCTCCCTATGGGGAAAGGAATTAAACCTACTTTGATGAAACCAACCGAGAAGTTAAGGGTTTCTCCAGCTCTGAAATCCTTTTAAATCAGAAGTGAAATACTTGAGTGGAGAGGGGTGGCTCAGCCTGGTGTCCTTGGGCCCATGATGAACCCTCGCCCAGGTGGCTCCAGTGGGCATCTCCTGAGCACTGCCAGATGCCCAGATCAGCTCAGCTCTGGAATTCAGGAAGGGAATGCACACTTGCCTTGTGTGACTTTGTGCAGCACTACTTCCCACTCTCCATTTTCCCAAGAACCACTATTCAGTGCAGGAACTGCACTTGGATGAATTGGACCTACTGAGCTTGGGACCAGCCCGAGGAGCTGACACCCCTGACCCCTGCTGCCTAAGTAGCCTCTCCTGCATCCCAGTGATCCTAGATGCACATGCTGAGCTGACCACCTCTGCTACCTGCTACCAGCAGGGTGGCAGCAAATTAGGCAGAACTTATTGCCTGTTAACAGCTCTGTTCTCCAGTCACTGGTGTCATTACACATCTTGGCTTTCAGCATCTCTTCCAATTATGCAAAATGGGGAATTCAGGACGGGAAGAGTCCTGAAAATTACAGGAGCCTCTTTTGCTCACCTATACATCAATCTATTTACCCAAAAGAGTGTGGAAAGGATGGTAAGAGGCTTTCTCTTACTCTGGTGGAAACTTGTTTTGTCAGGTATTAGTGGGTCCAGTTCTACTCTCCCACATACACCAGTGTTGTCCTTTGGACCCACACAGTGCTAGAAGGGATA
Source organism: Leptocoma aspasia (assembly GCA_013399835.1). Lineage (NCBI taxonomy): Eukaryota > Metazoa > Chordata > Aves > Passeriformes > Nectariniidae > Leptocoma > Leptocoma aspasia. The sequence goes on from VXAX01001775.1 coordinate 569,602, forward strand.
TTAAAGCCATACAATGTGCCTGAATTTCAGCATAATTGCAGAAAGCTGTGGTATTGTTTTAGGTGGCTGAAGTCAAGAGTGGTAATGTATGACCCCTTTTTCCCATTCCAAAACCCCTGGCAAATCTGCTAAAGCTGCTCCTCTCACTTCATCACACGCTGCAATAGGAAGCGGGCACTTCTGGTTTCCACTTTCATCTACAATTTAAGACCAAAAGGGACAGCACTCAGTAAGCAACCAAAATAATCCTTTCAAAGTCAAGAAGATTTCTGTCCTATCTTTCTGGGTGCAAATTGTAGCAGGCGTCATGTGTTACTAATCTCCTCAGTACTGCAGCAGGGCCTTAGCAAGTCAACACACACCTCTCCAAGATCCTCCAGGGCTTATAATTCTATTCCTAAACTAAAATATAATCTCAAAAGCAGTTTCCCTTTGAAATGAAAAAAGTTTTTTACTGTGTTGCAAATTAACATCTCACAGGAACTGCACAGTGACAGTGTAAATAGTGAGTGCCAGTAGTGAACTTGTCCAGCTTTTTTCCAGACTGGAGGGAAAAGCACACAGTTTGCACAGCAGCCCAACCTTTCCAGGCACTGCCTGGCAGCAGGATTTATAGGTACGTTTTCCACATCCAGTATTACGTATAGAAATATGCTGTGTGGAGAACACTGAACTCTTGTAAAATGCAGCAGAAAAGTTCTGGTTATTCAGCTGCCCACTTGGTTCTCGTTACAGCCCAGTTTGAAATGCTTCCCTTCCCTCCACTTGCCTCAATCTCTCTTCTATTTAAAGCAACTCTCACATTTTCAAAGGGTTTTTTAGGTTATTGCACTGTCATGCAACAGTTATATGATATTATACTCTTCTTCAGTTGTCTTGCTTTATTTGTCTATTCCATAGGTTTCCTGGGTATTTCAAATGAAAATGCCTTCTTTCAGAAGTTATAATGCACCTGGAATAAGCTGGATTTCCAGGGGTACCAAACAAGTGATTACCCCAGACATCCTTCCTCCTTTATGTCAGTATGAAGCAAATGTAAATTTGATTTTTTTCCTTTATAAATTATTTTTTCTTTGCAATTTTAGGTGTGTTATAATAAGGAGAAAAAGATGACAAAACTTAAAAGATTTTATGAGCAGCTGATATATATGTATATATGTGTATGTGTGTATAAAAAGTTAATATGTTCCTTTCCACTGGGTAAAAGTTTTTATTCCCATGCCACACCTCTTGATATCACGAGATTTTAAACAGTTTTTATAGCGATAATTTTGAGTGGCTTTATGTACATATATGTGTGGGGCCCTTTTCCTTAACATTATGGCTTAACTGTGCCATATGTAATACAGTTCATGTAATAGTGTGGAGATTCGTGATTCCTCAATGGTATTTCCTTTTTCTAAAGAACAAAAGTATCTGAAGAGGAGAATCTGTGTCTGGGAGTCATAAGCAAGCAAAAAAGAAGGGAAAACTGTGAAATGGTCCCTGTAACCTAGAAATTAAAAACCTTTGTCAGCAGTGAGGGTGGTTTTAATTGTGCACTTGAGGAAACAAAATACACTAAAATTTCTGCAAAAGCAGAAGGAAAACAAGCTCCTGACTCACGCTGTGTGGGTTTGTGGTGATGTTCTTCTACAGGAAGAACAAAATAGGCCTCCTAACCTTGAAATGGCACATTTTGCTGTGGCTGTGGAGAGGGTGCCTTTATTGATTCTAGCACCTTCTGTAATGGTGTACATTTCACTGTTCTCAGCTAATACTGATTCTTAATCCTTCTAGCCATGATGAGTAATTTGTTTCTTATTGAAATTTGCTTTCTTCCTAATCAAAGATCTGTTTATTCAAGGTGCTTTTTCACTTAGACTATGCCTGTATGTCAGATATTCTCTCTTGTTCTTGATTTGGGCAGTTAAAACAAAACAGTCAGTTGAGAAGACATATTCTACAACTAGATCTACTTTTTTACAGGAAACTAGCTTTTTTTGTCTTTAAAATGCCTTTTATATTTTGATTCCAAATGAAACTTTTACCCTAGAATAAAGCAAACGGAAAGAAATATTTGCATTTTATTTTGAAGAGCAATTTCTAAACAACAGGAAATAGAATTTTTATTTGAATTCAGTCACTGTGTTACTGCAGCATATAAAGGGAAGCTGCACTGAGTGCTGAAGGGGTAGCTGGCTGGGTGTGCAGAGGCATAGCTGTGACCTGCCACCATCGACATGGGCTGGCCTGGTCTGAACCCCTGCTGCTCACATGCCTTGTGGGACCAAGGGAAGATCTGCAAAGTGAGAGATCTCCCAGGTGTGTTTGAGCGAAGAGAAGGACCTGGAAACTTTTCCACCACTGTAAGGAGTTAAATGGTTCTGTGTGATGGTGAGTGAGGGCAGGTACATGTGGAAGCTGGTAGGGCTGCAGAGAGGCAGAGCTGCAACATTTTTGGGTAGGGAGTGCCAGCTGCAAGGCAGTGTGAGGGAATGTTTACTGGTGTTATACTGGAGCACTGCTTACACAGGCCACTGAACATTTGCTCTACCCTTACACCCCTTCGTTTACAGAAGTCTTGCCTTTTGCCAAAGTTGGCTTTGGGGAAGGGGTGGAATTCCACCTGCAACTTTCAGCTCAGCCCTGCTTTGAACAACAGGAGGGCACAGCTGCTGACACAGCCACGGGGGAGATGGACACAGGCTGTGCTCAGAAACGGGGCTGATTCCTTAGGAGGTGGCTGCACCAAGTGTAAGCCTGGATGGGTGAAAAAGGAGCTGCAAGGCTGTCCACAGGTCATGCTTATGCAGGGGAGCAGACACCAGTGTGATGGTCACTGTAAAAGGAACTTGGACTCCTACATGTGATACACTTCTAGTTTGTCCTCTTCTGCAAGCTACTCTACACCAGAATTTCAGACACTCCACACTTAGAGCAGCCAGAGGAAACACATGGATATCAGTGCAACTACCCAGCCTTTTAAACAGAATGCAATTTTTGATATTGAGCAGTAATGAGAATCCTGAATAGGCATGAAATCTCTTTAAAATCAGTTCTGTAGTGCTGGTAGAGTGGGAGAATATTACTATTTGATTTGCTGTTATTCAGTTATTTTTAAGCACATTTTGTGTGATTTGCAATAAGAACAGATAAGGCAAATAGGTGTTAGGCATAGCCATGTGCTGTGAATATCAGAGCTCACGGAATGTCACCAGCAAACTTCCTGTAGTTCCACTGATGCTCTGGAAGAATGGACATACTCTATTGGCATCACACTGGGTTTGGAACTCCACCCCTTCTCAGCTTCTGCCTTCAGTGAGGTGAAGGTAGACACAGCCTGAAAACTTCAGTCCTTTCCTCCCTCTTTTTGCTGTAGTGTGGACAGGCAGAATGGTGACTGCTCCAGGAAACGGAACAACTGTCAAAGTATTTGTGACACAGAGGACTCCTCCTGGGGAGGGAAAAGAGGCATTCTGGCATTCCTCTCCCCAGCACCCCCGCTCTGGCTGTACTGCTGAGACACCAGCATGTTGGTGAGTTGGGCCCTGACATTGAAGCAGGAAATCTAATACAAACCAGGGATCTTTTCCTGTTTGGTGTGGGCAGCCCTGTGCCACACAGGGTTATTCACCCCTTCTCTGTGCCTGTGGGCTGACACTGATCAAGTTCTGGCTGAGGGCTCAGACAACATTGCTGCAAACTCAAATTATCTGCATTTGGTAATGAAATCAAGGCATTCACACTCAAAAGAACCTGGAAGGAACTAGATGGAAATCTGGTTGGAACTAGATGATCTTTAAGGACCCTTCCAAACCATTCTATAATTCTATGACTGAAGATCAAAGAAATTATTATTAGTTGACTGTAATCAGTCACATTTAATGGTTCTGTAAAAGGTACCAATAGTATTGGGGTTTGACTGTAGAGTGTTTTGTGCCTAATCCTTCTGTGCATCTTCCAATGGGAGCTGTCCCACATAAGTATTTTTATTAAGCTATCCAAATTTAAAATCAAGACCTTAAAAACAAAATAGTTACTGACCTTTCAGCTCATTTATAATTAAAATCTGTTCTAATGTTGTTCATATAAATAATAGATAGCTGTTTTCACAGATCAATGCCTTCTCTTGCTTTATAAGAAACATTTTGAAGTAAAATTACTGTGCCTTTAAGTTTAATAGGAAAATTTGATGTGTTAGCAACTATGGGCTGATCTCTGTACATTTTTCAACTGTAAAATTCACTTTAAAATACAAACAATTATTAATATTGATTTGGTCTAAAATAATATTGAATTTCAATATATTTTTGGCTCTTTTATGAATTACCCTGCACAGTCAGTGTGATTATGATGAAAGAGTATTTGCACGCTCAATTTCTTTTCAGCGAGAGCTCTTAAAGAGTGCTAGTTGTGTTCAGGCTGATAATGGCAAACACATGCATTCAACGAAAATCAGACTACCTTAAAAATCTCAACTCAAGCATAATAAATTAATATTTCATCCTATATATGCAGTTCTTATATCAAGCTAGCTGAACTTTCATTATTAACAAATACTGAGCATTTAGTTAGAATGCAGCTCACTGCCTGAGCTCTGTTTTGGTTGTGCATCGCATGCAATTACAAAATGATGTCAATCCATCACTGCAATTTCCTGCGACTAAGCAAAGAGATGAATATATTCATGTCCTAGGATGCTGTAAGACACCAATATATTTAAGTGCCATTAAACCCATGTTTCTATGCTGTGGTTGGAATAAACATTTCATAGCTCTGGTGATAGAGGGATTTGAGCTTTTCTTCTGATCTCAGCTCTAATTTCAAGGCTGGTTTGTTAATTGCTTACTCAGGTATCCCAGCACCTCTGTAGAGGCCTCATCTCGGGGCCAGCCCTTCCCCATGGCCGTGGCCATGGCCAGCAGGGTCACTCAGCCACCGTGTCCTTGTCACACCCACAGGAGTGGGGCAGGGGGTCTCCTGAGAGCCTGCAATGCGTGGGCAGAATCATCTCGAAAACAGAAACTCTGTTCCCCAGGGAAAACAGGTGTATTGAACTAGGACAAAATGTCAAAGTGACATTTTTGTAGAAATGGATTTTCAGAAAAATTTAATTTCTTGGGCCCTGAAGTAGTGTTTTCATTGTGTGTGGCTGCTACAACTTGGAGAGCTGTGCAGCAAGCCTGGGAACTGGCAAAGGTTCACCAGGAATGTGGAGGGCTGTAATCCTCCCCGCTTCATCCTGCTCCTCTCCCTATGCAGCTGGCACATGCCAGGAGGACAGAGAGCTGGGGACTGTTCACCTCCAGCAGCCTGCCTGGGAAGCAGCTGTTAAACTCACTTTTTGCTCCAAGTGGAACTGGGGAGTGTGTAGCAGGCAGCAGCTGGGCCAGCCTTTGTTTTGATTCTCCCAGGGAAAAATGTATTTTTAAAATTTTTCTTTTTCCACATAGAAAACATTGGTTGTGCGAAAAGGGCATTTTCTTGCTGAAAAACCTTCTGCTGGAGAATTCCCCAACCAGCTCTTTTTCTGGAACTTACTCCCACAGACTGAAAATAACCCAAACTTGGTGCCTTTCCAGTCATGTTACAAAAGCTAATGTTTTGCTAGAGTCCCTGGAGACAACAGAGTTGTGCTACTTATATTAAGAAAGGGGTAGTAGCCAGCTAGCAAGTGCCTGCAGGACTGGTTTGAATGCTGCTGGCCCTTAATTCAATCACAGGTAATGAAAGATTAATAATAAGGCACTTAACCTTAAATAGTGTTGTAATTACTTTGATTATGGAATAAAACCCAGAAAGCATTTATGACATTTACTATTTTTAAACCTCATTATTTTGGAGAGTGTCATTCAAGAATTTTGAACACTTGAAATCAGCAAAACAGAAAAATGAAATGCCACTGATATTTCTTTCCCTGACTCTCCCTCCTATGGGTAGATCACCTATGGGTGATTTCTCCCTCCTATGGGTAGAGCAGTAGGTAGGTGACAGAAAGTGCCCTTGAGTTCCTTTGAGAAGTAATCTCGTTTCACCATTTTATGCTCAGATGCCCACAAAAGCTTAATGTCTCTGTTATTTTATATTGTGTTTTACATAGTTTTGTTGTTTTGATTAGAGCGAGTCAATTTTCTTGGCCAAAATGGCTTTTGGCTTTTTAACAAAATGATCCCTTTCAGAAAATGTATTGTTTGGTCATAATTTTGTGATGCAAGGGATGCTTTCCTTGACAAAGATAAAGTCTGTATCCTATATTGCCAAAACTAATATTGTGAATATTGCTATAATTTCATAATACATACATGTTGCGTGATAAATATATTGATACAAAACACTCTTAAGGACACCAAAATGTATTGATTCAAGACACTTTTAAGGGCTCAAGCCTCCAGCCAAAGAAAAAACTTGGAGCTGTATCATTTTGCCACACTAACTGCCTACCATAAAAGCTCTCAGCAGAGAGAAGTCTGTTTTTTAAGAAGCAACAGTATCTTTCCTTAAATTTCCCTTAGTTTGATCCAGATCCTGCCCAGCCACTCCATACCTTTCAGCTAGATTAAGTTAAGATACACACCAGATTTTCTGCCTTCTAATCTCAGCAAGAATGGCCGACAGAGCTGTTGGGAAGGATGAAATAGGAAAGCTTTATAAATATAACTGTTTAGACCTTGAGAATATGGAACATATAAGTGAAATAGAAAGCAATTTTCGATGTCTAAGATGCCGAGCCTCTGTTACTGAACCACAGAAGAACAATAGTGTGGCCAGCTGAAGGTAATCCCCTTTTGATTAAACAATACCCTTCTCCTCACCAAGAGTCCAAGGGTCAGAGCAGACCCTACCAGCTTGGCAAGAGGGGTCCAAAGAGTAGTTTTTAGGGTTTAAAATATAACACAGTATGGTAATGTAATGATTCTTATAGGCTACATGTAAATGCTATAGGATTTGTATCTTGTACTACATTAGTTAGTGTAAATTAAAATATTCAGTATAGAAGAAGATTTAATGCATTTTAATGGGAACTTCGCTCTCTTACTTTTACTCTCTTGTACTTTACTCTCTTACGCTCTTTGCTTTTACTCTACCCTTCTGTCCCTCAGTCCTGCTCAGAGCTGTGACTGGCAGCTTTTAGCAGGGCCCCTGTACCCATGCCCTATGTCATAAACCTCATGCTCCAAGACCAGACTTGATTCCAGAGATCTCCTGTCTCCGTTTGTCCCATCACCGACCGTCCGCACAGCCACACAGAGCCAGCTCTGGAGTGCCTGACAACATGGTTTGGTTTAAACAGGAGTGAGCGTGTCAGTGCTTGGGCAGTGGGCTCTGCTCACACCACAGGGATGGGCTGCTGATAACAACAAGCTCAGCTTTACTGGGGTGTATTTCCCAAGGAAGTCCTGTCACTGGCCTGGTTTTGCTCAAGTTCACTGAAAGCAACTTCTGTCTCCTCAGTAACTTTCTTTTCAGGCCGATGCCTCTGCTCATCCTGGCAAGATGAAAAAAACATCCAAAGCCTGAAATCTATACCTTTTATGTTCTGCTGCCTCATCAGATGACATTTCACGGTTGTGTGACTCCCATAGAGGAAAAACAGTGTAGGATTTGAGGAAAATACACTTTTTAAAAGTCAAGTCTGGCTGCACATTATTGCACATTATCAAGTGGGCTGCACATTATTGCAGCCCACTTGCAATTAGCACTGTGTGGGCTGATCACTAGCACTAAGCTGTGGTTACAACAAAACCTTCACTGTGCTGCTCTGGGTGTCACATCTTGCTGTAAAAGTTTAATTTAACAAACTGCAGACGCCAGCAGAGGAACTCCTGTGGTTCCAGATAGCAATGTTGCAGCTCTGCAGCCCTCTTCAGGGCTAACAGTGACTAGAGTTTATGTACAAGCACCACAGGGAAAACAAGAGCTTTGCCCAAATACTGTCTTGTTATGTGTGCCTTAAGAGTGGTTGGACCAGTGTCAGATCCCCAGAATACTTTGGTGTAACAGGGACGTTAAGTGCACAATTTTAGATTTTATTCTGGCTTTTCCTAGCTTCCAGTCCCTTACTCTTTCTTCCAAATCGTGAATATAGTTTATTGACTGTTCCTACAGGTGAATTTTGCACCCTTTTAAAGTAGCATCATGACTGTATTATTGCTAAATGTTGACTGCAAAACAAGCAGGACCTGAGACCTCTTCAAATCCTTAGTTCTGGTTTAAACACACTTCCAGCACACACTATGTGACAAGAACATTTTAGAGCCTCTTTCCCACATAACTAAACTGTAACTACAAAATCATAATTGTGTGTAAAATATTGGAGATCAGTAAAACAAAGTGAATTGAGAGCACTGAGACTTACCTAAGCAAACTGTGCATCTTATGGCTAATGGTTGTGATGCATTTGTGTTTCAAGGACCAGCTCAAACATAAAAAGAGCTATTTTGGTTTGAACCATTAGTGCACCTCCATTTATCTTTTATCCATCTTGCCTCATCCTTTTTTTCCTATTCTGTATATTGAGCAACTGTTCAGGTGTTTAATGTCAAAGCCATTACAGGGATAACCCAGGGGACATAGGAGACAATTCAAACAGCAAGTGTAGGTAGTGAGCAGCAGCTGTGTGGTGGAGGAATTCTCAAGCTGCATGTGTATATGGGCTATATCTAAACTGTTCTGAAAATTATCTAAAAAAAGCAGCCTTATTGCCATAAACTTAGTTATCTGTAGAGCTATACAGGCCCTCAAACAAAACATTTGGAGTCTATTGTTCAGGAAAATAAACAACCCCCCAGACTGTAGACCTATCTGATGTGTTGAAATGGTTGAGCCATGTCAGCAGCATCACCTGACCCTCCCTCCTACAGCTCTTCCCAGTTTAGCTGCAGGAAAACATGAAGTTGGGCAAACAGGTCCCTTACTGCTAAATGTGGCTTGTATTGTATGCTTGCATGACTGCTCAGCACTGACTGAACCAGTCAGTCCTAATGATCAATACTGTCTCTTCCCCTCACACTTAAAACAACTGCCAAACTCAAACAACCTTATCAGGGAATACACAAGATTGCAAATGAGGTGGTGAAACACAGGGTAGCACAGAGTGCAATTAGAGCATGGTCCTCTCTGAACTCGGTCCTTGTTGTATGGCTGAGGTGCCTGGGAATAACTGGAGCCTGCACCTCACAGAACGAGAAGAAAAGGACTAGCAACTGTTTTCCTGTGCTCCTGCCTGTGGGTTTGCTGCCCTTCCAAATGTTATGACTAATGCATAAAGCGTTGCTCCTCTCCAGACACTCAACTTTTCTCTAGCTCAAGACTTTAAAAAAAAGCCATGAATCTGTCTTTTGCTGTAGGTCTCCAGGCGTGTAACCTTTACTGTATATGCCATGCTGGCATTCGCTGTCTCGCCTGTGCTGTTCATCAGCCTCGCTTACTCGCTGGGAGTATTGCACTCTTGCAATCTCTGAGAACCTTCTGTGTTTACTCTTTGCCATCCTCCCTCGTACCTACAAAATTAAATGAGAAAAGGAACTCTTGGAGAAACAGTCCAAAAGAGCCTAGGCAATATTTTGTGTTGAATTTCTCTCCTTAGACCTTTATATATCATTGGTGTATCTTGCAAGACACCTCTGGGGTTTTGAAACTAATTTTCCATCATCATTAGCAAGAAACCTATCCTCAGCTTCTTTTCATTAATGTCTAATACAAGACTGAGAAGTTCTGAATGTGTACACTCTTTTTAACTTGATGATGCCATATGCAAATAATTAAACAAGGCACAGAAGCAATGGTTAAAAATACTACAAAACTTCCTCATTAAACTAAGCAATTATCTGCCAGAAGAGAGACATCTGAACCCTCTCACTCCACACACATGATAAAATCTCCACATTTCGCAGCTGTTCCCCAAGAGGAGAAAAAAAATCATATTTAAATACCATCAAGGGTGAGGACAACATGGTGGGTGCATAGATGGTGACATTCAGTTTGTATCCATGTGATCTGTCTGGGTATTGCATGCAAGGGCACAGATCTATGAAAATTCAGTGGAAACATTAATTGAGTTCCAGCTATGTCATGTGCTACTGTGCAAAAGAAATGATTCCTGAAACTCCAGGGCTATGATTTGCTGTTTGGTGGTGGTTCAACTCAAGAAGTTAATAGTTGGAGCCATCTCATTCTGCACTCTGCATTGGCAGAGTGTCTTTGAGCTGTCTTCTCACGATGCTTTAGGTAGTGAAGTGAGCTGAGGAAACGGATTCAGCTAAGAAACAGTGCATCAAAACAGAATGGCACCAAAAGAAGGTCATATTCATAGAGATACATATATTTTCAAATCACTACACCTGATTAAATGCCTCCATGTTCTGTTCTTACAGTACACTTTATCTGTTTAATCACCTGCACCGTTCCTGTCACTGTAATAGCTGAGATTTCCACAATCTGTAGTTGTGAAAACAATGCTGTTGCTTGCCTTTTACAGAGGTGTGGCAGAGGAAACTGAAGAACTTGCCTACAGAAGTGGGAAATTTGTGGACAAAAAGAGGACCTTCCACAGTTCAGATTAGTTTTCCAGCTACTGAATCATCCTCCTTTTCCTTGGGTACTGGAGAATATTGAAAAAAGTAGAATGTTTATTTTTATAAGAAAATTTGAATATGCAAATTGGAAAATGGGAATAGAATTTTTTTTTAAACTTACGACCAGAAGGTGTTTAAGTCTGCCAAGAACTTCAGTCAAGCAACTGTTTTGTGCTAGCTGGGATGTAGGTTAGTGGTTTCAGCAAATACATACATAATTACCTGAAACTCCTTTTGTTCTAGCCAACAACATAAAAGCAATGAGAGAAAGGAAAAAAATCACAGGGGAATTCTGTGGCATCTTGCAAGATTTCCAGTGCAATATACACAGAATTACACTGATGAGCTTTTCTAGTCCTAATGAGGGAATGCCAGACTGACAACACCAAAATCTGATGGCTTTGCTGAAAAGGAAAAACATGAGAAGTAGCAACAAAATTTCCCTTTTCCAAAAAACAGTGAATGGTTGTGAAGGGAAGGCCACAGACACTGAGTCCCCTTTCAGCAGTGGCATGGCCTGCAGCACTGGGACCCTGAGGTGGCCAAGGCAGTGGCTTCTCAGTGGTTACCAAGGCTGTGACACAGAAAAGCAGTTTGTAGGGAAGGGAATCTAAGCTGGATAGCTGCAATATATAGCACTGTATTATCATTACATATTATCTGCAATATATGACACATCATAATTATATATTACATGCAATATATAGCAAGAATATCACTGACATCCCTCTGGAACGTCCCTGCAGGTATAAACGTGTAGGGAGGGTCTCTGGTCAGTGAGGACTATGAGGTGAAGGGTCCTACCAACCTGCAAACTCCTCTCTTCCTCACTTCCTCCAACAGTTGGTAATGCATTACTGAAACACAGTATTAATTTATTGCAACAGTGAAACTTGTGATCAGCAAGATGTGAATTTATGAGGAATCTCCAAGAAAGTAAAAAGAATCTTAACCCAGCTTCTCCCGAGATCCCATTGAATCGTATTAGGTTATTAGTAAAATTATCATTGTCCTTATTGTAATGGCAAAGCCAAAAGACACTTATTTAACAAAAAGTTTTATAACAGAAGAAGCAGTGGCTGGTCTGTGAGGTGCCCAGCAACCCTTTTAGGTGAGATCCTTAGAGGCGTTTTATGTTTAGGAAGATTAGCACTGCAGGGTAGACATGGTGCTGAAACTTCTGGAGAGGGTTGGGAGGTGGATGCAAGGTGTGTTTAACAGGCAGCAGCAAAAACACAAAAACACTGCTGGCAAAGGAACTTGCTGAGTTATCTTGCTGCAGCCTTGTTTGCCAAAGGAGTTGTCTATAAACCCTGCCATCATTAAAATTCTTCACAGTGATAACAGCACTTTCCCCAGAACACTTTGTTGAAGCTTGCAAATGGAATTATCTGCTATGACTGCTCTTTTGAGCAGTGTAAATCTTCAACAACAATCCTAAATAAACCTGTGATATACAGTGCATGGAACACCTGTTTTTATAAATATCTCTGCAGCGGAATGCTAGAGATAGGAAGAATAAATTACAAACAAGAGAATGGCAGTTTAAAACATGCTCTAACCCTATTTGCTCCTTGGCACTGCTCTACATTAACTTAGCTCCAGTCCCTGGAAAGGCAAAAGTCACAGATTTTATTTACATAACTCAGAGTTTCTAAATAAGAAACAATAAAGAAGTGAAGCTTTGCAGGGAAAAAAGCACATCAAGTATGAACAAGAAATACTACTTTAGCCTCTGTGGCCAGAAAGATACCAGCACTGGGAGTAATGTGCCATTTTAACAGAGATACAAACATTATGACCTGACTGTAGTACAAATACCAGGCTCCCTGCTGGGGAAATCGTATCTCTTTTCAGGTGAGGGACACCAAATGACTCTGGTGCCTTGTTAAGAGCTCAGTGCTTGGCACCTCACCATGCACAGGACAGCTGCCTTTCTGCTTTAGGCTATGACTGCTCCTCAGAGATCTGAAATGACTTCCCTCAATTTGGGTGTAATCCTAGGCATGAAGTACTTCTTAATCTAATCCTAAACCACTACTGCATGTAAATGTCCAGTGCTGAACTCAGTGCCTGGAAAGCAAAGAAAATGTTTAGCAATGGTCCTTTAAGCACTCTCTGTCTTATACTTTACAGCCTGGCCTCGGCTCAGTGAAATCTGGGCTGTTTAGAAAGGACCAGAAAGTTTTGCCATGTCCCATTAACTGTAACTCAGAAGACTCTACTTCATCTTGCAGCATGTACTGAAACTGGGAATTACTGTTTCTCTTCCATTTCACCCCAGCCAGCTCTTCTCATTCTAATGCTGCTCATCCTAGTGAGTTCTAGGATGAAACTGTATGGGCAGGCAAAATAACCTATAAAGTTGGCCTGGGATAATGATGGTCCAGGTGTCTTATTATAGAGCAGGTGACAAAAATAATGGATCTTATCCAGAAGGAAAAGTTGCATTGTACTGGCTAAAGGAGATTCATAACTATAACTCAGTAGAGAGGCTGTGATGCTGCTACACTGAGTTAGCCAGTATAACTTGCTGTGCTCTGCTATTGTACCTTCAAATAGGTGCAGAGCAGGTATGATCAATCCAGTCACGTGCCATAGAACTTGTATCATTTTCTACCTGCCTGGGAGATTACTTTTGTTACCCTGGTTATAGAACTCCTACGCAGCTGCTGTGCCTGCTAGGTGTGCTGCTGGCAAGGGAAAACACGCATATCTTTAGGCATTGGCCATGCTGAAGGATGATTGGATGAAATACAGAATTCTTTTTCAGGATCTCCTTCTACTCAAAGCAAATAAGCAGCACCTACGGATGTTTTAATTTTTCACACTACACTGCTGTCCTGTGTGGCCCAGGCTTTGTAACTACTGTCAACTCAAATGTCAGTTGGTATTTATTACACCAGAACCAGAACAAGGAATTTCTAAAGACCTTAAGGAAAGCATATTTAGTTTCTCATGCTCAAGAGAAATTTTGGACTAATTCCAAGTGAGGAAAGACGATCGGATAAAATTTTTAAACTTTCAATGAGACATATCTGCACATACACATTTCCTGGGCTAGAACGACATTTGAAGTGGTTGGGATATCACCAACCCCCATATTCCGAGAGATATAGCAGAGCTCTGACTCTCTTTTGCAATTCAGGGCTATGGCAATAATACTTGTATTGTAGGCTCAGTTAAATTGCCCTTCCCAGAGGCAGTGCTCTGGCCTGCTCCGATGGGCACCAGCAAAATGCCACCTGTGAGAGAGCAGGTGAAACACATTCAGGTCCACTGCTTCCTTACAAGCAGCCGGTAGGTATTGCTCTTACTGAGAGCTTTCAAAGTCCTTGCCAGGGGTGGCATGAACTGATCCCTTGTGTCTGCTGCAGCCCGTTCGCCAGGCCTCGGGCAGGGCGGTGGCACAGGCAGGGCAGGGCCAGGCAGGGCAGGGCAAGGCAGGGCAGGGCGGGCAGGGCCGGGCAGGGCCGGCGCTCCTGAGGGCACCGCGGCAGGGCCGGGCAGGGCAGGGCGNGCTCGGGGGGCTCGCTGCAGGAGGCTCATGGAGACAGGCAGCTGCACACCGTGATCACAGCAAAAGCACGGAAGTGGAAGGCTGAGATTGCAAAATGGAAACTGAACCGCAGGTAGGGGAATAATGCCCGGACAGTAAAGCTAGTGAGGGAACCAAAGACTAGGGGGACGCCCAAAGTAGAAGAGACTCCAGTAGTATGAAGACAAGGGGAGAGAGAGCTGTGGCTATCGTGACTGTGTCCCGCCCAGATAAATCCCATTCTACTTCTTTTTTTCTCTCCCTTGTGTGTAGAGAGTGACAGGGCAGCCTCTGCTCTCTGCTGGTGCAGTGCTGAGGGCTCTGCACTGCCAAGCCATTGCCGGACAATGCCTCCGGGCTTGGGCCTTCTGGGATGGAGCATGATCTCTGCTAAATGCCAGTTATGATTTTGAAAACGTTTTGGAGTCTTTTGGACTGAAATGTGCAGCACTGTGTAATTCTCTCCTAGAAGGACATATCCAAGCAGGAGTCAATAACACAGACCCAACACAATTGCCTCTTGTGTGGGAGGCTCTTGGATCCTTCCCAGTGTTTATAAAGCGTGTGTAAATTAATGAATGCTTTCATTTCTAATAGTGACACAAACATATGAAAAAGTTTAAAATAAATACTTGAAAGAGTACCAAGCCTACTAGCAGAATGAAGTCTAAGGGTTCTCAGCAGCAAAGTGCAGTAGAAAATTGTGGCTGAAAGGAACAGATGTTTAAAATGAATGCTTTCAGTGTGCTGAACTAAAATATAATTTAAACACATACAGAAGACATATAGACTGGCTTTCAGCAACACAACCCCCTGAAACACCTATACAAGTAACCTTGTTTTGGATCAGTAAGGCTTATTCTATTTATTAAATCAGTAAGTGCAAAGCCCATAGACCATTTCAGTTATCAACCTTTTCCAAATGAATATCCCAAGCATTTCTAATCACAACCAACTGATTTCCATTATTTTGACCTCCTTCTTTTTCGACTGGATCAATAATGTCTCATGTAATAATTTATCAAATAATACTGGGAAAATTATTGATTCTTCTTGCACATATTAGCTGGGAGAAAAATATGTCAGGCTCTCACTTTAGTCTAAATGGCTTCCAAGATTTAAATTAAGCTGCGCTTGGTATTTGTATGAAGGATATTAGCAGTGTATGTAAAACAAATCACTGAAGCTGAAATGGATGTTTTACTTGCCCCAGTTCCCCTGACGCTTTTATGGCACCCATCACTGCAGTGTGTTTTTCATACCCTAATTGCTCTGTGAGATTCTGCCTCTGCCTCCCACCCCGTGCAGCATTCAGCAGTGCTGTCTGACACTCCTCCTGCCTCCTGGGGAGGCTCAACCCGAGGCCAACTGGAGATTTTATTTAGTTGAGAGATGTACTATAGAAGTAGAAATCTTTCATGTAAATCCTGGGTGTTCACAAAAGGATCAAAAGCTTATGTGTATATGATGGTATGGGGCAGGATTAATCTTAAGCTATGCCACATTTTTAGGTGTGGGGTTTATTAGTGAAAGTAGTATTTGAAAGAAGACAAATAGTGAATAGTGAATAGTGAAGAAAGCTGTATGTTACAATATGCTGTATTTTTTAACTGTACTGTGTCCGTGAACTATCAATGGCAATTCATTTACAAATATCAAACTTGTGGAAATCTAGCCAATTTTATTTCTTAATAGCTCTATACTGATACATTTTGGGGGGGAGGGATGTGAAGATGAAAATACTAAATGTGCTGAGTCATTAAGTAGAATGAACCATCCGTTCCCCCTGCAGCTGTAATCTGTCACCGTGTCACTTACCTATTGCATGTGTTGTAATAGCCAACCATAGTTTCTTTTTCACCTTTTGTTTCAGATGAAGAGACTTAAAAATTGCAAATGTTTCTCCCCTTAGATGCAAGAGCATAAATCACGAGTAATACTGAGCTCTCTGCCTCATATTGATTCTTTTGTGAACTAAGCCAGATGGGTTCAGATATGAGCATGATCTAATATTCCCCTTAGCTTGATTTATAGATTTCTTTGTGCATTACCTGACCATAAATGAGTCTTGCATTATTTCTTGTGTGCCTGTCAAATTAAAGAAAAATACTCTCATTGACCTTTCAACCTGGGAGAAAAAAAATGAGTCAGAGACATTTTACTGCATGTATTACAGGGATCTTGGTGCTTACATGCCAATTAAGAGTGTGTGATTATGAAAGAGGTCTAGCAATTTGTGTTGTGTGTAATGATTTCATTTTCCTGTAAAGCACGCAGTGGATGTACTGACAGTAGCATAAGCTACATTGCAAATAGCCCTAGAATAGAGAAGAAGAGGAGAACAATTTGGCACAATTAATTCCTTAATTTACAGAAACCAGGCACTGATTGCAAGAATTGAAATGTTTTCCTGGAAGAAAATGATGTTCTTTAAAAGGTAGGCCCAGCAAGCAAAATTGCTGAGACGCCACCACAGACGTGTTAATGCCATTGAGGGGAACGGGAATCAGGGGTGTCTGCTGACCCCAGAGACCTCTTCTGGGAGCAACATTAGTTTAATATGTATGAAAAATAATGAGCAATGTATCACGAGCTTATCATTAGGACACAACCTTGGGCTCTGGACTTGCAGCCAACTTGAATGGGAGACACTGAGCTCCGTCTGAGCAAAACCTGAAGGGACTGACCTCAGTGACCCCTCACCTCCTCCCACAGTTTTCAAGCATATTTCTACAGCCTAATAAACCTATTAGCTCCTCTGTATTTATTTGCAAATAATGTTCAAATCTAGCAAAACTAGGCATTTAAAAAAGAAAATATTTCCATCTTTTCCATTCTTCAGTTTTTTGACCAGATGAAGAATGGTAAACATGCTCTGAAACTGCTCAGCAGACCAAATCCCTGTCATGTTTCTGCTCAGGTTGTATCTCTATTCTGTATCAGGAGATGACATTTTCAGTAAGAACAAAATTTTAGCTTCTGCCTTCTAAGAAAGAACTTTTTAAGTAAGTCTTTCTATGCTGTGTGAGCATGCCACAAAACCTGGCTGGTAGCCCTGGCTCTGGAAACACACAGACCTGTTTGTGTTCTCAGCTCTTTTTTCCATGTACCCCACCCTGACGTGTCTGTGTCACCAGAACAATCCTTTTTTCCCCAATTTTTCTCCAGCTCAGATGTGTTTAGACTAGCCAACCTGCTCCTACAAATGAAAACAGAGGTTCAGGAATATTAATGTTCCTTTCCAAACTCTTGTTAAGGTCATTGAAACATTAACTAGCCCATTTCCTACACTACAGTCTTTATTTTATTCTTACATGGCTCTGCTGTGGCAAGAAAGCTTTTCTTAACACATCCAATTGGCCAAACAATGAAATGTTTTACATCTGCCCAGGGATGCATCTAAACAGTGCACCTGTTCTGGGGGGCTGTATATTCATGAGAGAAGGTCACAAGTATAGATTTTATTTGGTTTTGATGCTTTATTTTAATTCCTGCGGCTGATCACATTTGTTTATTTTTATTACACTAAGCTTCCAGTCCCCAAGAATGGGATCTGTGCTGCTAAAGACACTTTTATTATATATGAGGCTTCAATTGGTAGTCTTTGCCCTAAGGAGCTCACAATAAAAATAAGCAGGCAGATACAGAGATAAAAGACATGATTCAGTATCAGATGTAATTTGCTGTATGAAGCTGATCCAATTGTATTTGAAGGATTTATTTTACAGATGAAGAAACTTAGGCACAATGAAATGAAATGACTTGCAAAAATACCACAGAAGTCCATGGCAAAGTAAGAACTAAACTCTGATTGCCCCATAGCTCCCAGGACAGCCCTTCTCTTTGAAGCAGAGAGAACTATATAAGCATTATGTGTACATTACATCTACACAGGCTGTACACATCAGTTTGTAGAAATTTTACAGGCCTATGCAGTTCTGCCACCCAGCAGGATTTTTGGGGTTTTTTAAATCCCTCTGCTGTGCATAAGGCTGGCAGCATGTCTTTTTTGTGAGCTGATCTTATTCTGAGATACTCTTGACGTCTAGCACAAATGGTGCTTTGAAGAGATGTTTATTGCATAAAGACACAGAAAATACACCTAAATTTCCTATTCTGGTCAGTATATTTATATGAAAAGTATTGTGGTGATAGATCAAAATGCAGTGATTGCTATTCCCCTTCACATGGTGATTTATAATTGTGGATTTACATCTGACTAAAAGACGGTTCAGACTGTCTGGCTTGCATGGTAATAACAACAGGCTCTCCTCAATATCCTTTTAGTATGGCAAAGCCCCTTCACTTTAAACAATTCTATGAACACACAAAATGAAAGTTAAAAACCTCTAGCAAAATATGAAAATAATAAAGCACAATCAGTGAAATCCTAAATCATAATGACAACTTTATCCAGTGTCAGCTACAGACACTGACTACAATGTTTTAAGAGAAGCATTTCTATATCTGGTAAGCAAAACAAACAACAAACAACCAACCAACAAACAAAACAAAAAAATGAAAAAGGGAAAAGAGGCAGGGGAAGAATATTCAAGGATTTCTTAACAGAATTGAGGGGCTAACAGCAGAAGAAAACTATTGACCCTGTGCTACTGTGGAGTTTTATTTCACAGAAAAAAAAATAGGATGTTGTAGGCTCAAAACATCCTGCTCCCTTGAATAACATTTCTCAGTCTGGGAAGTATAAACATCCACAAGTCACCTTCATGTCTATATACTATCAACAATTATCTTTGCTTCCCGTTGTTGAACCCACTAAAGGGTTTTTTTCTTCAGCTGCCTGGAAAAACAAATGTAGAAGGCTGAGGGCTGGTACCTCACTGTTATTATGAGTTGGACTATGGCATTCTCATTTAAAAAGTAAAACAACAGACTGACCTGTGAGACCTTTACTGTATAATGAATAGCATCTTAAAACCAGACTGCTTCATGGAGGAGTTTTCTGCTGGCATCAGGACTGCAAATTTCTTCCTGCCCTGAGGTTGGTAATGGACAGGCTGTGAATGTGGTTCAGGCTTCCAGAGAAGGGAAAAGCTGTAATCCACACATTTCCCCAGAAGTCTCGTCCCTACTTCAGTATTCCTAGAGCTTTTTTAGAACACAAGTCCTAAGAATTCATTCTAGAAAGAAATATGTCTCAGAAAGGCTGAAAACAAAGAAAGCCAAAATTTGCCTCAAATTCTGGCTGATACTCAAGATCTGAGCCATCCACACCAAGAATCCTTGCCATCTGTGACACCCTTCAGGTGGAATATGCTGTGCTCTCCAGGTTGTCACTGCACAGCAGCTGAATATCCTTTTTTTGCTGGACACACACTGCCCTTATGAGGCAGTGAGGAGATAACCTGAGTTGAGCTTTTTTGGAAGTATCCATCACTGCAGTCCAAGCAATAAATCCTTCTCCTTGTCCAGCAGTTTATTCCATAGTAGAAACATAGATAGTGACAGAGAAAATCACTTGGATCACCTAGTTTATCCCTTGCTGGGATAAAGATGGTTTCTTGCATTCATTGTCTTTGCAGACAATACCTCACCCAGAATTATCACCTGACCTGAAGTCTGACAGAGAAATGGAATATTACTAAGACAATCCCTGCTCGGGTGCCTGGTTTATTGCTAGTGTAGCAGCAGAGAATGAGTACAGCTTACAAGATGAAAAAGGGGGAAGAACTGTAAACCTTTCTCCTTCCCAAGGATACCAGTTCAGGGGAGATGCTGAGGGAAGGAGAAAACAGAGCATTATGTGTCTGTGAGCAGAACTGTCCTGAGGGGGTACTAATCTGTGCGAATTGCTGCAAATCACTAAAAAAGAATAAGTGTAGTAGTGGTATCTAGGAGGATCCTAAAGGACTTCCCTTTCTCTAATCCAGGGGATTGTCTGAGAAAGAACAGGGAGGCCTTCTCCATCTCTTCCCCCATAGCACTCCCTATAAAGGGAAGAAATCACAAAGTGTTGATATCTTTTCTTTTTAAAATTGTAAAGAGGATGATGCCTCTCAAGGCTCTGTACAACAGCTGGAAGCCACCATTGGCTCCTTGGGACCAGACCCACTAAAACATGATTTTGTAACGTCCGTGGTTGCTTAGGGCTTCACGTGTGCTCTTATACCGCAAGTTACAATTTCATTTCCAGAAGGTGTTTGCTTTCATAACATTCAAGGTGACTCTAGGACAAGACCTAGAGCAGTGAGAGGGAAAAGCAAGGCTCTGCCGTACTTCCACTGATTCAAGGTCCAGCCTGTGGGAGACTCACCCTGTCTCTGCCACCACGAGCTGCTGTAAATTGTTCCCATCCTCCCTGATGTGCTTGAAAAGACACTTTAACAGCCAGACAGCCTTCTGTTCTCCATGAATCCCTTGGGGCATGGATGCCAGCTCCCCCTTCAGCTCTCTGGCTTCTTACTCTTGTATTTGAGTCTCAGCTCTAGGTCTTGAATTTACGCCTTCCTCTTGCACCCTTTTACCCCTTTGCCTCATGTCTGTTGCTGCTGTCTTTGCCTGATTTTATTTAGTGTATTTTGCAGTCAGGAAGGGGGCTGGGGAGGGATATGCTGAGAGCAGCGTCAGAGACAGGAGGTCAGGAGAGGCAAAAGCAGTTAATGGGTTGGTGTCTCACCATGGACTATGTGCTCCTCGGCCTCTTCCTGCCCTTTCACCCTGCTTTGCCCCCCTGCTCCTTCAGCAAAGAGCACAGCCTGTTCCTGGGTTTTGGACCAGGGCTTGTGCTGAAGGCCCAGACAGGCTAAGCCATCCCTGTCACCTGCTGAAGTATGGCAAAGACCTTTGTGTTCCTATTGCATGAACAACTGGGTTGGGACGGTCAATCTTTTAAACAATCAGCTAAGAAAAGGTGATATTTTGGCCCAAACAGGGTGGAGATGGAAATGAGAGGCTCTTGTTCTTGGAGACAGGCCGGAAATACAGCTTTCCAAATCAGTTTCTTTTGCTTATGGTTCACCACAGGATTTTACCTTCCCTTTTGGGATGTTGTCAGTGCACATGGACAAAAGACATGGTATTTTGGTACATTGTGGTATTTAGAGCAGCCACAAAATATTAGAATCCAAATCATATGCAACTATCATGTGATTATATGGTGAACTTGCATAGCAGGAGATTCTCTGTGACATGCTCAGCCCTTGACAGAGCTCTCACAAGCAATGTGAGTGATGAGCTCTATTTAGGAACTGACAAATTTGTGTGGATCAATGATTATTAAAAAGAAAATGTCATTAAAGAGGACAGTTCGGTGCAGTATCATCCAGGAGCTGTCAATGATGTCTCTGCTGGGAAAATTAAAATAATCTTACAACACATATTTCAAACATTTTAAATTTAATAATTAACTAAAAGACAGATGCAACAGCCCATTTCCAAAGTGTATTTCAGTGTCCATTAAAAACACTGATTGTCTAAAAGGCAATTACTTCATTTTAATTCTTGCTGAGGCTTGCTGGGATCTTTCATTTATTAAGTGTTTTATGAACTAATGTTGGTTTTTGGTTTTTTTTTAAATGAGGGTAGCAACTAATTAAACATGAGAAACATTATTCTGAACTTAAAAAAAATCCAAATGTTTTGTTTTGATACTTGTAAGAAAAAGAAGTAATTTTTGTATTGGAAATTAGTTTTAATTTTGAAGATTTCTGTTTCAGTGATAAAAACAAAACACTCAAGTTGTCTTTTGGACAACTGCAGCTTTTGGACAACTGATTTTGGTTCAACCACTGAAAAGAAAAATTAAAAAATTATTCAGAGGCCAATTCTTCTGGCAGGAAGGGGCTCTGCAGATGTTACTTGTTCACTTGGTACTGTCCTATGAAGCTGTCATGGCTCTGCTGACACGGAGTGAGGTGAAGTGCCAGTGAAATCGGCAGTATTGCTACAAATAAATATTTATAGAGTACAAAGATAGGAGATATAAAGTTTTTCCTGTCCTTTGCGTCAGCAGTCCTCATGTGCATTGCTATTAATAGTTATTGGAGGGTTTTTTTTTCAATAAGTCAATGTAGAACTGCGAATTAGTTATTTTCAACACAGTATTATTACAGGTGTTCTTTCTCTCATGCTTTTTCAGAACTGAAACCCTAATTGCAAACCCATTACAAGCCCAGGACAAGAAGAGCCAGTGATTTCACAGAAAAAAGGAGTAAGCAAACCAAGGGACTGGTACGAGTTCTGGGGGGGTACAGGGAGAGGGTGGAAAAGCAGTGCTCACTTGCTGGATTCTTGTGTTTGCAAGGGACACCACTAGTGCCAGACCACACACATAAATGGCACATGTGCACAGATCTAATCAGAGCACGTCCACAGAGCCCAACCTGCTGCAGTGCAGGAGGCTGTTTCCATCTCTCAGATCTTTGACATGGTTAGAAACCTTAATATGGCCTCATGTTACAAATTTAGGTTCAAATTTCTCCCTTCTTCCCAACCTCCCTGTTGCTCTGGGGAGCTGCAATTCTTTCACCATACGAAGATGTCCCTCCCAGGCATGGTCTCCTTTTCCATGATGGGACACAACCTTTTCCTGAGGCTTTTTGCATTTTACATTTGTCAGGTGTAGATATGTTATCTAGGGAAAGCAACAAGGTAAGAGAGGCAGTGCTGTGTGGTGGAAGCTGGTGCTGGCTGAGTCCTGGGGTCTGCTAGGGAGAGCTCAGGGCAGGGTGGGCTGGGACTGGCAGCTCCTGTGGGATGCTGAGCTGACACAAGGGGAGATTGATCAGTACAGCCAAATCACGGTACCCAGGCTGGATCAAAATCATCTAGATGGAGCATTTCTGCTTTCACCAAACTTAATTTCCTTCCCAAGAATTTTGTACTCATGACAAGTTTTAAAACTGAGATTTTTTTTATCTTAAAAAAAACCCCAAACTTAGAACTTCCCATAGGACACAAATTCATATTTTGGTGATAAATCAGAGGAAACTATGCTACTGGAGAAAGTGAATGTCTGGGGACAGGTAGCTGATAGCACTTTCCAAAATGGCAGAGATCCTTACACATGGCACAGGGATAATCTTGAGGACAGTCCTGCCTCCCTGTTACCTGTGCAGAAGCTGCACCAAACTCATGCAAAGCTTTTGCAGCAAACAAAAATTGAACTTAGGAGCCTTTATAACCAGTTGCCTTCTTTAGTCTTACTGCTTTCTGTTGATACCTTGGCAGCAAAATGGAGAGCTATTTCATATATTTTCATTTGCAAAATTAAATTTGGAGAGGAGAGAGATAATTTCATAAAGTAAACCAACATAAACAAAACAAACAAAAAAAGCCCTTCTAGGTAAGAAAATACAGCTACCTGTGGGAAGTGCATGTAAGTCAATACAAATAACAGCCATCTAAAACCATGATGCTCTGTATTTCTAGCAACCAAACTTCAAAAGAAGATGAAAACAAAGGAGGACAATGGCATGTAGATTAGAGAATATAACATGTGGAGAGGCTGAGAAAGCCAAATTCAGAGTCCAGTGAAAGAACTGACTCAGGGTGAACATGACCACAGTCTAATATCAAAGGAACAACATAAATGAAGGAAGTTATTCACAGTCTCAGAAAATTGTAGGCCAGGGAGCAATGGCCTGAAGCTAAGAAAGAAAAACTTTAGGTGAGATATTAGAGGGGAAAAGAAGCCCTGAGAAAAGAAAATAACAGGGCAGTTGAACAGCCAAACAGGGAAAGTGCCCAGTGTGGCACAACTGCCAGGCTTATGCAGCCAGTGAGATGGTCTATGGCTGGAAAAAGCAGGGAGGCTTTAATCAGACACACAAGAGCCAGCTCAGATGGAATGAGTATTTCTTGGTCTCACAGGCTTTGCTGCAGGTAATGGCACACAGTGATACATGGAATTGCAGGGCAGAGCTGCTGCTTTGAATGAGCCCAGCTGCTTCCTCTGATGCTCTCTCACATACCTCCTTCATCCATCACGCACCCTCCCTTCCCATCCAAACGTGGATGAATTCCACGTAGTCCCCTCTTACTGAGCTCAGCTTTCTGTCCCACTGACAAGAGGTGTCAGGAGAACTGCTGGAAGAAGAAGCAGTTGTTACTAAGGCAGGGCCAGCCAAGAGGGCTGCTGATATGATGGATTATAGAAGGAAGTCTCAAAGTCACTTAAGGATGAGGAGCTGGAGGTGTGCATGAATAATGCCAACGATCATACAGAAAACTCTGCAACACTGAAAACTTGGAAGAAACCACCACCTCTGCTCAGAGCACTGCAAAAGCCAACACTGACTGGTCTCCACTGAAAAAATGAGGAGATTCCTAGGACTGAGCAGGACTTTGCAATGGGAAGACATTTCCTGGAGGAAATTATGAGCTCTGGTGCTGGGTCCCCTCTGCACAAGTTCTCCCCTCTACTTCTTTGCCCTAGAAATGCATGGGAGTGGGGTCAGCTGGGTTGGAGACAGGCTGATATTAATTCTCTAACATGTCAGAGAAAGGTATCTCTAATACTTCATAAGGTGTGCTAATAATAAACAACAGCAGGTTTACAGTCCAGAAGACACCCTGGAGATGGGATTTGGTTGCTCAGAGGAGCGTGGGAGGAAGCAGGAAGGCTGTTGCTACCCACGGGCATGAGGCTCCTGCGGCGAAATGATGCACCGTTATCACAGAGCTCACTGTTGGCTGGCTTCTAGTCAAACTCCTGGGCACACAGCAACCAGCACCCAGGGTGGTTTACAGCACAATTAGAGCTACTGCCAGAATAAATACTCAGTGTAGAGCACAGAAACCTCTTGCACAGAAACCTGCCATAAATACCGCCAGTTGTCCTTTCCCGTCGGGACACCGCCGCAAAGGTCTCTGCACACACAGCACCGCTGCCTTGGGGCCTTTCCATGCCCCTCACCTCTGGGCACTGCCCCTGGGTGCAATCATTTCACTGCAGCTGTGTCACAAGTGAAGCAAAAAAGCCAAACATATTTCTGCTGGAGTTCTCCAGTGGAGGGCTACCACTTTTAGACTGGTCCAGGGAGCTGATGTATGTTTTGCCAGCGGTATCTTGGTGATGAGCACCTAGCAAAGGGAGTTTCTTGGGTTTGCTGGTTTATTGTTTACAAAGAACTACTTTACATAATTATTCTCTGATGTCTTCACATCAGGTAACAGAAGAAGCACTTCAAAAGAGATACAACTGGGATACAACTGGGTTACAGAGAAGGTTCATTTATAGTAAATGCCAGTCACTAAAATTGTCAGATGCAATACTTTGAGACCAAATGAAAAAATGAAGTTGTTTTTCTTTGGTTTCAAAGCTACATCCACATCACTTGTTTTGCAGAAAATGCATCACAACTACTGGTTAAATAAGGAGTCTAAGAGACTTCTAAAACCATGATTTAAAAATTTAAAAAAAAAATTTAAAATAATTATTTTTAAAGTCATCCTTTTTTATTTTAAAATTATTCCCCGTTTTAAGGCATTCAAATAGGTAAGTACGAACAAGTACTTTCAGAAGATATGTCCTTGAAAAATCTGGAAAGAATAAAGAAACAAAAGAGCTGCACAGGTCTGCTGTACCTTCCTCTAAATTCCTTTCCCTCACTAACTCTGCTAAAACAATTGCAGCTACGTCCATGAGCTCAAACACCAGTATTTCTGAATAGCTCTTTAACTGAAGGGAACTGCAGTCATTCTGAAGACATATATCTGTTATAATCTATAATGAAGGTAATCTTCAAGGGGCAAAAATTTCTCTCAATTAACACAATTTTTCTGTTAAAAGGGGCATGTGTTGGTTGTCAGTTCCTCTGGCCATGGACACACACATTTCTCAGAAAAGCATCTTAGGCATCCCCTGTATGCAATCAGTAAGATCAATATTAATGTTAAAACTTTTTTCAAATTTAATTGCATGTTAACATAATCTTCCAAGTTATTTTTTCAATATAAATACACAGGGCACAACAGCTGTTTGGAGATCTCAAATTATAGCTGTTTTGTGGCTGTCTCTGCAGAAAACACCTTTGGCTAATATAATTTAAACCTCTTCTGTGAATGAATTTCATGCTTTGAAGCTAGCTAATAATTTCTGTCATTTAAGAACAACGTTCCATGATTTGCTCCTAATAGTAAAGAAGAGAAAATGAGCACTCCCCTGTGCTGCTGCTCCCACCTGCCCGTGTGCCAGAGCACTGCCCTGGATGTCCCAGGAGCTGCCCTGTGCTGCCTGGGAAGGGGCTGAGGACTCTGGGATGGTGCTTTAGCAAAATGTGCCGGAGCTGGGAGAACTTCACCGTGTAGTCCCAAGGTCACAGCCAGAACTCGGAAGGAGAACTATAAATTACAAAGTGCTGGACGGCAGCCAAGCCCGTGGGAAGCTGCATTTAGCATATCATTCTCTAGGCAGCAGGATGAAACCTTAACTCCCTTTCAGACAGAATTTGAATGGAATTTGTTATAAGAACACTGATTGAAATATCACCAACTGACTTTCCACAACATCTCGGAAATGGGTTGCAATCACGGGGGGATCCTCTTCCAACCAGCCCAAAATGATGATGAGGATGATAGAGCCCTATCAAATATTTATGAAAACCAGATGAATTTCTGTGCTAGCAACACATGCTGCTACTATAACAGTGACCTCAGATAATCTCCTGACATTACCCTGAGCTGAGGTTTCTCCCAGTGTAAACTAAAGGTAGAATAACAAGCTGATTGTAGTATTTTGAAGTAAAAGTGCTGCAACAGAGGTTAATAATAATGTATCAGAGGAACACAGTGCAGGTAAGTGTGATGATTTGTTATCTATAGATACTATGTACTATTTACTGTACTGGCTGCCATCAGTGCTGTAGCCCTCCTGTGTAAGGTACAGAATAGAAGAGCTTTATGTGAGCTATAGACTCACACGTGTTAGGAGCATATACAACATCTAATGCTGTGGGGAGACACCGAGACCTGCAGGAGTGGCAGCATACACAGAACAATATGGGCAGTGCTATTCCAAAGCATTAAACAATTATACTGTTTATGAGAAAAGCATTAATTAATTAACTCAAGGATTCAAAAGTAACTTTAGATTTTAAACATTGAAAAAAAAAAAAAAAGAAATTGTTCATGTAAATTTTCTGTATCATAAAATCTCTGCACCTTGCTGTCACACCAATAACTCCAAGACTGGTATTTAAAGATGTGAGATAATACTACTGCCAGTCTCAGTGGGAGAGTGGCATTTTGAAAGGAAATCCCCTCCCCCTAGTCTGCAAAGGAATACTGGCATTAAGTGCTGAAACAGCTGCCATCCTTTGTCTTGGCACTAAGTTAGGTGATAGAAAGCAGTGAAGGGATGCTGGAGAGTTTGGGGAGCACTGTGTGAAGGCAGACGGTTCAGTAATATATTGGACAGCAGCTTCCTTGGGTGGATCATACAGCCATAGCTAACAGCAGATGTGAATTATTTTGCTAGTAAGTTATAAGTGACTCATTAAAACATTGTCACAGGGCTTTGGTATTATTGGAAGAAACACTAACAATGGGATCTGAATAATGGTTGAGAAGAAAAGCCTGAAAAGTAATAAATTAGCTTCTGTAGTTGGAGAGGGAGGTTTTTGGATGTGAGTGTGATAAAGTCTGCTTTCAGAGAAAGATGGAAAAAAGCATGTAAGTATTTGTAAAATATCATAGAGATGGCAGGGAAGGAACTTTCCCTAGAACTGGTGGATGTGGAAATCTCTTTTGGATGGAATAAGCTCTGGACTGAGGGATGGAAGGATGAAATAATAGTTGGTCATGCTCTGCCTTGCACCCAGTGCTGTGATAACCCCCAGACGAAGAGGTTTCATCACTGCAGATTAGGAGGGGATTCTCTCTTCTCTTACTTGAGGAACCAGGCAAATACATTTCTGCTACAAGAAAGGGGCTGCGTTCTGTCCGCTCACCCTTCTCTGAGCCTTTGGCATCTGCTCAGATGGAGAAAATAACTCCTCTTCTGAACTGCAACACAAAGGGGAGATTCATGGCATCATCCTGTCTGTGTGCCTGCAGACTCACATGCTTTACTGACCAGGATGCCACTTGTACAATTTCTGTCTTTATTTCCTAGTTCTTTTCACAAATGGATTTTGTGATTCCTGAGAAATGAGAAGTCTAAAGGTTCACAAAAAAACAATCTGTCTGCTTTTTGCCAATGAAAGAGCAACTTAGCCTTTACCCCTTTTTATGCACTAGTCTAACTTCTGATGTACTCTTTAGATTTCTGAACTTATTTTAGTGTGCAGCTCACACTGATTTATATGCTCTAAGCAGATCAAGCAGCTCATGCAAAAAAACCTGTTAGAGTATATTAAATAATTATTTATGTAACATCTTCCATTAAAGAACTTAAAAGCAACACAAAAAATAATTGATCTTCTTTGAGCTAAGTAGTATCCCCATTTCAGGACATAAAAATGAAGGCATATTAAATTACATATTCAAATTTAGGTGCCTGAAGTCAGTCATCTAAATATACATGTCACCAACTACTGCTGTGATTCTCCCAATTCTGAAGGGGATCGGGTCTGTATTTGAGGACCACACTGAACAGAAGCAGAAACCAACCTCTCTCCAACAGTTTCTGTGCAGGCATTAAAGGAACCCAGATTTAAAGACCAGGATCTCTCGCAGCTTTGGCTAAATTAGCAACTGTTAAAAAATAAAGCAACTTTTATTTAGCTCCTAGCTTTAAGTGGATGTCAGATCACAGGCACTCAGGAGGTTTATGCAACTGATCTGGCCACCTTTCCCAAGGTGAGTAATTAGTGCTGTCTTGAGGATTGCCATTTACTTAACATTTCCTGACTTCCTCGAGGTTGGTTGCTGTATGAATGGCAGTGGGCAGATCAGGCCCTAGCAGATGTTAACGTGGCTGTGCTGCTCTGTGGCAGCACTGCAGGCAGCATCACGCCCCTCCTGCCTCCTGTCTTCGTCCCAAGCACAGGCACCAGCCCCCTCTCCCAGGACACTGACTTGCACTTTCAAGAGAGGGAGGTTTCATTCTGATGAAGACTGAAAGACCATTTATGGGTGCTCTGATGCACATTTCAAATTAAGTATTTTAAGGGTGGTGAAATAATTGCCAGTTTTGCATATTTAATGGACCTTGAGCTATAAGCATTCCCCAAAAATGCCTAGTTAATACTGGTTTAACAGTGAATTGGCACAGTGCTGAGCTCCTATACATCAAATTAGCATTGATTTGCAAAATGTTACTGAAAGATCTCTTAAAACTTGTCAGGTTCCAAAATCAGTGTAGGAGAAGAGGGTCTCTTGCCCCAACCGCCTTCTTAAAAGTCCTTTCTAGTTCCTTACCAGGACTCCAAGGGCATTCCTTTCAAGATGCTTTAGAAATGATAATTAATTTCAAATTTTGTATTTGCATCCTTGTTCAAGAGCGATCGATTCCTCCTGGGGTCTTTCTTCACGGTACAACTGCAAATGCTCTCGTGCTGGGTCGGGAGTGGAGCTGTGGCCGCTCAGTGCCCAGCCGAGGTGCAGCTGCACTCTGCACAGAGGGTGAGTGTTCCATAATCTGCGGTGCAGGTGCTCCGCTACCCCCCGCGGATGGCTAATAAGTTCCAGGTGGGATTTAAAGGAACTGGCACTGCCCCACTACGTTCCTCTACGGCTTCAGTCCTGGCAACTTCAACAGCTTGCCCTCTGCCTGCACGGTATTAACACAGCTGCGCTCAGTGGACCCGACGGTGCTGGAACAGCCTCAATAAACAGAGGAAAGCTGCCAGGCTCTGCTCCCTGAAGGGTTGGTGGCTCCGCCTGCCAGCCCGGGGTGTGTTAACCCCCGGCACGGCTGCGCTCGGGGCAGAGCCGGGCACAGCCTGCCACCGACGGCAAGAGTTTGAATTAGGCTTATGCTGCCAGAGGAGGAATTCTCCAGGGTGGCCTAGTCCTGGTTGGTATTAGTTCACTTTGCTTCCATTTTGCTCTATGGATTTTCAATAGCTATGATGGAACAGTGGACATTGAAACAAAAGTATTAAGATATAATGGTGACATTTTTCTCCAGAATTTTTATCTTCATCTAAGCAGGGATACAAGTGGTAGAGTAACATTCCAGTATCTGTTAACAGACATTTCCTTGAAAACGTGCTGTCACAACTATTAAAATGTTTTACCAGCAAAAGTCATGCAACACCACCTGTGACAGAGACTTGTGACACTGGTTTTGATCCCCTGAAAGAATAGAAAATGGGAATAGACTGTTTAATGGTTGTTTTCTATTAGGGATGCATACTGTCGCATGGTTACCGTGATGTGGCACATGCCAGCACCTAATGGCTCTAAAAATGGCACTGTCATCCCCAGCATGGCAGGGAGTGTGCTGCAATGGTGTCCCCCCTCGTTCCAACCTTTCTCAGCTGTCTTCCCTCTCTGCTCTTCACCAGTGGGTCATGCTGTGAAGATGAGGTCCTGCTGGTCCTGCTGCCACAGCTCCAAGGTTTCAGTGGTGGCACCAGGAGCAGAGCCTGTGCCTGCAGAACATCTCCCTGCAGAGTAGCTGCCCCAGCTCTATTGGACTGCCATGGTTGTACCTCACAGAAACAGAAAACTCCAGCAAACATCTGTGGGATCTTCTCTGTGACTGTCCTCACCAGCTCCCACTCAGCATCAAAAACTGGAGGCTGAAGGGCTGCTCCTGTGGCTCAGCTAAAGCCAGAGACAAATGTCGGCTGCTGTACGATGACTAAGTCTCACATGCTTATTGCTCCTATCAGTTAGAGCTCTTAATCACTTTGTGCTGTTTCATCCTATAACATGAATGCACTTCAAGCTGTGAAACTCACCGTTTTTGCCATGACTAATTTGTGAAATCTGCCACCTTTCTTTGTGGTTCACGTTGTGCCCTAGTTAGGCATCATCTGTCTGATAAGGGAAGTCTGTGATTTGTTTCTTGCAGTTGTGCCAATACAATTTCATTCCACTCCTTTCTTCTCTCTGTGCTCAACTGCAGTTTTCCTGTTGCCCGTGCCCTTGGATGCACTGAGGCTGGAGTGGCATGGAGGCCACCTCTGCTGGTGCTGGCACACAGGAGCCCTGGCTCTCCTCCTCTACAGAACACGTGCATAGGGCTCAGCCTGGGGCTTTAACCCTGGCTTTGCTTGAAGCTGTCTAGGTCTGTTATGTTTACCATCTTCCTAGATTTCTCCCAGGCTGGTTGCTGCAATATTTTGAAAATAATTTCCCACCTGCCTTGCCAGTGCCTTGTTTCATGATACATTCATCTGTTACTCTTTACATTGAATGTTGCTGGCATTACTAAATGCTATAAATATACCCAGTATACCATAAAAACACACAAGCAGATGACTGGTCTTGCCTACAAGAAATACTATGAATTTTTCATTTTTTTCACATGCTCTAAGCAAAATCCAGAGGGTGCTTGAGGAGCATCTCATAAGTGAATTGGGTCCTAAATTCCTATTTTCTCACTAATTAGTTATTTCCTAAAAATATTTTCCCACACTCTTAACATCTTAATTGTTCCTTGAAGACGTTGCCAGCTCATCCGTCCTTTTTCACACCCTCTTATAAACCCAGTGAAACATTATTTTAGTATTTCTGTCGCTGAAATACAGTGATAAATGGTCTTCTTTTAAAATCAGTGGGAACAGAATAATGGATGTGCAGGAGAGCCTATTGACTTGCTCTTGCCAAAATGGAGTCCTGCCATGAAGTTCAGAAGGATCACAAGATGCCCTGGATACTCCTCGCGCTCCTCTTTTCGTGATGGTAAAGCTGATGGGTTTGGGCTACATAGTTTCACAAGATAATGATGGAAAAGCAAAGGAAACCTTCCATCCTAGCTCCTATTTTTGCCATAACTTTCCTTTTCATCTCTCTTCTTATATTCTTTTTTTACCCGTTTCACTCAGTCACCTCCCTGCCTGAAAAACAGTCATGTGAATAACATCAATAGCATGATTCCTCTTAAGAGATAAATGGACAAATCTCTGAGAATCCCTGGCTGTAATTAGCCCTTTATCAAAATCCCAGAAGAGGAGGTTAAGGAACAGCCCAAGCACATGTTCATGACTTTGTCCAGCTATCAGAAAACCTAATGGGCCTGATCCTGCTTCTGCCCACAGAGTTGATAACATTTCCCTGAATGACCCTGAGAGCAGGATTGTGGCTGGTGCTCAGCATCCCATGCCCTTCTCTGTGTTTGCTGCATCCAGCACAGCAGTCTCGCAGCCCTGCCTGGCCCAAGCCACTTACTTACCCCCACTGCAGCCCAATCAGATGGCAATAAAAGCTTTTACTGAGCCATCCTGTTTGTGCTCAGCAGAAACATAAAAAGCATATTAGAAAATTGATTTTTGGCATTAATTGTGTGCAAAGAACATTATACTGAGTAGAGATAGGGTGGTTTTTTTTCAGGCAGAAAAATTCTATTTTAGTCTTTTAAAAGCGATTGTGGAAGATGCTGAGCTAAGCCCCATGGACACTCTTTTCAAATACCATAAAGCAAAGAGTAGTTACTGAATCTCCTCAGTCTTATTAGCTTACATAAACATAAAAATTTGAATAATGTTTAAAAAGCTAAATTCTCCAGATAATCCATAATCAGTAAATGTTCATTACTGAGATGTAGCAAATATGCATGAGATTTCCCCAGTGGTATTTTGGTTGCATGATCTAAAAGGTGTAGAAAAGCCTCCTCCATGTGGGGCTGGGCAAAAACTTCTATAGGCTCCTGAGGCCATTCGGTCACAGTGTAGATCTTCCTGGTCCCTTCAGGAAGGAGCAGGAGGAAATCAGAATTCACTGTCTTGTGTTACAGCTCTGGTGATTTATAAATAAATCATCCCCACAGGATGATTGATGTCTCCATATAAATAATTAAGTCTTGACCTTATGTTATGACACCTGCTAATTTTTTTGGCACTTGAAACCAGTGCTCAGGAGAGATCCTTGACTCTGGATAAATGAAGGTGGGACTGCATTCAAGGGGGAGGGGGAGACAGGTTTTTGTTTACCCTCATTTTGTTCTGTTTGATTCCATCAGCTAATTGATGATGATTATTAATCTCTGTTGCTGTCTACTCTATGGATTTAATTCCTGCCTGTGATTGCTGTTGGAAAGTTTGCTCCATTAGAAGCAGACTTTGATTGTATTTCCAGTAGCCAGAGTTTCTCAGATGTCCTCCAAATCATTGTGTTACCTAGTCCAGGCACCTTACAATTATTTTTGGTTGCGATTTACTTTGTTTGGTGGAGAGCTCCAATAGCCTGGGTGACACTGTCATTATGCTCAACCAGGCTAGGTAGCAGGTGTCAGCAAAAGTTTAATTTGGAAGCTCATGAATTCAAAAGAAGAGCTTAACAGTTATCCCCAACACAGAGAGCTGCTGTGGCCTGAGCCTGGAAAAGAGAAAATCCCAGGAACATGAAAGGAATTGATGAGACACCAGGCATCTGACAAAATGAAATCTTCTCGGGATAAACTGAGGATAGCTTTCTTGTCAAATGGTGAGCATCACTGATAAACAAAACAGATTTAGAGGCAGCATTTCCAATTTTCATTTCTGAGACTGTTCAGGTTTACTATTCACCCTCTCTTCCTGGTACTGTAGATACAGCCGATTCTCTTAATAGCTGCAACTTTTAAATCTTGCAGTAAAATACAATAATTTCAGGGTAGGTGTCTAACATTAAAAAAAGAGCATCTTTGGGTTCTTTTAAACATCTTAATCTACATGCAACATAAGTCAGCTATAGACATAAAGCAATATTATAACACAATTACAATAAGGGGTTTTCCTAATCCCTGAAGAATCTTAAAAAACTAATGACACAGCTACGACCGGGTATCACATCATTTCTGGCTACTTCTACAGCCAGCACCCGGGAATCCCAGACGTCAGCAGGGTGCTGTCTGGTTGCCCATCACCAGCGCGCCGGGGCTAACATACTTACACAAATCATTCTTTGCTGTGTGTTTGCCGTGGTTTCAACATGCCCGTTCTGGAGGATTGGGTGAGGTGTAAAGGGGCATTACAAGGTCCGAGCTGCCAGTGTGGCCGAGCAGGGGCAGGGGAATCGGGACGTGCTGAAAAGCGGGAGAGCAGCGCCCAAAGAAACCCCCTGTTCTCCAGAGATAACTCCAGCAATTAAAAAGTGCCTCCGTGTCCCCTCATACCGCTCCTGCTCGCATAGACTGAACTCCGGGTGAACTGGGTTTCCAGTCTAGGGAGACGCCTGCATTTATCAACTAGTTTGCCTTGGCCCCGTTCTTTCCGTTACACAAACCCATGCCGGACCCGTACCCACGAGCGTTCAGCCCGTCGAAGCCGCCGGCTCCATCCTCCCCTGGAGGTGGGTCCGGTGCCGGTGCCCCCGTGCCCGAGCGGGGCTGGGCCGGCCCCGCCCGGCTGCGAAGGGAGCGGAGCGGGCTGGGGCGGAGGGGACGCGCCGCAGCCCCGGGCCGACCCGCACGGCGCCCGGCCCCGAGCGCGGCCGCTGCTCCTCCACCGCACAATTACCGGCACCGGGAATTACGGCGCCGCGAGCCGGGAGAGCAGCCCTGA